>OY987243.1:13684500-14082085 GCA_963920765.1 Ulota crispa
GAGCATGAAATGTGTTTTTTTGTGATTTTTAATGCTAATTTTTTTTATCTAGATAAAAAGATTTGTTGCACCTTTATCATTCTAAGGCTATAATAAAGAAAAATACGTGTGCTTAAATTTGAAACTAAAATATAGGACTTTTGAGTTATTTAAAGCAAAAATACATTAAAAAATAGTATGGGTGCAATAATATTTCAACATAAATTTTCATTTGTCCTATTTTCATTTGAGGAGATGGTCATGTCATGTTTGAATGAATAATGGACCACTTGAATAATTAAAATCATCATTATAAATCACATTTCATGCTCTCTCTCTCAAGAAAATAGCAATCCGAATTAGAAGCTTCCCACAAGGCCAACAAATTCACCAAAATTGTAGCAGACATCAAATTTAAGCTTAAGTGTAGGAGGCTTGAATCCCGCTCAGGTTCTAATTGCATGCGCAGTCTAGGAAAGCATAACATTTCTCTTTGAATATTTATGACTACCATTGATGAGTTAGGTAGGCTTAGATGGTCAATTTATGGACCTCCTACCTTACGACCCGCGCATCAACTGAAGGCACAATAGTAGGGCCGTGCTCATTCAACTTATACCCTAAAGGGTGCTGCCTACCAAAAGTGTTGTATGTATTCATGTGAGGACCATTTAGTACTTGCAATGGCTTGGTTTTTGACAAATGTCAAAAATTCCCCAAAAAATCCCAGTTGACCAACAATATGTTAATGGTTGGCTTGAAAATTACAACTCCAATAAGATTTATGTGCTACCCAAATGTCCCATCTGTGCACAATATGGGAGTCTGTATACAAAACAATAAGATCCTTTAGGGTGCACTTGAAGCATGAATCTTGTCATGGGTTGTAGACAGAGCTTGCTCAATTTATTGCACATATATTGATGTGGAGCCAAGGTGGAAAAGCTCAACATTTTCTACGATCAAGGATAAAATTTATATTTTGTTCCATGTTTTGGGATTGTTTAGGGATTGTTTAGTGGGGCTAAGTTTACTACACATACGTCAATGTGGGATCAAGGTGGAAAAGCATCACGCGTCTTAAAATGTCAAAATTTAGATATTAACCATCGGGAGATTGATTTTGGGAATTTTGAGTTCACATTTAGATTCAAAGTCCTTGCTTTAGTCTCAAACCTTGAGAAGGACACAATTGAACATCAAAAAATTAGGAAGCAAACTATTTCTTTTACCCTTGTTTGGAGAAAAATCTGAGCTCTTTCACCTTGGCCCCAACATGCCATTCAGTGGTATCCTCCTTTGTTTTTCTTGATTAAAATAGGGACTTCAAATTAAGGGAAATTTTCATGGATACCCCTGAAGTTTGCAATATTTTCTTAGGCACCATTGCCTTTTCAGAAATTTCACAAATACCCTTGGACCAAAGAAATTAGGCATTTGTTTTTTTATGCATGTCACTTCCTACTCCCTTTGTGCGCATACTACTTCCTTTTTGTTATGCGTTTGCACAAAAAAAGAAAGGTAGTAACATGCACAACAAAACATGGAATTGATATGTGCACACCAGGGGGTTGATATTTGCACACCCCCCCGGGAGGTAAATTATAGATTTCAACCATCAAAAATTTGAATTTGAGATCTTTGAATTTAGATTTGGACTTAGAGACCATGGTTTAATCTAGAATCATAAAAAAGATTGCAATTGAACAACACCTAGTGAAATAACTTTTTTTTTTTTACAAACAAACGTAAAAGTAACACATTTTCCCTAGCTAAGCTTTTTCACTAGGTGTTGTTCAATTGCAACATTTTTTTTATGGTTCTAGAGTAAATTATGGTCTCTAAATCCAAATCTGAATTCAAAATTCTCAAATTTAGCTTTTAGATGGTAGAAATCTATAATTTATCACACAGGGGTGTGCAAATATCAACCCCAGTGTGCACATATCAATTCCCCAAAACAAACACCTAATTTTTTTGATCCAAGGGTATTTGTGATATTTCTGAAAAAGCAGTAGTATCTATGTAAATACTACAGAGTGATATCCATGAAAATTTCCCTTAAATTAAAACCTGAACACATAATTTCCTAATTCAATCTCCTCATTCTAAATATCTAAATTCTTACATTTCCATGACGGGTGAAATACTAGAGCTTTTCCACCCTGTCCCCACATCAACGAATGTGTAGTAAATCGAGCCGATGGAGCTGAGTGCTACTTACTGTTAATCATGCTGGCAAAAACACCATTCTTGCATTAGGAGTGAGAATGGTTGGATCCAAGTAGACAAATTGACAAGCTTTGTTATACTACTAGCTTCAATCCTAGCCTATTCCACCGTACCATAATCAAACAAGCTAAATCCAATTTTTTTGAATGAGCTCAATGTGGGTCCGATACATGTTGTTGAAAACCACATTGTTTTGTTCCAACCATAGCTACCTCCCAATATAGTTTTCATTGAGGCTGACTACCGTACCTTCAAGTTGGAATTTGTACAACTTAAAATCCTTTAACGTGTGAGTGTCAACCAAGGTTTATTTTTTCCATATAACTTTGGCAGTGCAGAAAACATATGACAAAGGCACTTCATCTAATAAAATGGGCGCTATATGCAATACATGAACAAAACTTCTTTTTTTTTTTCAAAAAAATCTACATAGAGCCAAAAAAACTATTATCATTTCAATACTGTGGAGTAATTAAGATATTTCAGCCATTGAAATGGAATAATGTATTGCATGATTTCCTCTAAAAGAATTGCATTTTAGCTAGAGAGTGCACAATAAAGAAAGGGAATTACTAAAGCGACACCCTAAAATGCTAACGGGACACCCCCTCTGAGCATGAAATTTGATTTTTGCTTTAAGTAACTGAGAAGTCCTATATTTTTGGTTTGAAATTTAAGCACACCTTTTTTTTTAGTATAGCCTTAGAATGATAAAGGTGAAACAAATCTTTTGATCCAAATGAAAAATTCAGCAAAATCAGCATTAAAAATCACATTTTCATGCTTAGAGGGGGTGTCCCGTTAGCAATTTAGGGTGTCGCAATAGTAATTCCCTAAAGAAAACCCAGTGACAACATCCTCAGTATGGATGGAAAATGGTTTCAAACGCTTGTTGTATCTAAGTGGAAGAAGTATAGTGGCCTACCAATAAGATTGTTGCCCCCTTCTAACATTTAGCATATTATAAATAAAATTGCCATCATTTGGTATTTTATTATTTTGCAAACTTTATATTAAATTCTTAGCAGCTTTGAACTAGCCACCGGTTCTTAGTGGACCTTGGGCCTTACCATATATCAAAAGTAGGCCTTGCAATTAATGAGATCAAAATTTTGTGCATGTTTATTTATGGGAATTGATATATGCACACTTGGGGTTTGATATATGCATACCGGGGTGGGGAGGGAGGTAAATTTTAAAAATCGATCATCAAAAAACTGAATTTGAAAATTTTGAATTTAGATTTGGATTTAGAGACCTTGATTTTGTTTGGAACCACCATGGAGGTTACAACTGAACAATGCTCAATGGAAGAGCTCAACTTTTTTTACAAATGAGGGTAAAAGTAATAATTTTCCCCTTAGATAAGCTTTTCCATTGGGCGTTTCTCAATTGTAACCTCTGTTGTGGTTCTAAATTAAATCAAAGTCTCTAAACCCAAATTTGAATTCAAATTTTCCAAATTTATTTTTTTGTTCATGAATATTTAAAATTTACCCCCCCATTCCGGTGTGCATATATCAAACCCTAGCTGTGCATGTATCAATTCCCATAAAATAACATGCACAAAAATTTGATCACGTTAGATGCAAGGCCTACTTTTGAAATATGATAAGGCCCATTTTTGATATTTTTTAATCGTCAGGCCTCAGTTTTTGAAATAAGGCCAATTGTCAAGCCTATTTTCAATGTCCCTTATATTAACTCATTTATGTAAGTTCATATTGACATCCTTTCCATAATTGTAAAACAAAAAATATTAACAAAGTTTTTAAAATGCTGAGATAAAAGGTCAATCAAAGTGGTTTATCTAATAATATTACATCAACATTGGCAGTAAGTGTTTTGTACAAACATTTTGTGTAGAAACATGCTTTCCATGTCTTCATTTCATACAATATCTTATTATCCAGATTGTAAAGAGTGTGTTGAAAACATTAAAGAAAACAAGATTGACGGCTGTTGTTTTAACGTACTACCTAGTCCAAGTGCTTACAAAGTTACAATGTTAGAAACTTAAAGTTGTTTCAAGTAGAAATTCTAGCAGTTGCCGGCTACTGTAGGTTGAGAGCAGATTCGGCATAAAATAATTCTCCAAAATTTTGCTCAATTATTCCATAAATTATTCTTCCATAAATTATTCTTCAAAAATGTTCAATGTCTAACAAATCCAAAAACTGAAATATCAAATATTATGAAAGACATTAAGCTTAGCTAACAATGGAAGATCAAGGTTGATTCCAAGAGGGCTCAACCTACTACAAATTTTATATCAAGGGTTCATTTTAAAATGTGGAAGATGCTTAGAAATAAACTTAATTCAACTAAAAAATTTGGTTGAATACCAAATAATAACAACTTTTTTTGAAAGTGCCTAATCTTGTTTAATTACAAAATTGGAGGCTGAATTGTTTTTTTCTCAAAAAATAATTGATTCGGCACTAGACATGTCGAATCTGCTCTCAACCTATAGTATTTTACTAGATTCTTTTGGGATAACTCCATTTTTTGTGTAACGTTAATTTACAAAAACCAAACTCAAATCCCTACTTAGCTACTTAGCAATTTGGGCAGTACTTTGCACCAAAACTTTTGTGTACATACTAAAGGGTATATTTTTTACATATTTTGTTTGTTAACATTGAAGTTGTCTTGAATTTCCATTGTCTAGGACTTGAATGGATTTGTAAAATAACTTTAAGGAAGTAGCATAGCACACAAGATGAAAGGCTAGATTGCTTCATATATTTGATTACAAACACATTTTACAGTAATACCATTCATAAATGATTTGGAGGATTTTTACTCAATCGCAAACATATGAATAATGGTTTGGAAATCATTTGTAAGGTGGGATTTTAAGCGATTATGTAGGTACCAAGAAGCTAATTTATAAATACCTAAATAGTCAAAATTAATTGCTGCTGCTACTTTAATACTTGATACACATTATCCAACAACCATTCTAAATTTGGATCCATAACTTAGATCAAATGCATACAGTTAAACACATCATGGCAATCACCAGTACCCACCAATAAATTTTGAAACAAACAATTCACATTTCCATTAAATTTGATATGGATTAAAGTTAGCTTCATGAAATTAATTTTCTTCTCAACTTACAATCAATTTGTTCTGTAAATTTTTTAAAGATTTTCATCTTACTTGTTTGTGAAACATTTTTGCTCATTGAGCCACGAAATGCTTGCAAAGGAGATTGTGGGGATTTGTACAACATAGTTGTTTGTCCAACCTAATAACACATAGATGGAAGGAAACATAACCTTCCATGTGAATGGAACTTGTTAACATTTTACTTTTTTTGTTCACAAGTATTACGTACTTGACGACATGATCTTATTCAATTTTCATTGGTCGAGCTACAAGTACCCTAGGACCCATGCCTAAAAGGGAAACATGGACAGGTTCATCCATGTGTGCAAGTTTATCCAAGTAAACAATCAATGTTAGCAACTTTCATCCCAAACCCATAGCACCCCATGTTTCTTGAAGAGGGTTTTTGCAATGTCATTCATTTCCTCACCGAATTGTTTTAGTGTAAACGGCAGCTAGTTTCAAATTTACTTAAAATTATGGAAAAATACACCATGAGAAATTCCTTGAACATGATTAGGGGGTTCCAAAGTGAAAGAGGTTTATCACTCAAGGCAAGCATGATTTAACATAAGGTTTATTGTTACACAATTAAATTTATCGTGAAATTTTGTTATGATAAGCTTAGTTTTTTCTTGTTCTTGTTATGGAAGTAAAGTTTCAAAGCAATCACGAGCCAGTAAGTTTTGGCAAGCAGCTTTTCTCACCTCCCATTACTGTGGGTGAGGAAATCAGACAATAAGATTAGGTCAATCTATGAAGTTTTCTTCTCACTTGATAAAAAGAAAAATTTCCTTGATGAAATTTGCATGATACAAGTTCATCTTATCCTAACCTTGAAACGGCTGAGGTCAGATGGTATGCAGTTTTGTGAGGCCAAAATGGAAAATGCCAAAATTTTCTACAAACAAAGGTAAATGTAATAACTCGCCCATGGTACTGGACTTGATCAAGTTTGTCCTCTTTGCTGATTATGTTTTAACCCCAAAAGGCCCAACTGTGCCCTCGCGAGACAGGTGAGGTTTCAGGCATGTACTAACAACTAAACTATTTTGTGTGATTTTCTGAAATTTTTATGGAAGATGGGGAATTCAAAAATCTATCTGGGCATTTAAGTATTTCTTCATTTCAACATTTATTAAAGAAGTTATGTATGAATTTTTGGAAAATGTGGGAAGGCTGGCAACTCAAAAACATTTTAAAAATTGAACTTTTTAAAAATAAAATCTGAAATTGGTTCTTGAGAGAGAGATATATATATATATATAAAAGTGAGAAGCTTTGAATAATTCAATTCCAATTTATGAGATGAAAGTTATGAGAAGTCTTATTGGTTTGCGGGTAGGTATGGTACTCCCAAACCTCCATTTCTTTAGCCCCTTGTAAAATTTGGTACTTTACTTTTTTGAGCTCTTTGTGTATTTGTTTTTTGACTTTTTTTTTCCAAGTTGGAGTAGACTAAGATTCCTTGGTTTTCACTATTTGGATAAAAGTAACTCAAATTTCTGAATTTTACATTAATCCTCCAATTTTGAGTAGTGTATATGCAAATTTTAGGGCATTACGGCATTGCAAGATTTTACAAAGTATGACTCACACCTCCAATATATTTGAAACTTCTTCCACACTTACCTAACTTGGTCTTCTACATGGAAAAGGTAAACTTCAACTTTGTGTAGAGCAATCTTTTTGATATAAGAGAGGTCAAAGGCTTTTGAAATTTTTGGGTAGCAAGGAAAATAACTTTTTTTTTTCACTTTAGATGTCAATATCTCACTTTCTCCACATCTAGAATGAGCAAATTTTTTTCCCACAAGTACCTCCCATAGTCTAGGGCAAGATGTTACGGTTGGATTTCCAAAAAAAACTTTGTTTCCTCCCTTTCTTCTCATTCCTCCAAAAGTGGCAATTTTCAATGACTTTCACAAAAAAAGAAGCTTGGGCCTTTAGGGGTTAACCCTTAAAGGACCATAGGGCATAGTATATACACTGCCGTATAATTAGTATTTGGTACCAATAAGAACTTTTAATTTGAGATCCCAAGTAGCTCACTAGAACCGCTTTGGTCTATTCTCCAACTTTTTTGTTGATTTCAAATGTAGTAGAGGTGTGGATCCATTCCAAATACAAGAAAATTACCTTGTATTGTATTGGTTGCAGCGGCACACTTAGTCCTATAGGGGTTGAAAGAGTCTCTAATTTCAAATGCAAATTCAAAATTTCCAAATTCAATCTCCTAATGGTAAACATCTAGAACTCTTATATTTTTGACAGGTGGAATAGTTAAGATTTTTCACCATGACCCCACAATATGGAATGCCATTTATCCCTAGCCCCTCAAAACTCTTAATGATTATTACTTAATTTTTAGGGCTCGGTTTCCTGCACATACGTTGATGTGGGGCTAAGGTGGAAAAGCATTGTTTTTTTGCCGGTCAAAAGATGTGAAAGTTTAGATATTTACCATTGGGAGGTTGAATTTGGGAATTTTGAATTCACATTTGGATTTAACCCCCAAAGGACCAAGCCCCCTTTTTTTTAGCAATAGAGCAATTTTGGGACTTGTCATTGGAGATCTTCATATTTTAGGCTGAAATTTAATAGAATGTGGGAACAAGGTTTATCTTTCATATGCACTAAATTTCATGACATCTGAAAGTATGAATAAGAAGATATGGCCTGATATGTTGTTTTTTCACTCGATGGGCAGCGTAGGCAGATTTTAAAAAGTCATTTCTTTCAAAAAAAGAATTTTGAAATTGGTTTAGGAGATTTATGTGAATGTGGAAAGCTTTGAATCATTCCATATTTATCAATGAAATGAAAGTTATGAGGAGTTTTTGTCTGCGGGCAATTATGAAATTTCTACTCTAAAATAAACTTCAAAATCCTTTATTTTACTCAATTCTCAATATTTTGGAAAAATAAAAAAATCAAAGGATGTAAATTATTAATTACAACATTACAACCTCTAAGATTGTTATTTTTCATTTCAAAAATTAAAATCTAACAATTTAGTTTTTTGAATCATTTTTTACTTCTTTTTACTTACTGTTTTTTTACCATATATTGTATAATTCCAAATGATTTGATTTTTTTTGGCATGTACTCTACTTAGCCATAATAAGAAATCTAAAAAAGCCCCACCCACACGGCCTTTTTTCTTTATAAATTTCACCTTCTAAAGGGTAGCTGCCCGGTCTTTCATAACACATTTTTTAATATTCAAACCATTGTATCTTCCAATCCACCTAGTGAAAAATTCTGAATTTTTTCCCAAATCTTCCCAAACTTTCCTACTACAAGATCCTATGGTTACACAAGCATAAAAATGTTTTTATTTTCAAATTTGGTTGATGCTCTCAAAATGGCAGGTTTGGAGAGTTTTTGTTGAAAACATTGCTTGGTCGCTCACCCATCCCCGTCATGTCTCCATGGGTGTTACCTGACATTGTCAGGGACTAACAAGTGTAAATCAAATGGTTATGAGTAATTAAGTGCTAGTTATGGGTGACAGAGTGATGGTTGTGAGTGACTCACATGACAGTTTTGAGTACCCATCTCACTATTGAACCCCTAAATGCCCAAGGCACTAGAATTTGGTGGTTTTCACACCAAAATTTGGTATCGTGGACATTCAGGGGTTAACCCTAAAAGGACCAAGGCCTTTATTTTGTCAAAAGACACTCAAAACTGCCACTTCTATGGCAAAGAGTAAAAAAGTTTGAAAATTAATCTTTTTGCATATTTGACTATAGGATCTTGTACTAGACTAGTATAGGAGTGTGTCATACAAAACTCAAGAACTTGACCACATAGATTGCAAGATATTTGCTTTTAAAGTATAAAAAACACCTTTTTTTGCACCTTGCCTAACAAGATTATTTGACTTTGAACTTTTTTAACTTAAAATTTTTGCATCACAAAATTTGGAATTCTATTTTTGCATGGTGGGAAGTTGAGTTGGTAATCTCGGGAAAAAAAATAACAAAAAATAATTAATTTTCATTCTGTAAGAAAAACATTAGGCAGAAGAAAGTATGAGATTGAACAAAAACTTAAATTGCTAATAACCCTACAATGGAATTGAAACTCAATAATCCCAATGGTGAGATTATTCTGGAAAGCAAACTTCACCCTCTCCAATAGTTTGTTTTGGAAAAATACTAAAATTGCATTCAAAAATGAAGTTTATAAGTTATTTTTTTCAAGAGGATGCTTGAATTGCCCAAAAAACAAGATTCTCCATATCTTTCTCATAACTAATCCAAATGGAATTAATCAAAGCTTCAAATGTAGACAAAGGTATAATCTATAAGCAAAAAAGAATTCAAGTTTTTATAAGAATTTTTTTGTTGCCAAGAGTCCCCAAATTTGTGCTTATTTGGGCATAACTTTTGCCCCTTGGCATTGATTGGAATAAAAATTAGATTCCCCAAAAGCTAATGTGTTTTTATATCTTCAAAAAAGTTTCAAAAATCCAAGACAAAATTGAGGCGTACCTGCCCAAAATCCCATTTGTCTATTGAACAGATAAGTGGTCCTTTAGGGGTTAAGAACCAACAAGCCTTGTTTTTAGCATCTCTTACACATGGTTCTTACAATTTCAGTGATTTTTGACTTTGAATTTTTTTGTGAACAAATGCTTACAATTGGAACCTTGAAATTGATGCCAATATTTTTGGTTTCCACTTCCTAAATATCAATAAATTTTTCAAAGTTAATCAATTGTTTTACCTACTCCAAAACCCTTATTTCCATGCTAATGGATGCGCCTACCTTAGGGATTAAAAACCTTGCTTTAGGCCCCCTTTACACTAGGGGAGAGAAGCTGTGGAGAGAAAATTTCAGCCAATGAGAACCTCAGAAATTGAGAAGACCAAGGAACTCCACTTTAGACGGGAATTTTTTTTCCAAGGGACAAGGACAGGAGAAAACGAGGTCGACAACACTTTTGTCCTCTGTGGCAATGAAAAAGCACAAGGTTGGGGTCTCCGGAATTATAGTCAAGCCCACCTAAAGAGGTGGACCTAACTAGAATTCTGGGGATCCTTGCCAAAAATAGCTATTTTCAGAAAAAAAATTAATTAACAAAATTTTAATTAAAAAATTTATTTAAAAAAAAAAGGATTTGAAAGAACTATGTATTTTTACATTATGACCTCTTCTCACTTTGCATTACAATGAGAAGCCTCGACTTCCAAAGGAAGGCCTCTCAAAGGAAGGCCATAGCCCATGAAGGGTTTTCTCCACGACTTCTTTAAAGGGGGCCTAAGTCTTGAACTTTGGAGGAAAATACAATTGAAAAACAAAAAAATAGGGACAAATTATTACTATTACACTTGGTTGGAAAAAAACCTGAGCTTTTCTGCCCTGGCCCCGCATCGAAGTATGTGCAGAAAACTCGGCCACTTTTTAGGTGACGAGAATGAGAAATTTAGTGCAGTATTCAATCCAAAACTGGAATCCTGGATGACAGCTGCGATTCTCATGATTTCCTCCAAAGCCTCTAATGGCTAAAAATCAATGATAATTAAGCTAAAATTTTCCCCTAATTCGACAGTTTTATTCTCCTTTTCTAGCCACTTAAGCTACTTAATTATTTCGTATTAGTATCCCCTCATTCCAGGCTTTGGCAATATCGAGGTGTCCACATATTCGAGGGGTTGACTTTTATGACTTGACCTTCCAGCACAGGGCCAGCTGTATTGTAAATTTGTAACACAAAGTCAGCATTAACCCCTCATCGCCCAAGGGCATCTCCTGCAGCATGTCAAACAAAACAGCTCTGCGTTCTCTAGTCGTAACTGTTTTCGCTTGTCAAGTCTCCAATAGCATTCAATGCGTCCCTGTGTAGGTCGCGGGGCTTTCAGATTGTGCCTTGTTCCTGTCAAATTCAAGCTTTCTCCAAGCCCTCTTCACGGTCCCTCCCAAGCACTGTTCACACACTGGTCACGCACTACCCCACTCCATAGCCAGGTGTACCTATGCGATTTGTTGTAACTTGTAATGCGGGTGCAGGTCCAGAAGGTCTCAGTACTGCAAGAGAACTTCAAGCCTCGCCATGACGGTTTGCGTCATTCTCCCTGTCAAACCTCATTTTTCAAGGGCTTGGAAAGCGTGCTGCAAGAGATGCCCTAAGGGGACCAAAAGTGTTCTCTCTTTGTCTAGCCAACTGCAATTTGAAATGCTATAACTTTTGCATATAATATTCAAATCCAATAAATTTTGTTGTTGAAGTTGGGCATTCTAGTCTAGTTTCTATGCAAGAAATTTCAAATCATTCTAAGTCATGTTGAGTTTGTGATAGTCATTCAAAGTTCACAGGGTCAATTTGAGTTCACCATATTGCATTGTGATGGCTTCAAGTTTGGAGGCTTGTATCTTTTTCATCAAATATTTTTTTTCATTATCTTTGTTGGGTTTTGTTCCCCTTAAAATCTAGTAATTGTGGTAGAATTTTCATGTCAATCCAAGGTTCTTTGAATGCTTGGGAGCAACTCAAAGTTCAAAATCCACACATTCTTGCATTACAGTGAAATTTGGCGGCTTATGAATTCTTTATACAAAGTCTTTTTTCAATAATTTTTGTTGCAAAAGTTGCATATACTAGTCTAGTTATTGCCTTACAAATTCCATATCAATCCAAGAAGTTATGGGAGAATGAGAAGCATTTTACTAGGGGGAGGTATAGCCATAGATGTGATTATTTGCTACTTTTTTCACTGTTTTTGGACATTTCAAAACAATTTTATAGACACAATGAGTCTTTTGAATGATATTTTTCTTCACCAATGTGCTTGTATACTAGTTTTGAATCACTCTACATTTTCAATATTTTCATTTGAGTAGGTTTAGATATCAAATTTCACCCCAAACGTGTTTTTAGGAAAATGTTAGCATAATCTTCCAATCTATGTAGTCAAATAACCCCAAATTTGATCCACATCATTTGCAACATACATACTACAAGATTGTACTATTTAGATTTTCATACTTTACTTACATTTAGACTTACATCACTTGAAAAGCAAAGATGCGTTTGGGCCTCTTTGAACTTTAGGCAATGAAGGATTAAAGTACCTCGGCATTGAGATAGTAAACTTGAAGGTAGCATTAGCCTCAAGGCTGGGTGGTAAACTGGTGTTTTGTAGAAAACAGGTGGTGGTTTTTACTTATGTATGGAAAAGCAAATTCTTTGATTTTTTTACTTGCATTTTTTTTGTCTATTCAAAACTAAAGTTTTGGAGAATTCACAACCGGGTGTCTCAAACCTCCTGCCTTACTATGGTGGAGAAGTTATTTTTAGAAGAACAATAGATGAAACCTTGAAAAAGTGATCGTCTCCTAGTTTTTCAAAAGGGAACTGCTAAATCCACCCCACTTTCTGCTAAATCCACCACAAGCCCCACCGCACACCCCACCCCACACCACTGGTCCCACCGAGCATTACAAGCCCCACCTCAAACTCAAAGCTGCTTCTTTTGCAAAATCCTACATTTCTCAATTTCACCCTGCTTTTTAATCCATGCACCAAAAATTAAAAATTAATAATGGTTTTTAACTTATTAATTTCAATTTCACTTTATTTTTTTCACATTTCATTTGACCAACTATCAATTGCTTTTGGGCTCTCCCCAATCCCCATATATAATCTAGAAGTTCCCTAAAAAAAAAAGTGAATTGATATGGGCACACATGGGGTTTGATATGCACACCCCTTGGGGGTAAATTTTAGAATTTACCAAAAAAAGTGGAACTTGAAAACTCGAATTTAAATTTGAGATTAGAGACCTTGATTTATTCTACAGCCATGAAGGAGATTACAATTGAACATCACCCAATGAAAAAGCTTACTTTTTTTAAACAAACAAAAGTAAAACTAATACTTTCCCCACTAGCTAAGATTTTTTATTGGGTATTGTTCAACTGTAGTCTCCTTCATGGCTCTAGAATAAATCAAGATCTCTAAGCCCAAATCTAAATTCAAGTTTTCAAGTTCCACTTTTTGATGGTAAAAATCTGAAATTTACCCCCAAGGGGTGTGCATATCAAACCCCAGGTGTGCCCATATCAATTCACTTTTTTTTAGGGAACTTCTAGATTATATATGGGGATTGGGGAGAGCCCAAAAGCAATTGATAGTTGGTCAAATGAAATATGAAAAAAACAAAGTGAAATTGAAATCAATAGGTTAAAAACCAATTTAAAATTTTAATTTTTGGAGCATGGATTAAAAAGCAGGGTGAAAATAAGAAATGTAGGATTTTGCAGAAGAAGCAACTCTCAGTTTGGGGTGGGGCCTGTGATGCTTGGTGGGGCCAATGGTGTGGGGTGGGGTGTGCGGTAGGGCATGTGGTGGATTTAGCAGAAAGTGGGCTGGATTTAGCAGAAAGTGGGGTGGATTTAGCAGTTTCCTATTCAAAAATACAAGTTACTTCCTCATCCATTTCAAACCAACTATTTTGGCATGTGTGGCCCTAACATCAGCCTCTTGGTTTGGAGAGAATTTAACCCCTAAAGGACCAAGGCCTTCATTTTGTCAAAAGACACTCAAAATTGCCACTTCTATGGCAAAGAGTAAAAAAGTTTGAAAACTAGTCTTCTTGCATAATTGACCATAGGATCTTCTACTAGACTTGTATAAGAATGTGTCATTCAAAACTTAAAAACTTTACTAGCACAGATTGCAAGATATTTGAGTTTAAAGTATAAAAAACAAGTTTTTTTGCACCTTGCACGACTAGATTATTTGACTTAAACTTTTTTAACTTAAATTTTTTGCACCATGGAGTTTGAGGTTTATTTTTGTATGCTAGGGAATTGAGTTGAGAATCTTTGGAAAAAAACCAAAACAAAAAATACTTAATTTTCATTTTAAAAAAACATTAGGTAGAAGAAGGTATGAGATTGAACAAAAACTTAAATTGCTAATAACCTTGCAATGGAATTGAAACTCAATAATCCCAATGGTGAGGTTGTTCTAGAAAGAAAACTTCACCCTCTCCAATAATTTTTTTTGAAAAATGTTAAGTTTCCATTCCAAAATGAACTATAAAAGTTATTTTTTCAAGAGGATGTTCGAATTGCCCGAAAAACAAGATTGTCCATAACTTTCTCATAACTAGTCCAAATGGAATGAATAAAAGCTTCAGATGTAAACAAAGATATAATCTACAAGGGGAATTTTTTTTAAAAAAAAATCAAGTTTTTGTAAACTCATTTTTGTTGCCCGGACCTCCCAAATTTTTGCTTATTTGAGCATAACTTTTGCTCCTTGGCATTGATTGGAATAAAAATTATATTCCCTCAAAGCTAATGTGTTTTCCTATCCTCAAAAAAAATTTCAAAAAATCAAGACAAAAATTGAGGCCATAGGTACCTGTCCAAAATTCCATTTGTTCCTTGAACGGACAATGATCTTTTAGGGGTTAAGATAATTGGACTCCAGGTCAAGCCACATTATAAGAAACCGGCGTTTCAAAAAGACATTTTGTAAAAAACAAGTGATGGAAAAATAAATGGCAACATTTGCTTCTTTTTGAAAATATGGATCGTTTGAATTTACTCTCTTTATTTTTTGACTTGTTTCAAACATGTGATTTTGAGTCTCGTCTATAACCTCTTGCTCTTGAATGGTGGAGAGGGCATCTTTAGTAAAGCAATGCTCGAAATTTGAAGAAAAGTGGTTGATTGTCCTTCAATTCTTGAAAAATACAATTTATTTTTTCTTCCTTTCCAAACCGGCTGCTTTAGCTTGTGTGGCCCTTGCATGAGGAATGAGGGGAGGAGACGAAGTACAACAAAGCTTGGTACATCCATGTCAAGATTATCCATTCTAACAAAGTAAAAATAACATGTGCTATCACAGAATAGATATATTCAACTGTGCGCTGCCGTACTCAACAAGCTCAGGTTCAATGTTTGGAACACCATATTCGTAATTTGAGAAAAACAGGTGTCCTACTTTGTACTCCACCTTAACCTCTAAAGGGCCAAGCAAAGTTTTCACCGAAAACTCTTCAAAACTGCCATTTTTAGAGCATTAACCAAATTTGAAAACAAAAACATTTTTATACATATATGATCGTAGAATCTTGTAGAAGAATGGTTTTAGAAGATGTGGAAAAAAACTCAGAGTTTTCCACCACGTGGATTGGAAGTTTGAATGGTTTGAATATTCAAAAATGTCTTGTGAAAAACCAGACAGCTACCCTTCAGAAGGTGAAATTCCTAAGGAAAAAAGGCCATGTGGGTGGTGCTTCTCTAAATTCCTTATTCCACTTAAGTAAAGTACATGTTAAAAAAGTTTCAAATCATTTGGAGTTGTATAACATATGGAAAAAAATTAGTAAGTAAAAAGAAATAGAGAATGATTCAAAACTCTAAATTGTTAAGAATTTCATTATGGAAATGAAAAATGCCAATCCCAATGGTTATGATGTTGTCATAAACAATTTACATCCTTTGGTTTTGTTTTTTTTCCAAAATGTTGAAAATTGAGTAAAATAAAGGATTTCAAAGTTTATTTTGGAGTAGAGAATCCATAACTGCCTGCAAACAAAAAATCCTCATAACTTTCATCTTGTTGATCAAAATAGAACGAGTCAAAGCTTCCTACTTGCACATAAATCTCCTAAACCAGTTTCAAATTTTTGTTTTTGAAAAAAGTGATTTTAAAAAATCTGCCCAGGTCGCCAGATGAACGTAAAAAGCAAGATATTAGGCCATAACTTTTTACTCATAATTCAAAATGTCATGAAATTTAGTGCATATGAAAGACAAAACTTGTCCCCACATTCTATGAAAATTTCAGCCTAAAATATGAAAAGCTCCAATCACGGATACCTACCCAAAATTGCTATGTTTCTAAAAAAGGGGGTTTGGTCCTTTAGGAATTAAACCCAAAAAGTTACCTTAACCCTTAAAGGACGGATGGATCATTGTGGCTTGCCCTGCCCGTAGCACTCTATAGTGTTTTGCACATGGGCTCTAGTAGTATTGCTTCAAAATGTTGGAAAAGTCAATAGTGCATGGTGCCCTCATGAAAATTGCAAGAAGGGTAGCTTGGGAGCTAACACCATGTTTTTGATTCTTATCACAATTTGGTTTACAAAAAAAATGAATGCATCTCAAGAGGTAATTTTTTGTCTTCCATGATGGACCATGTGTTTCTGGTCACTTCTGAAAAGAAATCAGATGAAAAACAACTTTTTTCTGAATCTTAAAATATTTTTTCAGGGTCGAAGGACATTTTTTGTCCTCCTCAACGTTCAGGGGTTAAACCAGATTTGAAGGTATCAGATTTATTTTGAGCCACTAAGATTTTTTCCCTCGCATTTTCCTCCTCTCAAATGAGGACACATGTACAAAAAAATTGTTGAGCTTGGTTTTAGGAGGCCACCTAAAACCTTCATATCAAAATTTGAAAGTCCCAAAATGTACCATTTTTCCCAAATTAACAAATATGACATTTTGGGAGAAATTTTAGCTTCACCGGCTGAAATCTAGCATTTCCATGTTTCAACTAGATTTTCACTAACATGCAAAGGTTATTTTCTATTAAATTTCTAAATTTCTTCTATGAATATACTATATTTGGAATTTTTGGAGAAAATGACTAGTTTTTTTATCCCATAATTTGAGGCTTCAAGCCTTCAATTGGATTTTTTGCACTTTCAAGGTTTCAACCGGCTACAAATACACTAATCGCTAATTATCCCCAAACCCTGCTCATGTTACTCTGCAAGATTGTACTTGGCAACAACTAGTACTGAGGGTGGCTTCACATTATGGCCGCCCAAATCAAGAGGCCATGGGATTGAGTGGCCAAAGAAGTGGGCTAAAATAGGTAATAAAATATTGTTTTTGAAACCTTTGGTCGCTTTTTGTGTGAAGCCTCAGAAAGTCTAATCCAAAGTCCAAATTCATAACCTTTATTGGATTTATCAAATCTAAAAACCAAGATATTGTCGGTTCTTAATTACTTTATGAAAAAAATTGACGGCATCTCAAGTCTTAATTCTCAACCATAGTTTGGGTTTCCATTTTTTCTTGACCCAAACTTCTTTCAAGAGGTTGTTATTTTGGATGAAAAAGTGATATCATGTATTCATGTAGGATTATAAGATGAGGGACTTTGAACTTTGGCCTCTAATGTGAGATCAAAAAACCAAAATCTTAGTTTCTTGCAATTTGACTGGTCCACGGCCTCTCGACCTTTGGCATGGTGTGAAGTGGCCTTGACGATGAGTCCCATCTATTGTAGTCGCTGCGGACAGTAACTCGGACACAAGACCGTGAACTTGGACATAAGACCGTGAACTCGGACACAAGACCGTGAACTTGGACACAAGACTGTGAACTCGGACACAAGACCGTGAACTCGGACATAAGACCGTGAACTCGGACACAAGACCGTGAACTCGGACATAAGACCGTGAACTCGAACACAAGACTGTGAACTCGGACACAAGACCATGAACCGTGAACTTGGACACAAGACCGTGAACTCGGACACAAGACCGTGAACTCGGACACAAGACCGTGAACTCGGACACAAGACCGTGAAGATGGTACAATTATGCACATCAAAAGACAACAACAACTGTTGTTTGTATTCATTAAATTGGGAAAATTTGGATTTTGGGACTCTTGAGTTTTTACATCTTTAGTGAAGTATTTATTGAATATTCTTTCACTTAAATTTCAAAAGTCCCAAAATCAGATTTTTCTCAAAATTAATGAACACCATGTTGGCAACTTTGTTGCTACTTACTAGGTCATATAAAGTAGACAAACCCAATGCCATTTGTCCCCTCAATACTGCTCAAATGTACAATAGTAGTTCTTTTTAGAGCTGAAATCCAGGCACCTCATAGATGCCCTATTTTAGGTCCTAAAAATAGGGCATCTATGAGGTGCCTAGATTTCAGCTCTAAAAAGAACTACTATTGCACATTTGAGCAATATTGAGGGGACAAATGGCATTGGGTTTGTTTACCTTATATTTCATGGCCTGATCCAGCTAGTGTACAAATTGGCGCAGTTTTGATAGTGAAGCCAGAATGCTGCTTGGAGCATCATCAATGCAACACTAGCACTTGGGCAAGGCTTGGGACAGCAATTTACACAGCTATTTTTTGATTAGTGTATAATTAGAAAATGAGATTACTATCATTGGAAGCGTATACAAAAACTCATCAAACAAGTAAAATGACATATGGTATTGGAAATTGGACAAACAAACAAACGCCCATTGAAAAAATAACTAAAGGACAAACAATACAGCAAACCATGCCTAATAAAGAATAATTAGATAGTGACACTCCAAATTTTCAGAATTTGGAGTGTCACTATTTAATTATTCTTTATTAGGCATGGTTTGCGGTGTTGTTTATCCTTTAACTATTTTTTTAATGGACGTTAGTTTGTTTGTCCAATTTCCAGTACCATATGTCATTTTACTTGTTTGACGAATTATACACTAGTCAGAAAATAACTGTGTTTTTGCCGTCCCAGGCACAGCCCAAATGCCCGTGCTGCATTGATGATGCCCAAAGTACGAGTCCAGGAGTTCTCGATCCAGAGTTCTCCCATGCCATCATCTTAAATTTGCGGTTGCACATTATTTCACAACCATCTTAAACAAACAGAAACTTCTGCATGCTTCATGACTTCAGAAGATCTCAAATGAGAAAGGAAACTAGCAAATGTAACGAACGTCACAAGGACTTTGAAGAAGACACTCAGACCTCTAAACCTTTGCTGGTCGTTGCAAACTTGTGATCGAACTGGCCAGAAGGAACAGCATAAGATTTTTCTGCATGTTGGTGAAACAGCTGCAAGCCTGCAAAGATGAAATCCTGGCACATCTCAATAGAGATTCTTTCTTGGCGGCGTCGAATGATGGCCTCCAGTCCAGCATCGCCGGCCAATAAGTCGGCCACATGCGAGGAGCTTGCCAGCCTGGTATTCACAACAGCATCCTACGAGGCGTCTACTAAGCAGCTTACGAAGTTCACGTGGAACACCATATTAGGTAAAGTGGGCAGAAGAGCACATTTTGGGACTTTTGAAGGGTTCCTTGAAGGTTTGAGGTGATCACCTCAAACTGAGCTCCAGTATTTTTTTGGCACAAGGAGAAATTTTAGAGGGAAAAAATTATAGTGGTTTAAAACTGAATATAATACCTTTGAATCTAATTTAAGGTAACTTTTTGGGTTTAAGGTGGAGTACAAAATGATACCTCCGTTTTTCCCAATTTACACTAATATGGCGTTGTGGGCTTAAATATCGTTGCCACCGTCTCCTTACTCTTGGAAAAGCCTCGGGTCCAGCATGGCATGTTGCCAGCGATTGCTTATCTACTGCAAGGGGCGGCGTTTGGAGCATCTCCTGCAGTGGTACGTGTAGCAGTGTTGCATCTCATTTTCTTCCGGTAATACCCAAGATCGGCTTCCCCCACCTTCACGATTGTCAAATTTTGAGTTTGCTCAAGGTACTTGTTTTTTTATCCCCTATTAGTTTGGTCATCTCTACACATTTGGTGTATAATGGCCAAGTGCAGTAATGACACACTGCCACTTTTGTTCGATGCCAGTTACAAAATCTCCCCTAGCACTAAGCAATTGAACGAAATTAATACTTTGTAAAACCAAGGCTATGAGGTTCTATTTGGTGCCGTTCCAGTGAGAGCATCCGCATCCTTGTACCCAACCTGGAGCTTTTGAAAGCAGGTACAGGGTGCATCCACAATCAAGGGTTTGTCCAAATCTCTGATGTCTCAACCTTGTCTTCAAGCATGTACAAGCAAGCTTTGAGAGTGCACCAAGGAGGACAGGTGTCGAACTTCAATTGTGAGCCTCTTATGTCGACAAATTAACAAATTTTGATTGTCCTAAATTTGTGTGTGTTAACCCCTAAGCGCCCAGGGTCCCCAAACCGGCCTCTCGGTTTTGAAAATTTTCCACCTTTGACTCTTATCCTCTTCTTAATGGTAAAGTCAAAGGACTTGTACTTTTTCATGTACTTTTAGGCATGAGTCTACTACCACTCAAAAAAAAATTCAACCTATTTGACTCTACTTAGGTAATACTTTTATTGGACTAAGTACACAAGGGTATGGATTTGTGTGGATATGGCTTTGGCGCTCAAGGGTTAACAACTTAACAATTCATCAAACCCTCAACGTTTTAGTGCTCAAGATACAATTGAGCAAGCCTTGACTTGCACGCGTCTGCGCTAACGCTTGCCAAGTGGAGTAGGCACACCAAGTGCTATTGAGGCCCTGTTTAGCTTAGTTCCAAATAGGAAGCACCTTCAGCATCATGGCGGAGAAGAAACGTTTGCTGTACGCACCAGCGTCTCTTTTTTCCTGTCTGCCTGCTTTGTAACTTACAATCCGACGCGAGTTCCAGGTTGACTTTTTGTTTGATTGGGTCGTAGACAGTTGCTAGGTGGATGTGTGTCACGAGTGTTTCGGGGCTTTCATGGGGTTCGCTGCGAGGTTCATGGCTTTGTGACACACTTTGAGATGATGATTCTCCGTCATCTGCTCAGAGAAAGCATCGCCACATGCATGACACCGTCCAGCAGCTTGGAATGTTGATAAAAGAGAGTACTCGATTCGACGCAGAGTCAGGAAGCTTGTCATGCAGTGCAGGAGCATAGCTCTGTTTTTCAGTCCTGGACTCATGGCCATGCATGCATATGACGTGTGTAACTATGTCATTTCTTCTACGAAAGGGAAGGTCAACGTGCCAGTAGGCTGGCTGGATTCTTTGCCTAGGGCTTCGACAGTGAAAGTGACGGTGGTTCACGGTTGACAGGCAAGGCAGCATTGCGGAGTCCGACGCGGGGTCCCACGAAACCCGAGCATCTAATACTCCCATGCAAGGTCCGGGAAGAACCGACCGCTACGGGCATCTCCGGCAGCATGCTTTCCAAGCCTTGGAAAAATGAGGTTTGGTGGGGAGAATGACGCAAACAATGAGGCTTGAAGTTCTCCTGCAGTCTTGAGACCTTCCAGACCTACGCTTGCATTACAACAAATTGCACAGGTACACCTGGCTATGGAGTGGGGTCATGTGTGAATAGTGCTTGGGAGGGACCATGAAGGGGGCCTAGAGAAAGCTTGAATTTGACGGGAACAAGGCTCAATTTGAAAGCCCTATGACTTGCACAGGGACGCATTGAGTGCTGTTGGGGACTTGATACGTGAAAGCCATTACGGCTAAGGAGCGCGGGGCTGTTTTGACGTGTTGCAAGAGATGCTCTAAGGTAGAAATACCATAAACGCTTAAAATAAGCCACTTTAGCCAGTAAGATATGGGGAATTTCTTCAAAAATGAAGGTCAATCTATGGAGAAACAAGGATAAAGAAGAGTGCAAAAAACAAGTCTTTTTTTACTCAAGAGTGAATATTTTATGCAATACAAATGTGAATTTAGGGTTTTGACCAATTCTTGTTCCATAGGTGCACCTTAAACGGCGACCTCTAGAACCTTGTTACAAAACAAGTTTGAACCAGTCAAATGCGAGGAACTAGCATCTCTTTGAAATCTTTTTCAAAACCAACTCTTGTTGGTTTTAGAATAGTCTACTTTGCCATTATTGGGGGAGTAACTGTTTATAGTGTTTCTACCTTAGTTCAAAGCTAGCCGGTTGAGATGAAAAAAAAACATTTGCAATTTGTGAAAGTCCACTAAAAACCAATTAACAATCTTTTAAAAAAATATTTGTAAACAAATTATTTATAGTATGAAATAGAAAAAATAACCAAAATAGTTTTGTTTCAATATAGGAATTGAAGGAAATCAACCAAAAAAACTCAAACATTTCTTGGACCTTGCTTCCATGTCTCTGAATTTCTCCACGGACTTATGGGTGATTGCAAGAATGACATGTATTACATTGTGTCCCCCTCACCTGTTGCGGCTTGTTCTTTGCTTGTAACTTTTGCAAAAGAAGTCATATTGACTTGTCCTTTTAGAGTAACGTGAACATGCAATTTATTGACGTTCAGTGGTTTTTTGGTGTTTTTAAAAATGATTTTGCTATTTTTAAGCAACCCCAAAATAGGTGTCTACCGTGGCCATTTAGGGGGTTTTTAGTACTATTTTGGGTCCAAAAAAGCTTTTCTAGGGTTATAAATCAAGGATGTCGTTTATGAAGCATGCTTACATGCATTTGTAGAAGGGTTTTGCAAAATTATAAATTCCATGGCATTTACATTGTCTCAAAGAGGGCATCCTATCTCCCTTCATTGGCGAAATACAAAGAAATTCCTCAGCAAGCAATTGTACCATATGAATTTGTTTAATGGGTTCTCAAACAGCTATTGTTTTTTATTGAATTATTTTACTATTTTCTAAAAAGCAAGAAAGAAATTGATTTTTTATTGGTAATTTTTGTGCCTCTATGTTTGTGCATAACTTTTAGAATAAAATTTTGCGAGAATTGATATTTCACAAGTATGCTATTTTAAGTGCTTTACACATTGTCCATATTTTGTTTTATTTTAAAAAAATTAATTCAAAAGCTCATAGTACTACATAGTACTACCAATCTTATGGGTGTTTGAGACAAAATTGGCAAGTCATTCTTGCAACTACCCTTATCACCTTCCCCAAATTCTACAAAGTCATCACTAAGAGTAGCTCCACTCCACCCCTTTCACTAGAAAAGTGCTTTGGAGAACCACAAAGCGAGTCATTTGCAACACTAGCTCCACAATTTCCGAAATAGTCCCATTGCACTCACGCTAGCCTCTTGTCCCTTATTGTCAGCAAAACCTTTCAATTTCTTCTCTCCATCACTTTTCAGTTATAATTAGAGAAATTTGAGTCCTTTTGTGAGCTTTAGTGTGAACAAGAAAGACCTCCACAATGGCATGAACGAAAGCTTGTACCAACTCTCCATGTTCTCTGGCAATCAATAGCCGCTATGCAATAGAGGCCCAAACTCCAAGTCCTCCTGCAGAGATCCAAGTTAAGTGTACCTTCCCCTCTACAATGACAATCTCTAAGAACATCATCAACGCAAGATAAACCAGTAATGTGGGAGAATGAGATACTTTTAAGACTCCAACACAATCCCAGCCACATGTAACCATGGCCCTATCAAAACTACGTCTATCCAGTATAAATTTCTTTGTTTCCCAGAACCCTCAATCTTTCGTTGTAACTTGTGCTTGAACGGCCTGTGAATACGACTGGAATTGTTTTTCGACGATTTCCATGACCATGATCAGAGAGGATGTTCGGAAGTGGTGTCTGTAGTGCCGTGTGGTTTGAAATGTGCACGACGATTGAGTAGCGGTCTGAAACTATTCAACTGAAGTAAAGACAACTAAGCTTAACTCCATGAAGCATTCTGAGAGGCCCAGAACTTTGGATGTGACGCTTTTGGAAGGTGTGATGGCGCTGGAGCTTTAATCAGGAGAGCTCCAACTCGGTCTCCTTAACCATGTAATGCAAATACAAATTCTACTGCTTGCTGAGGTTTTGCAAATTGCGGATTTTCATGCTCGGACAGAGTCCGCAACTCTCCGATCATAATTGTAGCAAGTGACGACATGCTGCACAAGTAAACCCTAACCAATGATTCGACACATCCTACACACACAAATCTCCAACCGACTCTTGGTGCGAACTGCGAAGACAAACAGGCTCCCATTGTTGGCTTCTTCCAAGATCTCAACATATCAATGGCCAAGGTTGCTGGATACAAGAACACAAAACATCTCCGATTCCATTTATTATAGTGTGTTTGTACTTGCAAAACTTCCGGTTCCCCTTAAAAACAACTCTGATCTTAACATACAAGTACACAGAGAGGGTTTGAAAACGTTAAAAACAATCGGCCAAAACATCCTTGCAATTGGGAAAAAACGGATGGAATCCGCCATTTTGTAATCCTAAAACAATGCATCAAAGGGAGCGTGCCCAGGAAATGGTTCCACACAAGATAAAACGCACGGAGAAACCCTAAATCCTGAACCATGCCCAAAAACATAAAAACAAAACCCTATGCAACAACTAGAAATGCGTCGAAAATGAAAAAGCAGTAGGCTTCATGCAATAAGTTACGGCTCATGGAAATGCGGAAGAGAAAACGGCTATGTCGCTAGTTCTAATCTCTTAGATTGATACCCGAGATGCAGGAGCCGGGTATGCGTCCCATGCCTGACACAAACCACTCACATCTTGCAAACAAGCTCAGCCTTTCCAAATCCGCCTGACATTACATCTTCAAAGTTGTCAATTCCGGATCCTGGAAACTTGTCAAACATTGAGTTGCAACACGTTGTGAATGAAGTGGTAAGTTTACACTCATCTAACAAGAGGCTTCAGCACATCGTGCATCCTACAGAGATAAAGTACACCAAATCAGTCAAAATATTTTGGAAGCAGTGGCCTTAGCTTTTTTTTTTTCTAATCAAAAAATGGTTGAGTAGCTACATTTTTTTTTACAGATGTAAAGTTGAATGCTTTCAACCTTCCATCAAAGCTAAATCTCATGATGGTTTTGTGAGAAATTAGTATACTGCACCAGTAGGGTGAGGCAACATCAAGTGGAACCCTGAAAACTAGACTCATACTCCCAAACATGTGTATAAAAGTTCGCTAAATATTTTACGTTTTTTCAAAAAATACTATAGAACAATTAACCACAACAATTTTGGTGTAGTAAAAAAGCAATGATTAGCAAAAAATAATTTCACTGCACCAAATAGTGCATTTAGGTTGCCCCATACTAATTTCTTGACATTTTACATTATTTAGATACCTACTACTGCTACAAGAATTTTTAGCAACGACTACTGCAATAGGCACCATTTAAAGGCCTTGACAATACCAACACAACACCAGAAAGGCAAATTAGCTGTGTCCATGTCGTAAACCATGTGAAATCCTAGTTACATGTGCCTCCAAGTGATCAAGTCATGAGTCATGAGTCATGAGGTAACTTACCATGGCAACCTAAGGCAACCTAAATGCACTATTTGGTCTAGTGTCGGAATCTCATGGCGGCACCTCCAAATGAGCAAATGTTTCGGTTCTCCGCAGTAGATCCATCACCACAAATGTTCAAGCATTGCTCAAGACTTTGGCTTTGAATATGCAAGAGTGTTTTTGGCCATAGACGACGTCTCCGGTACCCAGTACCTCTAACGCACCACATAGTGATGATATGGTCACTCCTGCTCTCGAGGCTCTCGAAGGAAAATGCAGTTTTCTAAACCTCACGTGTTTATTGAGCATTGAAGACCTCAACAAGGCATCGCAACTCCAAAGCGCTAGATTCTATGCAAGATTCCTTCCAGGTCTCTGAGATGTTGTCGATAGCCAAAAACACTCTTTCTATTCAACACGGTTGCTCCCAAAGATCGCCAATTCACACATTTCAGCATGCCTGTGACTGCACAAGAAAGAGGCTCAAGACCTATGGTCTCAGTACCGCCGTGAGATAAACACACAACTACTCTTGAAAGTACCGCCATTCGAGCCCTTCATCAAACAGAGAACAATGTCTACTCACCTGAAATGCCCCAACACGTGATGCAAGGCAAACAATCGAAAGCTTTGACGTGACAGGACCAAGATGTGTCGAACAACTTGAGACCAAATTTGCAAACTCAACCAAAATTTGTGGGAATGACGAAATGGGTTCACAAGTAACCCTAACCAATGTTTCCACACAACAAACGCACATAAATCTCCACTCTTCTCTACGAGCAAAGACATCGACGCTCTTGTGGTGAACGTCGTCTAGGATCTCAAAATTGCAAGGACGATAAGGTTGCTGGGAAACAGAAAATCTCCTTTCGATCCCATCATTTGACTATGCAAAAATCAGCCAAAACATGCACGCATGTGGAACAAAACGGATGTGATCCGCCTTCTTGTAGCCCTCAAACATGCATCAAAAGGGAGCGTGCCCAGGCAATCGCTCTGCACAAGATAGCAACCTGTGGAGAAAACCTAGAGCCGCATCCAACTCCAACAGGTACAAATGAAACCATAGTCAGCAACTAGAAATGCGTCGAAACGAAAAGGGAGTTGGCATCGTGCAATTGCGCCCACGGAAATGTGAATGTGAAAGTGAAAGCCTCCCTGATGTGAACTTTTCCTGATTGAGTGCCACAAATTCTACGACATGTCGGACTTGCGGGCAATCGGAGATTGAGTCCCGGCTGCGAAGCTCGACAAGCTCGCCAATGGGGCAGGGCAGGATGTGTGCCGAAGGAGTACACCGAATAGTGCATTTAGGTTGCCCCTTACTAATTTCTCGACATTCCACACCATTCAAATACTTACTGTAGCTTTTATTCATAGTTGTTGTGATAAATAAAATTTAAAAGATTTGACAACTATTACAAAGCTATAGAAATACAAACTAACAACATCCAAGTTGTAAATCAAGTGAAATTTTAATATATAAAAAGTTACATGCACTTCCAAGTGGGTACGTGGTGGGTCATGAGGTAACTTTTTAAGGTAAGGCAACCTAATTGTTAAGGCAACCTAAATGCACTATTTGGTGTAGCTTTCCAATGCCACAATTTTCAAACCATTTCAATTTGTAATTTTTTTTTATTGTAGACTAAGGGCCAATTTAGACCAGGATGTCCACAGCATTTGGACAAAAGACGGTGTCTAGTGCTTTGTCTGGCCAATTTTGGAGGGAAATTGAAAGAGCCCCTTCTCCCGTGGACAAATTTGAGGTCACCTCCTGAGGTGACCTCAAACTTGTTTGCAACCACTGCTTGCTTCATCGACAATTTTGGCGGGAGTGGTTGCTGATGTGGACTTTTGCTCCACTAGATGTCCCTTTGGTATGAATGACATACAAAACTCTAGGATAGACCAATGAGAGTGCTTATGGTTTTCTCCATAGGTTGTGGATGTCTTGGTCTGAAACAGCCCTAAAGCCTGATTCAAACTAGCAACCGGCCAAAATTTTCTCAAACTCGATTGGATGAAATATGGCTTTTGTTTGCTGTAGGGTTTAGACTGAGGGTTTGTCAAGTACTTAACATTCATGATCACCAACCAATATAACCACATTAGCGGCCAAGATAGTGAGGTTTTGGGGCTTGCTCCAAGGGTGGTACCAAACTAGTCCGATAGAAGCACACTCTAGGATGGCACACAAGGACATAGAAAAGTTTCTAGCGGACGAACCACTGGCAAGGGTGCCAGTTTTGCTGCTTTACCCAACCGCTAGTCTAAACCGGGCCTAAATAATTTTGCTTACTAGTGGGGCACAACTTTACACTGCCTTTGGAATTTCAAGATCTTGCTCAAAATTTGAGAGGCAAAGCCATTTCCTTGTTAGACCTTAACCTGTAAGCGCCCAGCCCAAAGTAATGTTGTGTTGGACCTCATTGCATGCAATTTGGCATCACAAGTTCAAAAACAACATCTAGAAGAGTTAGCCATTGATATTGCACAAGGCTTAGAGTCCGCAGATGTATGAAAAATTTGGTAAGCATTCATTAAACAAATCAAAAGATTACAATGGTCAAATTGTCAACAAATTGTTGAATATGGAGAGGCCAGATTTGGGGAGTTGGGGCGCTCAAGAGTTAATCCAACTTCATTTCATGAAAGTAACCAATTTTGCTTACTGCCCTTTACTTCACCTTAGGTGGATGTTGCCCTATGTTAATCAAGCTTGCCAAATTCACAATTTTTGACTAAAAAAAAGTCTCTTCCCTTTTTTTGAAGCTACCTAAAATCTAAAGCTCTTGGGTTCACCTTTTGAAAAGATTGTTATAAGTAGAAGTAAAAAATTGTTGAAAAATAACTACATACAAGAATTTTCTTGAAGCTGGTTCTTCTTTTATGTTTTTTTTTAGTGATTATCAATTTACCAATTCAAAATGTTATAGAGTTTTGACATACAACACCATATTCGTTAAAAAGGAAAAAAGCTTACAAAGTGGGACTTTTGAAGGATTAAGGTGGTCACCTTAGTCCAAGCTCCAGCATTTTTTTGGTACATGTGGCCTCACTTGAGAGGAGAAATTTGCAAGGGAAAAAAATCTTAGTGGCTCTAATTGAATATGATACCTTCAAATTTGGTTTAAGGTGGCTATTTTGGATTAAGGTGAGGTACAAAATGATACCCATCATTTTCCCATTTTAATGAATATGGCGTTTACGCTTTCAAAAATTAAATCTAAAAGAGTTCAAGCAAAAAATTGAAATTAGTTAATGTAAAAGCCTCTCTAAATTAGAGTTGCCCAAAAGTTGAATGATCTCAAAAATAAAAATCACACTTCAAATTCTATAGTCTCACAATCATTGTGGCAAAAATCTTTCACTTCATTATTATGACATAATGAAGTAGTCTACTATTAGATCCCACTAAATTGCACCAAAATTTCATTCAAAATTTCTTTTGCCTTTCCTATCAAAACAACTGATTCTAAATGTTCTTTGATGAAACATAGTCAAAGAACTTAAGTGGTTAACCACAAAAACAACTTCCTACCGACTACCAAAAACCAAGCCTAGTTTCTTTTTAAAATACCTAGCTAATGAAAACTTACCCCTGCAAAATGACAAAATACAACTAACATTTTTTGATCAAGGTACTCAAGTTAGAACAAACGCGTTATTTGTTCAATTGGGAAAAACAGAGGTACCATTTTGTACTCCACCTTAAACCCAAAAAGTCACCTTAAGGTAGCCACACCCATGGGCGTCATTGACAAAGTCAAGGTGCTTATGGATACTTAAGTGATATTTATGAGTGACAAAGTGATGGTTGTGGGTGACTCCATGACGGTTCTAAGTACCCATCTTACTATTTGAGAACTAGCAAGCCTTGTTTTTAGCATCTCTTACACATTCTCCCTACAATTTCAGTGATTTGGGACTTTGAAAAATCTTTGTGAACAAATGCTTGCAGTTGGAAGCTTGAAATTGATGCCAATATTTTGGTTTCCATTCCTAACTTACACTATTTTTTTCAAAGTTGTTAAATTATTTTACCTACTCCAAAACCCTTATTTCCACGCTTATGGGTGCACTTACCTTAACCCTTGAGCACCCGAGAACCTTAAAATGAGGTGCTCAGAAATGAAAAAGTTCTTGTTTGACTTGTTATAATCTTTCCATTGGTACGGACAAACCATTTGTCCTTTTCCCTATACTTTGGACTTTGGAGCTTGTCTCACCTACCATTCAATACGGTTAGATTTTGTGGATCTTTTTTGTGATGACAATTTAGTTAGATTGAGTGTGAGTGAGTTTAGATTTTGATGAATATGAGTTGTACGCTCCAGGGTTAAACCAAATTCGAAGGTATCAAATTTAGTATGAGTCACTAAGATTTTTTCCCTCACAAATTCCTCCTCTCAGGTGAGGGGCAAGTGTACCAACAAAAACACTATGAGCTCGGTTTCAGAAGTCCCAAAATGTATTGTTTTTCTCAATTTAACGAATAACGGGTTAACAATGAAAAGACATTTTGGAATCCTATTAATTCTTTTCAAATCCCTCATCCTTTTCATGACTGTCAAATTTCTCATTCCAGACTTGTCACATCCTTCATTCTTCCCGTACTTGTCAAATTCCTCATAATTACATTTGTACGCAAATTCTCTATGGTGCAAAACTGAAAGCACAGAACAAGTTTTGAACTATGCACTTCAATATCCAATAAATAGAAGTATGATTTTCCAAAGCTTGGTGGTAACATGATCTTCGAGAAGGTGATATTAGAGAGGTACCATTTTGGGATATCTTAGCATTGCAGATCTGTACATAGCATGCTCTAAGAAGACGTGCCGCGCTCCTCAGGAACAGCAGGCGCCAGCGCTGGCGCTATTGTGAATGTGAAGGTAAGCATTAGTTTCCACGTTACTCTGAAGTACTCACCTGACAAAAATTATTTGCATCCTCCCAAATGGTTTCATTGCTAATTCTATGACGTCATCCATTGTGCAAGTGGTACAGTTTCGCTCCTTGAAACAGCTCATGGTATAGCGTCCTGGTTAGTCAATCCCAGGTGTTTAGAAGTTTAGCAAGAATTAGCAAAGTCACCTACATGCACTGAGTGTTAGAAAGCGCTTGCTGTGGATGCAATTGTCCAATCTTGGTATGGTGAATTATGCCTTTTCTCTTTGGCAGTTTAGTACTTCCATGACGAGGCATGAGGCCGCAAAGCTGATGCATACATAGCCAGACTCGAGGCAATTAGAATAGGACTACCGAGGGTTGGTAATGCTAGATTTGATCGGTTAGTGCTGAGTATACTTTGCTAGAAGGAGCTGAATGCGGTTGTTACAAAAGGGACACTTGCAGAGAGAGGCAAGGCAAGGTATGGCAGGTTGATGGTATGAGAGTACAGAGCAATTTATGCTCACAAAAGCTCGGACGATAAGCAACACTAACTCTGTTGTATGCTTTGTTTTGCGTTGTGTTCAGGAGTCAACATCATTACAGATTTTAGCTATAGCAATACTTGTGAGCCGAAGGCCAGAAATGTGTTAACAATGCCAAACTACACGGATCTGAGTTTGAATAACACCCTTCAGTTGGGTCCGAACAGGAGCACGATAGACACTGCCCCATAACTCGAATCATGGATGTACAGCCTTTTTGAGACACATGTGTTTCAGTTTCTCTAAGATCATGCCGGTGTGTTGATTCTGTTGTTTCAGGAAGCTGTGTTGAAGCTTAAACCATGCACACCAGTCTTAGATTGATATCCGGGAGTTTACGGTCATGACGTTGTGTTGCTGTCGGTGATGCAGGCAGCAACAAGGTTGGCATTCAAGCTCAAGCAGAGCATGTGTTCCAGGTCCGGTTGGAGAGGCTTTGACAAAACAGGGAGTACCCATACAGGCATACAGAGAGTGCGTTGGGTTAAAACAAGCGTGGTTTGAAAGACTTCACACCCCAGATCCTCAACGTCAGTCCCCATCTTGATCCTGACTTACCGGACCCAGTGCATACGTATTTCTATTCTCTTCTGGAGAAGGACCACATGGCATTCTTTCATTTACCTTTCTCTGTTTCTCTTCCGTGCTCTCTAAATAGAATCCAGCAGAAGCCTATTTTGCTTGCTCCCGCAAACTATGCTGCTCAAAAAAAGTTTCCTGTTTGCATTCGTGATGCTATCAGGAGCTTTGAAGGCATAGCTACTGATTCTGTTGCTCTATTTAGAAATGATTGTGCCCAGAAATATTCGTATCGGCTGGGTATTTTGTTGTAGAGAATCAGTAACAACAGCAGCAAAAAGCAGCAAAATAAGGATCTTGGAAATTCTGGGGCAGTGCAAACTTACCTGTTGAACTTGCTTTTTTCTGTCTGTTGAAGGTGTAGCCAGGCTTGAAGGCTGCAATCGAGAATTTCACGCTTTAGCATAGATCTCTGAGCCGTCATGCAACGAGAAGCAGAGCCGATTCTGAGGCCTCGAAAGAGGCACGAGGCAGCAAACATGAAGGACGCTCTTGCAGCAATGGAGCGTTCTGGAAGCATCCACTTTTTAAAGACAACATTCCCACAGACATCAATACCTGCTCTCGCACAACAGGGTGCTTATTTGGTATGCAAGAGCATCTTTCACTAAAACCTTGAATTTCACACTCTTCTGCGTTTTGTTGTGTTGTTGAATAGTGTATAGATCTGCAGTGAGGATGATGCTTTGCATGCAGCAGAATTGCATGCATTTTTCCTGCCAAATCTTACTTGTGGCAATGACTACAAAATGCTGATGAAATACGAGCTGTTGTTGTTGCTTTGTTTTTTTAATAGACACTACCTGCACGGTTTATTCGTGAGCACGCTGACAAAGTTGAAGAGTGGGTCATCCTTCGAGTTCAGTCATCTAACGGAAAGTCATCAAGGCCATGGACTGTGCAACTCAGCATCATGTTTTCTGATGAAGCATGTACTGTAAGATTTGCTGCCTTTGGGTGGAAAGATTTTGCTGCAGGCAATGGGCTGAGAATGGGGGACTCCCTGATTTTTTTTCTGAAGGAGGGTGTGCGATCGGAGTTTGAAGTGCACGTGTTTCGAGGACCTGAGGGAACTCCATATTTCCCAGACGTGAGTAATAGTTCCTCTTCTTTGGATGACGATGATAATGATGACAAAGAAGAGAAGAACATTTCCAACTCAGAAGAAGAAGAACGATTTCCCGAGGACTCCAACGACAACAAGAAGCAATGTCGTGTCAGCAGTCGTGTGCATCATCGAGCTTCCACTGGACATGGCCATGACGGCAGAGCTGCCACGGGGCAACAAACCAGACACTTTGGAAACGACGAAGTTTTTCCAGGCTTCCGTAAAGTAATGACAGTCACCAACATTCGACATTCTACTACATCTGCGCTGACGTCAAGTTCAGGGCAGTTTGTAAGTTAACTTTCTTTTCACTCCTAACCTCAAATGTAATAAAATGACAAGACTTATTTTTGGAATTTGCTAGATCAGAAGCTAGAAAGTGTTGTGACTTACTTATCAAAAATTTTGTATATTATGCTTTTGCTTTTGAAATTGAATATTATTTCGATTATCACCCCCTTTTATGCATCCCAACAGTAATCCAAAATGTGTCCTTATCTCACAACTGCAGGAATTTCCAAGAGACTTTGTGAAGACACATGGCAAGCATATTCAGGCGAGTGTCCAACTCCAGGGAATACACGAAGATTCTCCAATTTACATGATACCTTGTTCTCGATCCACACGGGCAGCCGATGGCCACAAGACGATATACTTCAAGTCGCGTGAATGGAACAGATTTGTGATAGCCAATCACTTGAGTGTTGGGCAGGAGCTTCAATTTTCACTTACTGCAGACTCGTACTTTGAGGTTCGATTAATTTAGGTGTGTTACAGCACCCTTGTTGTTACAGCAAAGAAGGGATGTTTTGAACTATCTATCCTTTTATCACCGAACGAAGGATTTTTTCTTCTTTTTGAGGTAGTTTTGATGCGGTTTAGCACCATACGAACTACATCACTCTCATATATATGCCAATATATATAATCATAATTTTGAGAAAAACATGCGCTTGAATCAATTTCACAAACTGTATCTACATGCTCTGACTAACTTCCTCGGTACTTTGTGCGTGAAGGTTAGAATGTCAGTTCCTTAGCTGCATTTCAAGAGGTTAGTTGTGCTGAACTTATGCAAGAGAGTTTTCTAGACAAACTTTGTGAATTCCGAAATCTAGATGCATTTGTGATTTTGGTGTACATGATTCAGAAATTCTCAGGTTCTTTTAAGGGAAAATTTCATGGATACCCCTGAAGTTTGCAATATTTTCCTAGATACCCCTGCTTTTTCAGAGATTTCACAAATACCCATGGATCAAAACTTTCAGGTGTTTGTTTTGTTGTGCATGTCACTTCCCTTCTTCCTTCGTGCGCACGCATAATAAGAACAAAGTAGTGTGCGCACAAACAGAGAAGGAAGTGATATGCACAACAAAACAAACGCCTGAAATTTTGGTCCATGTTTATTTGTGAAATTTCTGAAAAAGCAGGGGTATCTAGGAAATTTTCCCTTCTTTTAAAAGTTTAGAGTGAACTAAGTCTTGTAGCTTCTGGAAAGCGCACAATATCGTTCAAAAGTGCACTGGTGCTATAATCATTTTATTCTCGGTTACCACCAATTGCATTTGTGCAAACGTTGTTCCATAACTACCAAAGTGCTGTAATTTACGGCCTCTCTAACATATTTACTTGGAACTTGGAACTAGTAGTTTTAACCCTTAAAGGGCACAGCGTGCAGCTGCGACCAGTAGAATACAAGGCATTTTTCTTGTATTTGGATTAGATTTACACCTTTACTACATTTGAGATCAACAAAGAAGTTGGAGAATAGATCAAAGCCATTTTAGTAAGCTACTGGACATCTCAAATTAAAACTTCTTTTTGGTAGTAAATGTTAATTATACAACAGCATATAAATTATGCCATGTGGTCCTTTAACCCTTAAACAATCATAGGGCATAATATATACAATGACGTATAATTGTCATTTGCTACCAATAAGAAATTTCAATTTGGGATCTCAAGTAGCTCAATAGACCGCATTGATCTATTCTCCAACTTCTATGTTGGTCTCAAATGTAGTAGAGGTGTAAATCCATTCTAGATGCAAGAAAAATACCCCGTATTGTATTGGTCACAAAGGGCCTTTCGGTCGTTTAACCCTTAAAGGACCATAGGGCAAAGTATATATGCTGCAATATAATTGGCATTTGCTACCAAAAAGAAGTTTTAATTTGGGATCTCTAGTAGCTCACTAGAATGGCTTTGATCAATTCTCCAACTTCTTTGTTGATCTCAAATGTAGTAAAGGTGTGAATGTAGTCTCAAGGGAGTCACTCTTCAATTTTTAGTAAACTACGTGAGATAAAAAATAGGGTCAATTTTATTCATTGGAGATAAATCTTATATCTTTTTTAGATTTACCACAGCATTAGAAAAATATGTCTTGCTTTATTATATGTAAAATAGGGTGGTGTATAATCCTCCATTTTAGAAGACTGTAGAAAAAAAAGGGTGGGAATTATGGAATTATCCTGAAAGAGTTTAGTAGGATGAGTGTAGGGTTTAGAGTTCATGAGCAATATGGATGAAATATGGGTTTTTTTGTCTAGATTTTGGGTTGTAACGGTTTAGGGTTTAGCAATATATTGTAGGGTAATTGAAGAATGGCCAAGCATGTTGGCAAAGGCTGGCATTGTTGTGGAATCTTGAGAGTAGGGTTTGTGCTGGCAAACACATTGGATTCTTTACACGCTGTTATGCTAAGCTTACCATTGCTCTTGCTGGAATTTAGGATTCTCAGATTTGAGATTGCTTTCCTATTGTTTGCAATTTTTCTCTCCCTAGATTATCCGAGCGCATTGAAAGCGGTGGCGAGGGTGCTATGCAATTGAAGCTTTTCATCCTCCTTACAAAATTTTCCTAACAGCGTTGTACTTGCAAGCGCGAGAGTGTGAGCTTTGTGGGGTTTGCATTCAAGGTTGGATTTTTTTTCTTTATTGGCGTGTTCAGGGTTGGATTTCTTATCTTCTTCTGCCAACAATGGTGGTGAACGTTGGCATTACTGCTTAGTTCTTTTTGCAATTTTTGATAGCAAGAGCTTGGGTCCACGCTCAGACTTACGTGCTATCCTGTAACCATTTTTCTTCCTTTTGTCTGTTCTTCTCTATCTTAGGGTTCAATGCTTTAAAGCTTGTCGTTTGCGGTTTTGTGAGTATGTATGTGGTTGAGAGTAATATGATTATTTAGGAATGGGTTGGGATTTAGGAAGGCTGCTTTGTAAGTATGGTTTGAGGGATTTGCTATGTGTTAGATTCTTACAATATTTTCTTGCAGGCCAAAGTCTTCTAGAAACCCACTATAAATACATAATTTTTTCTTATGATACTTTTGTGTTTGTAAAAAAAATAGGGTCTGGAAAATTAGGTCATATGACCATTTAGAAATAAGCAAAGGGTACCCTAAAATATACTAAAGTAGTTTTTTATGTAAAGAAAGGGAGGAAAATTTACCTTAAAAAGTCTAAATACCCCCCATTTAATTATCCCATTATTGCAGGTGGTATCCAATTGTAAAGGTATGTGACCCCTCTAAGAATGTCGTCCAAATACAAGAAAAACACCTTGTATTCTATTGGTGGCAGCAGCACGCTGTTTCCTTTAGGGGTTAACCTCTCAAGGCCCAAGGGGACCAAAATTGTCCCTCCTTGTTTGTAATTTGGGATGCCTAAAATTTCTTCATGATTAATTACAATGATTTTGATTTTTTTGGAGTTCTTGTTGAAGTCTTGTTTTAGTATCAAAAGTTTGATTTTGAAAATGACTAATTATTATTTTTCAATTCAAGATTTTGTGCAAGGGTATCCATTGCAAATCTTCACTTTCTAATGTTGAGAGCTCTTGGAAATGAGCCTAAGCTACACTAGAATTTGAAGAAACAGTCACAATAGATACTTAATTTATAAAGTTGTAGAGTAGATTTTAAGAAGTCGTAAATTGATTGGGGTTACACATGTTGTACTTCACATACTTGTATTTTTTTGGTATCCTCAATTTTAAAATTGAGATGTAAAAGAGGATTGAAAAACTTCAAATCACTTTCACAGTTTTAACACCCTCTTGATCAAATGTTATAATTTTTCAATCCATAAGTGATATTGTTGTGTTTTGTTTTCCTATATGATCTCTAACATATCTAGCTTGAATTTGTATGGTTATATTTAAAAAAAAGTTGATGCAACTTATCAAAATGTCAAATCCATTGTAATTAATCATGAAGAAAATTTAGGCATCCCAAATTTCAAACAAGGAGGGATAGTTTTGGTCCCCTTGGGCCTTGAGGGGTTAACCCCTCAACGCCCAAGGGGCTCAAACTGCGCCCCTCTAAATTTTATTTAAGGGGGCCCAAAGTTTCTTTTGAATTTTTTTTTGTAGGTATTGTTATATTTAATTTCTTATTGAAGTCTGGTTTCAGCATCAAGAGTCTAAGCTTGAAAATGAATTAACAAGATTTGCCTATTCAAGATTTTGTACATGGGTGTTCATTGCAAATCTTCACTTTCTAGTGTTGAAGGTTGTTGGAAATGAGCCTCAAGTACACTAGAACTTGGAGAAAAAATCACATTAAAAATTCATTTAAAAGAATTGTAGAATAGATTTCAAGAAGCCATAAATTGATTGGGGTTATGCATGTTATACTATACGTACTCATATTTTTTTGGTACCCTCAATTTTAGGTTTGAGATGCAAAAAGAGGATTGAAAGACTTCAAATCACTTTCTTAGTTTTAATACCCTCATGATCAAACATTATACTCTTTCAATCCATAAGTAATATAGTTGTGATTTCTTTTCCTATGGGATCTATAACATGTCTACCTTGAATTTGTACGGTTACATTTCAAAAAAAAATAATAAGATTGATCAAAATGCTAGCATTTTGTTTGCTTTCAAACATATGCTGAGATACTCCAAAATTCCAGGGGGTTGAGGGGTTAAGGGTTAAAGGCAAGAATCTCATAAAGGCCAACAATACAACTTTTAAATTGGCTCTAAGCAATCACATTGTCCATTGGAAGTGATGATTTTTGTGTGGTGCATTAGTGCAGCCGTGCAGTACCGGACCTGTGAGAAGCCGAACTTGCACGAGTGGACACCTCACCTTGTCACGCCACACTTTTGAATTATGAATCCTTCTCTAACTTATCTTCAACTTGAATTGTGTAACGCTTCCAGCCGCCATTTCTTATCATGGTACTCTCCTTAAGCACAACGCTGGTACAGGAATGATAGTGTTTTCACAGCACTTGAGTTCAATTGTTTCATCATACTGGCTGAGTAGCTTGACTAGTGCCTAAGATCATCCCCACTGCAAGCCGGTACATGCCCTTGTCATTGTATTGTACAGGTTCATCCCACTTTTATTTTCAAGGGACATCCTCGCTACTTATGTTTATCCATCAAGCATCAAGCATGCAGCGGACCAAACAAGGTTCATCTAATTTATGCAGTGGACCAAACAAGGTTCATCTAATTTTGAATGTGAGAGGAGGTTCCATCGCAATGTGTAATTAAGTAAAGGAAATTCATGTAAACTTGGAACACCATATTAGGTAAATTGGGAAAATGTGAGAAAATGGGGTCCCAATTTGCACGTCACCTAGATTTAAAGAAATCATCTAGAACCAGATTTGAAGGTAACAGATTTAGTTTGAGCCATTAGACTAAATTTTTTCCCTTGCAAATTCCTCCTCTCAAGTGAGGGCACGTGTACAAAAAAAAATCTGAGCTTGGTTGTAGGTGATCACCTACAACCTTCAGAAGTCCCAAAAAGTACCCTTTTTCCCAATTTACCTAATATGGTGTTTTGGTTTTTGAAAGGGGTTTGATAGGTTGGTTATATTTACAAAATGGGAAAATTTCATGGATATCCTTGAAGTTGGCAATATTTGCATAGATATCCTTGCTTTTTCAGAAATTGCACAAACACCCTTGGACCATAGTTTTCAAGCATTTATTTTGTTGTGTATGTCACTTCCCTTTTTCTTTTGCAGGCAAATTGTGTCGTTTTTGTTTCATTACATTCCCTTCTTCAACATTGGTCGTAAAGGAAGTATGAGCACAACAAATGAATGCCTAAATACTATGGTCCAAGAGTGTTTGTGCAATTTCTGAAAAAACATGGATATCTATGCAAATATTGCAAACTTCAAGGATATCCATGAAATTTCCCTTACAGAGTTTGATGGCTTAACTTGAGCAACTCTTGCAAAGGATTGCTTTTCATTCATTTTGGTGTGTGCATGAGCATTTTACAAGTTCCATTGAAGATGCTTTCAAGATACAAAGATGATTTTTTGCTTACTAAAGACATTCATTTCATCTTTGAAGCATGCTGAAGATTGTCATTGTTTGATTCATAGGTTAATAAAAAATTGGTCTACAAAAGGGTTAAAGATATTGATGTTACTTTGGAAAGGGTAAATCAACAACTTCAAAGTCCTTATATTATTATGTAAAGGGGCTCAACTTAGAAGAATTGGTTTTGAGCGTCTCTACTTTTTACATGAATGAACATCTTTTGACAATTCCAATCAACCAATTAGGTATAAATGTCCTTTTATGAAACATCTTTTGTACGTTTGTAACTACTAGCTTTCAAGCAATTTGGACACAAGCTGGACGTCCAACCCAAGTTTTTAGCTTAGTAAACTCCATTGATTTTTGGATGTTAGACTTGATTTATTCAAAATTTTCTTCCACCCAATTGCAGTTAGCCATAAACAAAACCGTATGTTACTCATCTCACTAACTTTGGAAGTTCAGCAATTGTTTACTATCTATCAGAATTATATTTCATAGTATAATACTTTAATTGACAAAGTAAAGCCTCCAAAAATGAACTTTTATACCCTCACAAAGTTTTAATAAGACAATAAATTTAAAAGAGTTTCTCTTAACTTTTTTGCTATAATAACCTAGTCATTCAATGTAATAAGAGCTAAAATTTCAAGTAGAACATTGTTAATGTTTGAGATACGTGCTTGCAATGTCAAGATTAAGCAAAAAAAAATTCAACCTTCCAAACAAAAACATGCTTAAAGCCACCAATTGTCAAGTGCAACAAGTCAACCACTCATGAGGAGGTACAAACAATAACACAAAATTGCACTAAACAAGATTTTCAAAAGAACAAAATATTTATAAAACAAGACACTAGAAGACTAGTATTCATTTTTTTGCAACAACAAGTGCACCATTATGAAAGTTAACTTAAAACTTGCATATTAATGTCTCTTCTAACACCATGAACATCACTTTACAAGTTTACTTGTATAAATACAAAATACTTGCACAAATTGCATTTAAGAGCTTTTTTGAAGTGACCTCCATAAATAGCAAAGAAATGATATTAATTTATAGTTTGAAGATACTTTAGTCTAGAATTGAAGTTGTGTGATAATGACACTAACGTGTTATTCATTAATTTGGGAAAACAATGGGTACCATTTTGTACCTCACCTTAAATATTGCCACCTTAATTCAAATTAAAGAGGCCACTTGAAACCTAGTTAATGAACTTTTGTCCAAAATTTCAGAAGTTAATGAACTTTCTATCCAAAATGAGCCTATTTTTGGATGATATATATCTCATTTCATTGAAAAACATTCAACGGATTTCCAATTCAATAAATATGGCGTTCTTTAGAAAAAAAAGCTAGAAGTCCCACTTTGTATGCTTTTTCCTAAATTAACAAACATGACATTAAGTACAAAAACAATCAAAGCCAAAAGAAGAAAAACAAGACATGGACCATTTTGGAATTTTTTTGGTTAACTTTAACAATTAGTATGTACCTTTAGAGCTTGGTAAACACCATGCTTGCCTCCATTCAAGTTGTAATTGAAACTAAAGGTGGTTTAACTTGTTGGTGATCTTTTTATTATTTGAACATTTTATTCACCTATAGATTTGGTGTGATATATTGTAGTTGAGCAATTAAAATATTATTTGTACTTTATTTTGATTTCTAACTTTGTTTCATACATAATGAAAACACTTTAACCACTATTATGTTCTATGAAGCTTTAAGTATATCCTCACTTTTGCAACACAACAATTTATTTTGGAAGATGCTAGCAACAAAGTGTAGCATATAGATTGGCAAGATTAGTCAACAATAACAAAGAAAAATCAGCATAGAACAACCACATTGATGAATCAACAAAAGAATGATAAATTCATAAAAATATATAAAGCACAAAAAAATGTACTTTTTAGAATACTACTCATGTGATGTGTATCTTACCAAGGTTTTGTAGAGCCACTGAGAAGAAAAATTGAACTTGAAAGAGAAGAAATAAATTTCACCTTTTTTTTGAGTGTTTATTGTTTTAGGCTTTACTACCTCTCCCATTTTTGTGGTGATTGTGGAAAAATACTATTTTGTGAGTTTAATAATGAGCCCATGAGCAATGAGCCAAGATTTTGTGAGTGGGAACCAATTTTGAGCTTAAATCAATGAAAAATATTAAAAAACAACTAAATTTTCAAGAGATGAATGTTTATGATGTACAATTATAAGGCCATTTGTACACTTTTATAGGAATTTTTTTATATCTTAATCAAAAATCTAGACTCATGGCTTATGGCTCATATCCATACTCATGGTTTCTTTATTAGTCAAAGCTATTTCCTTGTCCTGCATAGTTATTTCCTTGTCCTGCATAGTTATTTCCTTGTCACACAAAGCTATTGACCTTGTCACACAAAGCTATTTCCTTGTCAAACTTTCACCCAACCTCATTCCATTAATGCAACTGTCTTTGCTTATCTTCCTTTATTTTATGTTAGGTGATGATCCCACATTGATCAAGATTGTTAAAGTAACAATTTCTTGATAGTTTTCCTTTTATTTTCTCCTTCTTTTAAGTTAACTAAATTCTAAAAACGTCATATTTGTTAATTTGGGTCAAAACAATCTTTTTGGGACTTTTGAAATTTTGGGAAAAATTAGGGTGGTCATCCCAAATCAAGCCCTTTGGTACACGTGTCCTCAGCTGAGAGGAGGAATTTGTGAGAGAAAAAATCTTAGTGGCTCAGATACTTTTGAATATGGTTTGAGGTGACTAATTTGGATGAGGTGAAGTACAAAATGGTACCTTTGTTTTTCCCAAATTAACAAATATGACGTTTAAAACTCCATTGTTCACATTTCAAAAATGTTATTGTATGTGAAATCCAAAAATTGTTGAAAAAACAACTTTGTATGAGGATGTTCTTCAAGCTAGATTTTTATTTTATTTTATTTAATATGCTTTTAAGAGTAGAAAAACTCTATTTTTCTATTATTTTGGTAGTGTTGATTAGGATACTTTTTTGTTGATTTTCATCAAAAATATGTTGATTTCTATTGAGCATCAACAAAAAAGTATCCTAATCAATAAGACCAGAACAATAAAAAAATAGAATTCTCTACTAGTGTTTTTTCAATTAAAAATGTTATGAAAGTTTTTAGACGTGCAACTAGCTCTTCGTTTCTAAAATCAATTCAAGAAAAAAAGTGAAATCAACGGAAGCCAAAGCTTCTCTAAATTAGAGCTAGTTGCCCAGAATTTGAATGCCTCTAAAAATCACTATATATCACTTCAAGTCATATAATCTCACAATCTATGAGGCAAATGTTTTTTATCTTTTTACAATACCACAATGAAGTAGTCTACTATTAAATCTTCAGGTAAATAGCACCAAGATTCAATTTGCCACTTTTTCTTTTGCCTTCGCTATCAGAACTACTCATTCTAAGCGATTTTTGTGAAACATAGTCAGAAAGCTAGGGTTGACCACAAAACTAAAAAAAAGTGACTTTCCATCCACCACGAAATACCAAACTCAAGTTTTTTAAAAACTCCTTAACCACTTAATTTTAAACTCTCAAAGTGACAAAATACAACTAGACAACAATGAATTTTTTTTTGGGATCCTATTCGTGCATGTCAAATTCCTCATGATTAAATCTGTATGCAAATTCCTATGGTGTAAACCTAAAAGTACACAGCAATTTTCGAACCATGCACTTCAATAATACTGTCCAATAAATGGACGTATGATTTTCCAAAATTTTGCGGTAATGGAACCTTTGAGAGAAGGTGATATTAAAGAGGTATTGAGAAATCTTTACAACGCCATCTATGTGAGGCATGCTCTTTGAAGACCTGTCGCAGCTCCTCAGAAACAGCTCGTGGGCGCCAGAGTTGGCACTATTGTGAATGTGAAGGTAAGCGTTTGATTCCACGTTACTTTGAGACTTTTCCTTCGAAATGACAAACATTATTTGCATCCTCCCAAATGGTTACATGGAGAAATGTATGACGCTACCTATTGATGTGCAAGTGGTTCAGTTTTGCTCCTTTAAGCAGCTGCGGTTTCGGTAACATGGTTGGTCAGTCCCAATCCTTTAGAAGTTTAGTGCTCAAAACTTTGCAATATCACAATGCACGTAGTAGCAGATGCAATGAGAAAGCCCCAGCCTGCTCTGGATGCGATTGACCAACCTTGGTTATGGTATAGTATGCCTTTTTTTATCTTTCGCTGTTTTTTCCTTCCATGACGAGGCATGAGGCCACAAAACTGATGCATCCATAGCCAGAATCGAAGCAACTGAAGTAGGACTACCGGACAAAGGTTGGTAGTGCTGAGTCTTTTCAGTTAGTAAGTTACTGTCACGATACGTTGCTTTGAGAAGTCCTAAGCTGAATGCTATTGTCACGTACGAAAGAGATACTTGCGGTGAGAGGCAAGGAAGTGCAATCATGTTTATGGTCATAATGTATAGAACGAGTGTGCTTACGAAAGCTCGGACAATAAGCAACACTTCATCTGTATTACGTTTTGTTTGCTTCGTGATCACGATCTGTTACAGATTCCTTCCATAGAAATGCTTGCGAGTAGGAAGTGTATTAGCAATGCGAAATTATGGCAGGGGATTTGAATTTGTATAACACCCTTGGGTTCGAACAGGATCACGGTAGACACATACTGCCCCTTAACTCGAATCATGGACGACAGCCTTGCTGATACACAAGTGTTTGGGTTTCTCTGTACAAGTCAGTTTTGTTTCTATTGTTTCAGGTAGTTGTATTGATGCTTAAGCCATGCATGCACGCCAGGCTTGGATTGAGATTCGGGTGTTGTTGGTGATGTAGGCAGCAGATATCACAGGCAGGCTTGGCATTCGAGTTCAAGCAGCGCATGTGTCACACGTCCGGTTAAGGAGGCCTTGACAAAAGAGAGTGCGTTGGGCTTAGCGTGGTTCGAAAGACCTCGCATCCCTAGATCCTCGACTTCAGTCTCCTTCTCAGTCTTGACTTCCCAGATACTGTGAGTGTTTCTCTTCTTGAAAAGGCTCACATTGCATTTTCATTTACCTTTATGGGTCTTTCTTTTGTGCTCTCTCAAAGAATCCAGCAGAAGCCTATCTTGCTTATGCCCGCAAATCATGCGGCTTAGGGAAAGGCTTCTTGCTTGCTTTCACGATGCTGCACATAAGCGTCAAAGGCACAGCTACTGATTCTATCACTCTGTTCAACAATGTCTGTGTCCAGCAATATTCATGTTCGTTGGCTTGTTGTAGAGAATCAGCAACAGCTATAGCGAAGTAAAGCTCTGAGTAATCTGGGGCAATGAAAATTTACCTAACTTGCTGTGTCTGTTTTCTGTTGAAGGTGTAGCCAGGCTTGAAGGCTGCAATTCACTTAGTAACATCCCTCTTGTCATGAAGCGGGAAGCAGAGCCGATTATGAGGCCTAAAAAGAGGCACGAGGTAGCAAACTTGAGGGACGCTCTTGCAGCAATGAAGCGGTCGGGAAGCATCCATTTTCTAAAGACAGCACTTCCACGGACATCAATACCAGCTCTAGCAATAAAAATAATGGCTTTTATGGTAACTATATGCAAAGAGCATCTTAAAATTTAACCCTTGAATTTCACGCTCTTCTCCATTTGGCTGGCTGTGTTGTTGAATGGTGTCCAGATTTGTAGTGAAGATGCTTTGGATGTAGAATTTAGTGACTGCACTTTTCTTGCCAAACCCTACTTGTGGCCATGACCACAAAATGCTGATGAAATACTAACTTCACGTTATTGCTTTTTTTGGACTAGACAATACCTGCATGGTTTGTTCGTGAGCACGCTCACAAAATTCAAGAATGGGTCACCCTTCGAATTCAATCGTCTAATGGACGGTCATCAAGGTCATGGAATGTGCGACTCAAAGTCTATATGACATCTGCTGTAGGAGTTACTGTACGATTTGCCACTGGGTGGAAAGATTTCGCTGCAAGCACTCATCTGAAGGAGGGCGACTCCCTGATTTTTCTTCTCAAGGGGGGCGTGAGGTCAGAGTTTGAAGTGCACGTGTTTCGAGGACATGAGAAGATTCCATATTTTCCAAATACGAGTAGAAAGTCCTCTTCTTTGGATGACGATGATTATGATGAGAACAAAGACAAAGTTGCACCAGAGCAGCAAACCAAACATTCTGAAAACGGCGAAGCTTTTCAAAGCTTCATTAAACGAATGAGGGTCTCCAGCATCCTACAAACAAATGGTATTTCGCTGACACGTTTGGGGCAGTTTGTAAGTTCCTTTTCACTTGTAATCTCAAATGTCACAGTGAGAATGACAAGACATATCACAAGACTCTGCTAGATCTCTAGCTCAAACTTGTTGTGTCTTACTCATCAGTGACATCTTTCTGCTTTTGATTTCAGAATTGGAGATTCCGTTGATTGTCACCCATTTTATGCATCCCAACAGTAATTTAAATGTGTCCTTTTCTCACAAGCGCAGGAGTTTCCACTGGACTTTCTGGAGACCCATGGCGAACATATTCAGGCAAGTGTCCAACTCCAGGGAGTACGTGAAGATTCTCCCGTTTACGTGATACCTTGTATTCGATCCACATGGGCTTCCCGTGGCTGCATCAGGATACGCTTCAAGATGATTGAATGGAACAGATTTGCAACAGCCAATGGCTTGAGTGTTGGGCAGAAGCTTCGGTTTTCAATGACTGCTGACTCGTACTTCAAGGTGAGAGTAATTTAGGTGTGTTTCAGCACCCTTGTTGTCACGGCAAGAAAAACTAGGAAATTTTGGACTTGTCTAGTCTTCTTTATCACCGAACCAAGAATTTTCTATCCTTTTTGTGGTACAGGTTTTGCTTTTGTCCATATGTCGGTATATACACTCGCAATTTTGAGAGGAATTATGCCTGTGAATTTGATTCACAGATTGTACATACCTACATGCTCTGTCTTCCTCGATACTCTGCTTTGGTTTTTGGGGTTCTTGTGTTTATGTTTTTAGTCCATGATTGTAAAGCTCGTTGCAAGGTGGTGGAGAGCGAAATGTTAGGGTCAGTGTAAGACACCACGCCCTTCTCAGTTTGGCAGAGAAACTTTTTACTTTTTCCAGGTGGAACTTGATATTTGTGCATGAAGGTAAGAAAATGTCAGATTGTTATAACAGGAGCTTTCCATGGCCTGGTCTTTTGAAAGTGAAACTCATGGTGAAAGCTGCATTTCCAGAGGTTAATCCCTCACCGCCCATGGTAGTTTGGAGTATCTTAGAATTTGCTTGAAAGTGAACAAAATGCTGGCATTTTGATCAATCTTATCAAATAAATTTGAAGTGCAACTATACAAATTCAAAGTAGACATCTTATAGATCACAAAGGAAAAGAAATCACAATAATGTCATTTATGGATTGAAAAATTATAATGTTTGATCATGAGGGTGTTAAAACTATGAAAGTGATTTGAAGCCTTTCAATCTTCTTTTTGCATCTCAAACCTAAAATTGAGGGTACCAAAAAAATATGAGTATGTAAAGTATAACATGCTTAACCCCAATCAATTTACGGCTTCTCAAAGTCTATTCTACAATTTCTTAAATTGAATTTTTAATGTGATTTTTTCTCCAAGTTCTAGTGTACTTGAAGCTTATTTCCAAGAGCCTTCAACACTAGAAAGTGAAGATTTGCAATGGACACCCTTGCACAAAATCTTAAATAAACAAATCACTTTAATTCATTTTCAAAATCAAACTCTTGACGCTAAAACTAGACTTCAATAAGAGTTTAAAATTTATAATAGTCACTAAAAAAATCTTGCAGAAAAGTTGAGCATCCTTGAATAAGATTTAGAGAAGCCCAATTTGGGCCCCTTGGGCAGTGAGGGGTTAAGGTAGGAGGCTCATGAATGGAGCATCCAAGGGCTGAAACTAAATTTTGGGAGGTGAAACTTCTTGGAATATTTTTTAGTAAATTTTTGGCATCTAACCCAAGTTTTGTCATATTTTTTGGAATTTTGTGGAATTAGTTAAATGAAGTATTGAAGTGAAAATGCCATAGGGCTCTAAATTGGAGCACTTCTCAAATGTACATCAAATGTATATTGTTGAAGGGCTATGAAAAACATGTACAAGTAAAGTACATTTGAGGAGGTGCTCCATTTTAGAGGCTGCTCCAAATTAGAACCTCCTATTATAGTTGCAAAACGTGAGTGGAGAGTACCTAAGCAAACTTTGAGAGTTCCAAAATCTAGTTGTACTACCAATTTTGCTGTCTGCGGTTTTGTAATTCTCTACAATAAATATTGCGGTTAGGTTGCCCCACACTAGTTTCTTGACATGTGAGAGTATCTCTTGCAATCCTCCAAATGTTCAGGTTCCTTTGACATTTGGATGAAAAGCAACTAATTCTAGCATGTGCTACCCTCTACATTTACCTTCCTTCTTCAAATAAGCTAAATTTGAAGGGGTCTCTAAACCCTCTGCAAGCTATATATTTTCTTGTTGTCATAACTTACTTTATTGTTTTTGAAAGTTCCTTGACTTGTGATTGGTTGGCATTATATTTAATTGGTTGCGTCGTTGGGGATACAAGTGACCATATCCCCTCTTAAACAAATAGAGAGGAATTGAAGGGACCTCGGTAATTGCAAGGTTGCGGGAGGTGCTCTTACACTCTATAAATACTTATTGTTACTACAATAATTTTCATTAGTAACTTTTGTAATAAAAAAATTCAAAAGGATTTGACAATAACAATAAAGTTGCAGAAAAAATAATAATGGCATCCAAATTGTAAAAAAAGTGATATCCTAGTATCCTAGTATCTAGATACATTGACTCACAAAATTATCTCAATGTTTGCTTCAATGTCAAGTTTTCTTTAATATCTCCATTGTACATTTTCCAATCAACGTGCCCTTTGACATCAACAATTATAAGCACCTTACAATTACATTGTACAATAATCAAAACAATTACACTCATGAAAAAAAACTTAACCAAAAAATTGTACATAGTAGGTATTGAGACAATTTTGCGACTAGAACTTTAGGGACTAACATTGTAAACACTGTTTTTTTACACTAGTTTTTGCAATTTTGTCCTTGAATTTCTTAATTATTGTAGTCGTGAATGTTCTTTGATTGGATCAAAGCTAAACTTAGACACATTTGAGAGCACCCCAAACCACTTCAAGCTTAGGATTAAATAGCATGCCAATTTGTAGGGCTAAGAGGAAAAATTGCAACTGTTTTTTCCAAAGAAGGATAATAGAAATAATCTGGCCTTATTGATTTATTTTATCTCCCTCCGAGGTTCTAGTTCAATCAAGGTCTCTGAAATCCAGATGTGAATTCAAAATTCCCAAGTTCAATCTCCGGATGGTAAATATCAAAACTCTTACACTTAGTGGCTGGTGAAAATGGTGAGATTTCCCACCCTGACCCCACAAAACGGCATGCCACCTAACCCATGCCCCCTCTAAGAAGCATTGTCGTGTGAACACCTCACCTGCTCATACCACACTTTTGAATTTCGAATCCTTCTCTAAGTTAGCTTCACTTGAATTATACAACGCTACCAGCCGCCTCCTTGGGCACAACGCTGGTACAGTAATGATAATGTTTCCCCAGCACTTGAGTTCAATTCTTTTAGGGTCTTGATACTGCCATCTCCTTTTGATACTGTCACCCCTCTTTTATATCATTGTTCAAATTTTAGTGGTTTTTGGGACACTGTTTTTTAAATTTAGAATTAAATACGTATAAAACCAAGTGATTTTTTGTTGGCATTTTTGAAAATGATAAACTGCAATCAAATTTTTTAATTAGAAATCCAATAGAGTGTTGACTTTTCTTATCAAAAATTTTGATTGTAGTTTATCATTTTCAATACAACCAACAAAAAAACACTTGATCTGATATATGTTAATTCTAAATTAAATAAAAATTTGTCCCCAAAAACCACAAAAATTTGAACAATGATGTAAAAGAGGGAGGTGACAGTATCAAAAAGGGGGTGGTAGTATCAGGACCCTTCTTTTATCATATTGTTTGAGTAGCTGAACGTATCTTATGAGTATTCCCATTGCAAGCCGGTACTTGCCCTTGTCATTGTAACAAGTTCATCCTATTTTCATTTCCAACAATCTAATCCATCAAACATGCAACTATATTTAAACCAAATAATACATTCAGGTTACCCCATATTAATTTCTTGACATTTCACAATATTTAAATATTTATCAAGACTATAGTAATTTTTGTCATTATTTGTTATAATAAACAATGGAGGAAGTAAGCGAAGGTTGGGTGTAACACCAAGCGCCAAAGTCAAGGAGCAAGGAAGCTCAAATTTTGGATGATAAAATAATTATTTCAATATAAAAAAAGTTGCATGCCCCTCCAAATGACTAAGTGTGGGTCATGAGATAACTTTACCAATGTAAGGTGACTAATTGTTAAAGCAACCTAAATGCAATATTTGGTATATCCATAAAACATGCAACTATATCTACCCATCAAACATGGAATGAACCAAACAAATCTCATTTATTTTGGATGTAAGAGGAAATTTTATCAAAATTTGTCATTAAGTAAAAATGTTGATATAGAATTAGTCTTCGATGGTGGTGGCCGTGTCCTACCCTAGTGACCGTGCTCTTCCCAACAACCATGTTCTACCCCAGTGACCGTGCTCTTCCCAACGACCATGTTCTACCCCGGTGACCGTGCTCTTCCCAGCGACCGTGTCCTACCCCAGTGACCGTGCTCTATCCCATGGCCGTGCTCTTCATTTCTTAGGGTTTCCCCTGTTTGCCTTGCTGTGTTGCTTTTACAAACCTACTGCAATGGTGCCGATCGACGAAGGTTTCCATTCTTACCGAATGACTGAAGCAGTTTCTTCACACGCCATATCATCAGATTCCTGCTCTTTCATGCTTTATTTAAACCGGTTAAACCAACCGATTCATGAACATGAACAAAGCTGAATTGGTTGTTGGAACATCTTGGAAATGGCGGAGTAGCAATGGCGCAAGAGTCACCTCATGTTTCCCTTTTTAGTAGCATTTGAAAATTCTTCATCATTGTACATAATTCTAATCCTGTCTCGCATTGATTTAGGTCATAATTTTCTCCGCAGATTCTGTCGCTCGATTTTGCTCGAGAAATTGAGACGTCTCGGATTGATTTTGGTCATAATTTTCTCCGCAGATTTTGGCGCTCAATTTTGCACGAGAAATTGAGAGACGCGGCCGCGCAGACGAGGATTCTGTGAAGAGCGGGATCAAAGGAGCGCGCGGGATTAAGTTTGGTCGAAAGGGATGGGGAGGAATACAAGGGCGCCAACGCCAGTGGAAGTGACGCCCTTGCACGACGCTGCGCGGAATGGCAACTTGGAGGACATCATCCGCCTCCTCGCCGTCAATCCTGCGTGTATCAACGACCGGGACCGGCACTCTCGTACTCCGTATCCTGGAAAAAAATCATTGCTGGTCAGCGACATCTTTTGCACTGTCTCATTTCGGTTTGCCGGTTTTAATTCTTTAACCTTTTTGAAATATTTCTTTCTGACATTATGCTGCATTCTTTTCTTCTCTTGCTGGCTTTGCATGCGTTGAATTTGTGAATTGAGTCTTGGAGAGCCTTTTTCTTTTTCTCGCGACAACAAAGCAAAATTCCAAACGTACGACAACAATCCGTTACCCTAAAACAACATAAGATGCACTACTATCCTCGAAGTAAAAGAAATCCCGAATGTCCTCTCAGAGAGCTGTTGCTTGTCTTATTAAAGGAATGTTGCGCGCAAGCAATTGGCTGTAGATCACTTTGATCGTATTTCAGATTTTTTTTCTGCTGAGAAAAATTAGTTAGAAGGTTTGTTAGACCTGCTGTTGTCGCTTTACTTTCTGGTGCAACTCTCAGGGCTTAGGGTTTAATTAGGGCTCGGTTTACTTTGAAGAGAAACGAGTAGAACCTCTAGGAAACGCGATTAGGGTTAGGTTTAATCCTGTGTGTCTCTTGGGCTGGTTAGTCTGGCATATGGCGATGTTCTGAAAAATTTAGTCAGTATTTTAGAGTTTGGTTTGATGCTAAGTATTAACAAATTTTCCTGCACTTATTGATTAGGATGCTGCCCGTAGTAGACTGCATTGCCTACTGGAATGCGCGGATAGATTCGATTAGGAGGATTTCGAGTAAATGAATGTTTGCAATTGATTCGGGTGAGGCTTGTTTTAGTTTGGTTTTTGGGTTTAGTTTGTTTTGTAGTTTTTGGAGGACGGAAAGATGTGTGTGGCTTGAATGTGAGGCATGACGTGTGCAGTTTACATTGGCGATGATTGTAAACACTTAACGAGATCCGAAGACTGCACATGGCAGCATGGGCAGGGCAGACGGAGGCAGTGAGTCTGCTTTGTGATAGGAAAGCCGACATCAGAGCAGCAGCAGGAGATGACATGGCAGCCATCCACTTCGCAAGTCAAAAGGGACACATTGAAGCCGTTCGTGTACTCCTGGCTGCAAGAGCGGACGTGAACTCATTGACTCGCAAATCAATATCTCCTCTACATATGGCTGTTCAAGGAAGCCACAAAGATTTGTCTGTATTGTTGATCAAGAAGGGGGCCAATTTGTTGACTAAGAACAAGGCTGGTAAAACTCCTTTGGATCTTGTGAAGGATGAAGAACTTGGATCTTGTTTGAAGGCTGCCGAAGCTGAGCGCCGAGCTCTGAAAGATGCTAAAAAGAAACCTCAGACGAAAGAGAGCTCTGATGGTGAAAATGATCACAAGGAAGAGAACGAGGCAGGCGCTTCGGATGCAGAGCTCACAGCAGGAGTGAAAAGGGAAGGGTCCAGCATATCCGAAAATGTTGTAGACGGAGAAGCATATGAAGAAAAAAAAAAATCTCGTAAGAAAACAAAAGTTGGATTGTCACATCTTGATGCAGACGAGGCAGAAGACGATACTTGATTTGCGAGGATTGAATTTTCAGGCAAGTTTCAGGAACCCGTTGGGAATTAGTTGTAGTGTTTACCAGAGTTTCTTAAATTTTGCAGCCTTGCTTACCTTTGCTTCCTGGCAATAGCGACTTCGAATCACCTAAGTCACGGACAAGTGCTGGGCTGTAGGGAACATTTTTGGTTTCCATTCGGTTGGACGTCCGAAGAGAGGTGGCCATTACAAATAGCATATTGATGTTCGAGCTCTGACCCCTATCACGGAGTTTTGAAATTTCATTTCTAGATAGTGGTCCCTGTTTTTGCACGTGGTTCTCATGCGCGTCATGTTAGCACTTTAAATTGAGATAGCCATGGCCTGTACTGCCGAAATACACCACTGCAATGAAATGCCCAGTGTGTGTGAGGTGTCTAAATCTTCTAGCTCAACTTACACGAGCTATTTTTTGTCAGCTTCCTCTACAATTTGGTACAATGCACGACCTTGCATGCTGTTGTGTAGCTCTCGTAGTCAGCTAACTTAATATTGTGTCAACCAAAACTGGTAGCTTTGCTGCTGTCGAATCGTAAGAACGAAAACACAGGAAAGCTCTCAGTGGCCGTTAGGGACCTGATCTTGTCTCCTATGCTGACCCCATTACAACCCATTTTGTCATACCCTTGCATTTTGGCTTTCTGGTTGCACGTATACCAGAGGTGTACTATGAAAGACTTTTAAGACTTCTGCATCAAAATAATTGGTGAACTGGCCAGAAACTTCAAACATTTTTAGCATGCTCTTTGAATTATCCATGTTGTCTATGTTGATTTCTATCTTGTAATGGAATTTAGACACCCAAATATAGTATAATACAGAAATTTGGAACTTAACATGTTGTCAGCTTGACCTACTATTCTTTAACATGCATGAGTGCAATTACGTACTCGGTGTCACACCTTTTTGCGAACTGGCTCATTTAGGCTGGATACAGCACGCTATGCTGTTTTAAAGTGATAATCTCATCACAGAAAATCTTTTGAATGCTTGGTGTTGAAATTATGTCTTCTTACAAAGTGACTAAACCTCATGTTTACCAGATTTTTAATAGCATTTGCAATTTCGAATTACACTCAATTTCCTCTAATTGCACTGCTTTCAGAGTACAAGTGGGCTCTAGACACATGCACACAATTTGGCAAGTGGAAATTGTCACCTTGAGGGCTCAAGATATAAAGAACTAAACCTTCGCATTGTTGCATGCAATATTTAAATACCACATTCTTTAACAAGAAAACAGAATTTTATACAAAGATGCTGTTATTGAAATGTTTTGTACCAATTTTACTGTGACACATCAGGTTTTCCATGTCCTAGTGAGCTCGCCATTTAAATACCTAGCATCAGGGTCCCATAGTGTCAAGTATAGGAGTGAGAATAATACTTTGAAGATTAGAACACGTATTTGGAGCCTGTTAACGCATGAGAAGATATGCATGAAGCATATTAAAACAAAAGTCTCACAATGTTTGATCATTGCATAATTTGGACGAGCTATAGATGCGTGGTTTGAATATCACCACCACCAATGTACTGATATCAAAATCCTGATCTCCCTTTCAAACCTTGTTGTAACTTATCATGTGTTGTTTTTCATAACCACACGTTCCATTAATGCGAAACATCTTACAAAAGTGTTCGTATTTTTATGACAAGAGGGTAATGTGGGACATCAGGAACAACAAAAAATACACACAGCCAACGCTCAATTTCAAAGTATATGCTTGCTTATAATAATCACATTTTTACAAAAATAGAGTAGGCTAATAATCACCACATATGCATTGTCATTAAAGTTAGCAGGTTGCAACCTTCATTAACAGGGATGGGTAAGCAGCACTTTATAAATAGGCTGCGTAATCTGTAGTTAAGATTTACGAAGACCATCAACGTTTTATGGAGTACTAATCGAGTAGAAGAAACTCAAAACAGCAGCAAAATAATATTTTGAGTGGAATTAAATGCTCATCAAAGCTGTGCTAACATGCATATTCTTTGGAATTGGAGAAAAAGAAAAGAAAATCAACAATCTCTCGGAGGTTAGTGTACAGCCAAACCAAGCCAACACAGGTTGACGTTTGGCAAAAGGTGACGAACTCATGATGAGGATTAAGCAAAGTACTTGAAATGAAGAAGACACACAAGAAACCCAATTTTGGGCAGTAGCCGAGCTCTTCACATATCTGATGGGCTTCAAAAAGAGGGCTGTTTGTACTGAACCTCATACTGTAGCAGAGCTGCACCACCGTGACTACTGGTATCTGCATGCAAAAAGTTCCACACGGATAGTCTAACTCAGTTGCAAAATTTGCATTCCAACATCCTTTTTTCAACTCCCAATAGAGCAAGAAGGATTCATGGTTTTCAAAGCAGCAATTCGATTGATCATATTGTGAGAATGAGGCCAACTATCATGTCACCAGAAAGTAATGCTCACGTTGATAAAAAAACAAACAAAATTGGACAAACTCTCCCGATGACCTGCTCAATAAAGCTGAAAAATACATGGAACATAATTTGGGATTTACTGGAATTTAAGGGTTAAAGCCATTTCCTTTTCAGTTTCAGGGTACATAAACTCGGTATACTTGCACCAAGTTTAGCAAGAGACAGAATTCACTTACTTGTCTTTGAAAATACTCAAGGGTCACGTTTGGAGAAGCAGGTTACATGCGTGTGTGTCCGACTCCTTGCTCAGAACCCTCAGCGTCAAGCATCTCTCTGAGACAAAAAAGCCATAGCCGTCCATGAGCAAGAACAAGCACTGGCACATCTCAACAAGCAACTAAAACACAAATTGCACAAGAAAAAGTGAACTATTCAAAATACCTTGAAAACAGCTCCAAGTTCAGGAAACCTTGAGCCACTTGGCCTCGCTGACCCGGAGATGATCACACGGATCCCAAGACGTACTTGTTCAAACTTTCTAACGAGAAAGTTGGCTTCTTTCTAGAAATAGCGAAGTAAGGCGATCTTTTGAAAACACGACCATCAGGCCAAAGAGGGACATTCTCAAGGAGTCCCTCGCCACTATTTTTACCTTCAGGTAACCTCATTTTAATTGTAGATTCACGGCCTTCCTCCGGAGAAGCTTGCAAGAAGGAATTCTCTGAGAGCACCTTTGTGATGCCAATGATTCCAAAGGCAGAATATGCACTGCCAGCAACTTTGACATTGAGAAGGTCTTGGTCATCGTCACTAGCAGCTTGCTTTACAGACTCGCAAGCAGGTAATGGGATTATCTCGGTAACGCCGCTAGCGTGGTGTGCATATACACGGCTTTCTGTCTTACAAGGTTGCAATAAAACATTGCAAGGTTGCTCTGTGATTACTTCGGAGCCTGCAAAGGTTGAATACGCACTGCCGGCAACGCTTACATTGAGAAGGTCTTGGTCGTCTTCACCTTCACTCGAGTCCATGTAATGCACCTAGCACATGAAAAAGCAAATCAATCATCTTCTTTTGCCATAGATAGTAACTTATGACTTTAACCCTTTAACATTCCTACTCTTGGATGGACAAATGGCAACATTTTTGGCTTTTCTGGATGGACAGCTCGAAGGCAATGCCAAGCAAACTCTAAAATAGTGTTCACAATTCCGACCGTACCAATGGATACATTAGATCGGCTATTTTTGGGCATCAAATTTTCAGACTGATCTACTGTCCACATTCAAAGATAATTTAAAATTAAGCCTTGTATAAATTTACAGCAACCTAAAAGAAACTACACAATCACAAGCAGAATCAACATAAAGAGCTGAGTTCATACTGCAGAGACTTGCAATTTTCCTCACCTCAGTGTCAATTGTGTGCCTTCGCTTCTTTCTCTCGCTCTGCTCTTGAAGCTTTCTTATGGTTCTCTGTAAGCTTTTTCTTAACTTCAATTTCTCAGCTGTGCGACGCCGGTGCTGCTCAGCAGTCACTTTCGCGTGGCACGCAAAACACAAGGTTTGGAAGTTCTCCAATGTGCACTCCCCTGCCATAAGGTTTTAAAGAGTTGAGTATCAAAACAGAGTCATCTTTGAAATGTCTGTCTAAGGTGAACACTGAAATTTGAGAAATGAATACAAAAGAAACTACTGCAGTATCCGACAAAGTTTTGTACATAATGGACTCAGAAACCACAATTGGCTGTGGCATGGAAAATTTCATATATTGATCTAGGAATGTTCTACAATTAAGTTTTTATGTACATTGTCACTGGAGGGCTCACCTCCACCATCAGCAACTGCTACAATGTGATCAGCATGCCATGCGTTGCCTTCCACGGGATCCTTTATGAGCCTCTCCAGCCTGACAACAAAGTTTTACACAATGCTGAAGAAATAAAAGGCATGGAGAAGTTTGTTGGCAAGCAACCAATGAGTAAGAACTCAATTCAAAAGAAGGTAAACAACCAAATGCTCTATAGAAAAAGTTAAAATTTTGGAGAGGGATGAGCAGATATAAGAGACATACATTGATTTGAACTCGTTGAGTTGAGGAGCATTTCCCAAAATATATTCACGTCTCAATTGTGATGGCAAAGGTCTTATTCGGTCCACCAGGGCATGACAATTGAGGTTGCATTTAACACACACTCCACCTTCTAGATCGAAAAGCTCCTGTAAGAATTAGAAATATCACAAGTCAAGTAATTTATTCTCAACGAGAGGACATAAGCTAAAATGCTGGTAATGATGTGGAAGACCAAGCCAACATCCATAAAACAAGCTTTGGATTTCAAAATAATTCAGACATTATCTGCAGAGGAAGGGCAGTTTGAAAGTTTGGCAAGGTTGTACCTCTCGAATATGCCGTCTGCTTGTTTTGTTGGAATACTCAGTAAGGCAAGTGACTTGACAAAACAAGTCCTCGAACAACTCGGGTTTCATAGACCTGGGTCCTCTGTAACCCAACCATTTATGAGCAGGGATTTGAAAGACAGAAATTGTTCCAAGATGAGCAATGAGAACATATGTCTACATAAATTTGCGATATTTAACGGGGGTCACGTAATGCAACTTGATGCACAAGCAGCTTCAACACTAGAGGAAAGACAAAGAAAAACGAGTTTTAGTATTCTATTTCGAGAGAAAAAGGGATGAAACAATGAACTCTTACTTGCAAGGTCGTTGACAGTATTTGCAGAGGGGGACATTCTCTGCAGTCCATGCTTGTGCAATGTTCGTCTCTTTCAAACCATTCCGTCTGTGAAACGAGACTGTCCTCCATGATGCACCAACCGGGACTTTACAACTGATTTCCTCTGGAGGAGTCCATCGCCTTTTGCTTCCACCTTTCATTATTCCCTATAAGGATACATTCACACCAAAGGTAAATGAAAACAAGAGGTAGAAAACATAGCCTTGCCCATTCAGAAGGAGTTTAAAATATAATCCATGGGAAAAACCCTCACTATTTCCTTCCAACATCTAAACATTTTGAAGATTATAATCCCACGGGAGCAAATTATAACCCTCACAAATTCAAGAATATAACCCGCTCACCATGACATTGCCATATTGGATCATCAGGGAGAAGATTAGACCCCTTTGTGCAAACACTCAACAAGAGTTTAAAATCTTAACCTCAAAAGTTTCTTGTTTCCCCCTTTAGTGTGAATATATCCTAAAATGCAACACAACTGAGACAGATTAGGCATCCATCACAACGTACTCTCATACCCTGAAAGGCAATAAGAGCTGCATTGTTGCCAAAGTTAAAGCCAGATTGCAAATGTTTGAAAATAATGTGCTTTCATGCCAACTTTGTGAATAACCAGATTGAAAAATACGAACTATTAAACATGTGAAAGACACTGGAATATAATTAGGAAGTGGAAAAATGAGTTCACCCCAGGAATGTACTGATCTCCGTCTTTGAAAGACTCCAATTCTGCTGAGAGTGGAAGAGACAGAGGACGGCCACTGAGCCGCTTCCGAAACACAGGCCGGAGGTTGCAGTACTCTTCCCAGAACAAAGCGGCAACTTCTCTGTGGGAAGCGTTGTGTAGTAAACAAGAAGGAAGAGCGCCTCGTTCACAAATGCCAGTCTCTGCGAAGTGTGCCAGATCTTCCGGCTTGAAATTCGCTTGTAACGAGGCAGGTGCAGCGTTTTCATCGTTCGACCGAAGAAACAAATGAATGCGGCCGGTGTTGGAACTAACCTGGTCCAAACCACCTTGATCAGCTAAAAAAAAATCACTATTATACATTAACTAACTAAATATTCAGGTGAGGATAATTTATACACCATCAGAATTGATGAAGGAAACAGTATACATGTTGGTCAAAAATCAAATAGAATTGGATAAAACAAAAGTTCCCATTTTGATCTACTCAAAAACTAGTAAAAGGGTCAAAAATATAGTCACCAGATAAACTTTCTAAAAACCAACTCCAAATGCGAGTTGCACCGTGGTTTGATATAGATGATTTACCTCAAACATTAGGGACGTTGCAAGAAAGTCCACAACTGTCTCCGATGATCCATCCGGAGTGTTTTTAAATTGAGAAGTGCTGAGAGCTGGTGAGTGATGAACAAAACCGCTCATATTTTCGGTAGTTATGCAAGAACCTTGTGTAAGGCTTAGTTGGAGGTGTGTGTTTGATGGATCCACTACACGCTCAACCTGCATGAGAGAGCGCCAAAGAAAGACTTATAGTCATTAATCATAAATTACTATTATGAAAACACATATGCATTGTTTTCTTTTGAAGAGCGAATCTGTTCAGCTCACAGTAAGCTAAAAACCAAATTTTGCTTACGTCTAAAGACGCTTCAATTCCATTGGTCATGGTTGAAACACGTTCGAGACTCTTACTCAACGACTGCCAGCGCCTAACGTCAGTTGTCCCCTGTACAAAAAAAGCAAAAAAAAAAAAGGTTAAAAAAAGGTAGATATAAGCACCAGGTTCATACCGCTTCCTGACTGCACAGAATTTTCGCCTACAGTGTACTTGTACCACAAACTTTAAGTAGAAGAGTAAGAAAAAAAGCAAGTACTTTGGCAACAAAGATGTAAATGTTCACAGAATTTTTCTGTCCTCGGCGGTGTGCTCTATCTTCAGCCTGCAGAACAAAAAGAGAAGCTGAGAAGCTCAAAAAAGCCATAAAAATCCAAGAGAAACTCAAAGAGTGCAGGATATTACGATACTATGAAAGGCATTTTTACTTTTCTCGACTACAGAATGAAAATAGGAATTTTAATAAACTTTTCTTTTCGAACCAGTTGTAGAGGTTTGAGCTCACCTGGAGCATTTCAGAAGCAGATTTTGGGAGTTCAACAAATGTGACACTCTGTGCTGCAGAGAAATCAAGCCCCACTCCACCAGCTTGCACACCTATAATTGCTAATTTCACCTGAAGTCCAGAGACGAAGATAGTTAGTTACATGGTAAACAAAAAATTAGCAACAATCACCGCTTTTAGTGCAATTAAAAAGTACCGTTTGGTGCTTAAATGCTAATTTACCTACAAAAAGGCAAATGATCTGCAATATTATTAGTACCTTTGGATCCCACCGAAAGCGATTGACGTTATTCAACCGGTCCCGTGGTAGAGTACTTCCATCAATACGAACAAACTCCACCCCTTTCCTTTGAATGACCGTCTGCACTCAAAAAAAAAAACAAAAAAACAAAAACAGAATGAACAGAGTCAACACTTCACTGTAAGAAACAAATTCTTCAACATTTCCAAGTTTCACAAATTTGACAAGCATAGGACAGGCTCAGTTTTTGAGGAACCATCCACTGACAGGAAGAAGCTAGAACCTGCAGCTGAACCTCACAAACTAAACCAAGTCTAGATATTTCACGGCACGAGGTTTCAATTGGCCACCTCAAAAACGCAACAAGACACTCAAAAGTCCTAGTTTTCCAAAACTCAAAGCTAGTTTTCAGATCTTCGATAAGAAGAAGGAAATTGTTAATAGAACCTCATTTCATGTAAAATCTTCTGGCTTGATACATGCATGCATTTAATACGGGAGGTATTGAACAATTGCACTATTTTAAGCAATTTTCTCCATACCGCCATATAAATAACCTACTATAGGTTCACCTTCAATACCATTTTCTCCCTTTGAAGTTATCATAAGTCGAAGAACACCATGAATTGATAGATGATGAGGACCCATACCTCACAACCGTGGGTTTTATTTTCATAGCAAGCATAAACATATATGATGCTCCCTTTTCATTTATCATAAAAAAAAGCTAAAAAACAAATCAAAGAAGTTTTTATTTACGAATAATAAATATTTCATTATTACTTTGTATTTGTTACCTGAATGCTGTCCAAAACCTTCAGATGATGAGCAAAAATGATCATCTTCTTTCGAGGTGTCTCATCTCCACATGCAAAGATGGAGTTATTGAGGAGCCATTCCTGAAAACCTCGAAGCTTGGCTACTCCGACCTCCTGCTCTGAAAGCATCCGAGCTGAGGATTTGCTTGCTGTTTCATTGTCAACGTGCATTTCATCACTGCTCTCATCTCCATTCTCGTCTTCACATTCACAAGCTCCCTTCCTCGTGAACCCACACTTGCAGACCTCCTCGCCCAAGTACTCTGAAGTCCTCTCTCTAGCGGTAGCAACGGTAAAGGCTTTGGCGTCATTGATATCGACAGAAGAAAGTTGTAAGCAAATGATCTGTCGGCGTTTTGGTGGAAGTTGTAGCATGACATCGTCCTTCATCCTCCTTATCTGTAACCAAGTTTTAACTCTTATCTGAGATTATCTAGAAAAACCAACAATCCTAAACACAACAAAAACCAAATAATAAATTTTGTACTAAACACTTGACTTGCATTACGGTCACAGACCAAGCTAAGAGCAACAACCAGTAACAAAAGTACGGTATTGAGATAAAAGGATCCCATGCTTATACAAAGAGCAGTTGCAATAAGTACTGGTTATGCAAAGAATGAAAACTCAAAAGTTTGGCTACAAAAAGTTTCAAGATAAGATACACACCATGACGGCCTGCTTCAAGAGAACATTGAGCTCTACAAGTCTTGAGCCTCTTGAAAAGTCCTGAAAAATAAAGGAATAAGTAAAGGATCAGCTACACCAAGCAAACGAGGCGCTGAATACTCATGGCTAACAAGTGCAACCGATGCAAAAAACGGTGAAAATCGTGTACCTTGCAGTTACCCTGGCCAGAAGGTGGCCCCTGGCGGTCACAGTAATTATGAGCAAACTCGTATTTATTATTGCCAAGTAATTTTGGCCTGCAGGTGGTGGTAAATGGCATAGAGGTTAGGTTTTTCACATCTAATTCATTTCTTAAACACAACACAAGATTCTGTTTTTGAAATAAAATTGGGATCAACTTGAAAAAAAGCACATACTTACCACAAGCAATTAACTTGATTGTAGATGTCAAATGGCCTGCAACCATAAAGAAACTCATGAAACGTATAGTTGCATATTTTCAACAGAAAATGGCTCAGACTTTCCCAATTAAAAGGTTCGTTTTCAAAAAGCAACTCCTGACCTGTGTCCAGAAATTTGGCTAAACTTAGCAAGATTTCTATCAATTTTGTTTTCATGCTACAGAAAATGGGAATACAACGATGCTCAGTTTGAGTAGTAGGCACAATAAGAACTGTTTTGGGGTTACTCCTCCTGGCTGTATCAGAATGTCACTCGTACCTAGATAATGACGGTGTACCAGTAAGCAGAGCGACTCTCTTCACATTCTGTACCAGCTCAAGCACCGCCATAGTCTGGGACAGCCCACAAAAATACGCCATCCGTTAGACTAGGAAAATTCAATTTCCAGCTTACATGAACACGCTTCACAAAATATTGAAGAAAAAAAATATAGTACATACCTCGACGCACTCGAGCTTTTTAGTGGTGCACCGAAGATTGTGAGCTTCATCTACAATAACCATGCCCCATTTCCTTAACACCATGCTTTCATGTAGCCGAGCCAGCATGCTGAACGATATGACAACAACCTTCGGCAGTTCCATGTTTTCCGCCAAGTTGTTTTTTCGGCCAAAAACTGCAGCAAAAAACAATTACATCAGACCTCCATGACAAAAACAAACAATATTCAGAATAAACAACTGATTTATACGACTAGATTCAACTGCTTTGAGCACTGACGCTATAAACTTCACAAACAACGTCAAATGCACAATCCAATGTGGACAGTGGGTAATTTCAAGAGGTCACAGGCTGAACATACGATAATAGGAGACACTTGCAACATCAAAAGGGTCTTTCATTTGGTCTTTCAATGGAGATATTAATGGAATGTTCTTTAATAGTTGTCTTCAAGTTCATGAAAATCAAGCTTAACTATATTCAATGTTATCATAAATGGCATGTTCTATCCAAAATGTTACAAAGAATTAGTTACAAGCTCATTATTTATCCTTCTGATGCTTGATTGAAAGTTGAAATTCATTCACTAATTTACCAATAAGTAAGTCCATAAGCATAAAAACAATGACACATGATATTTTTTCATGATTTCAAAATAACTCTAGTTCTCATGATGTAGAATTTCATAGAAAGACCTTCAAAAAAGCAAGCGCTACGTGGCTCCTATTGTCTTATGTCTTTATGTTCGTTTCCACAGTAGTAAGTACTTTTCTTTATTTCACCAAGTTTGACCACCTTGGAAGCTGCAAAGTACCTCCTTTGATACTACTATCATAAACCACATTGCCTTTTCACTCCCTGAAACTGAGCACCCATATTGTCTAGTCTATTTGGTGTACAACTTTCGAGTATTTCGTGGTTCCATTCTGAAATCTGTATTATGACTTTTATAGCCCACTTGAAGCACTGAAGTTCATTGTCGGAGACAATCTGGTAATAAGATCAAGTTCCTTCTCATGTTTTACAAAAGAACTCTTGAGCTTTTTTCTGCAGGGAAAGAAAAAGATACCAAGATGCACATCCCGAGGAGAAAGATAAGGAAGCCAACGCTCGAGCTCCTCCGCCCACACCAAGCGCATGCTTGCTGGACAAACAACCAAAAGGGAGCCCTCGTCTCTGTAACACGATGCCATGGCGATTGCCTGATAAACTCCACCCAACCAACACATAATAATTATGTCTCAAACTCAGCACAACTACTACAAAAGGACCAAGCTTTCATAGACTCAAAATAAACACGTTGGGCAAGAGGTAAACCACATGAGGCGATATTCTATATTGCCAGAATTTGAAACGAGCCTAGTGTATGTCGTTCAAAAATAATTAAAAATGGTGCAATAAAAACACACCTGACCTACTTCATACTGTCAAAGAAAGCGTTTGCTCAATTTGGGCCTCTCAAAGAATTTTCTTCCTTTGACAAGCACAACAAGACATCAAACACAATGTCTTCTAGAAGACGTGTATTGGACCTTGTGTGTATAATAGAGTCATTGACATTTTTAACCTCCACAAAAGTTCCCAAGATTTAGATGCAACAGAGCTACCACATGGCATTTCTCAAGGCACGAGCTTTTTTTTTAACGAAGTACGATTGCATTTAGGCAGGTATAGATTAAGAATGTGGAGCTTTAAAGCTCAGGATTTAGGGGCTAAACTCGTCATTTATTTTTAATATGATACCTGAAGTCCAACGTCGTGTGCAACATCAAGTTGAGAAAAGGTGTGTAAAATGACAACCCTGGCCACTTGCTTTGTCAATGGTATGGATAACATTGGAAAAAACTCTTGGTTGAGGGGTTTGGAGCTACTGACTGACCTGGATGGTTTTGCCCACACCCATTTCATCAGCAATGAGGCAGCGCCCTCCTCGTTGCAAACCGAACTTCACGCCTTCTCTTTGGAAAGGGAGCAGGGTTTTTGCAAGACTTTGTGGTAAGTTGAGAAGCAACTGCTCCACCTCGGCAACGGTGACGTGGCCAGGTCCATACGGAACTCCACACTCTGCTGCTCGTTGAAACTTCTCCAGCACCATGCGAGTGGACCATGGCATTTGCTCATACTCCACACCTGGCAAGCTCTTCAGAGCAGCTGTCACCTTGTCATAGTTTCTCAGGTTGTACACGGGCCTCTGTGCTGAAGGTTCCAGGGTTTCACATCTTGCTACCTGCTCATCATACTCACACCACGTCAGCCCTTCGAAGTTTACAGAAAAGAAACAAACACAGAACCACAGCAAACTAGCTCGCAGCTTCCAAGGTGGTCACAGGTGCCACACTAATATTTGAATTATAGTAAGATCTTGTAATTAACCTTTAAACAACATTTTAGGTCCTGGTGGGGGCAGCCCCCAGGATCACAGACCGAATAAGAAAGCAAATATACAGGCCGGGCATGTATATATGACCAATCACAAGAACAAAACAACCACAAGAAAATTCAATAGAAGACCTGGGCAAGAATCAAATGATTCCCTCAAACCTCAAGCAAACTTTAAGCAAGCATGAATGAATCTGATGTTGCAAACAAGTACCACAAATGACCCACATTGAGCTGAATTGAAGGACAAAGGCTACCACAACTAAATGGTACTTTTGCACAAAAGAGAGAGATTTTGTGAACACCAGGATGTTGTTTAAGGGTTAAAGTGGTGCACAGTGAGTACACAACATATTTGGTGGTGTATTAACATAGTAAATTTTCATGGCACTGACAATAAGCTCAATTTCAAAAGAAACACAAAAATATGTTTCACCAATATCCCTGCTTCAAAGGTGCAAAAAAATAAACTACGTCAAAATGGCTTCGATGCTGGATTGCAGATAATTTTTAGGAGGTATAAAAAACTTACAGACGACACAGATTCAAAAAAGTCTTGTTGAACACGCCCGTGTTTCACGACCAGGACGAACTTCTCCGGAGCACAGATCTCAAGAGCAACAATCACTCTGTCGGTAACAGTAGGACAACTCCGAAGGAGAGGATTCGGAGCACCAGGTCCTGCACAAGCTTGGGCACCTCCAGAGAGCGCGAGTGTATGAGCATTATGATCCTTATTTACACGTGGCTGCAAGCTTCGAACCAAAGCTGCATCGACAGAAGCTTTCGCAGAAGTGTAATTTGAATTCGTGGCGATGGTGGCATCCGGTGGAGGCGCCCATGATCGATGCTGCATTGGAAGTCGCACTCCATTGCTCGGAATGCTCGGAGACTCAACCGAGACAGCACGTTGCAGCTTTGCATTCCTTCTGGCAACTGCTGCAGCTCGGTTGGCTTCAATCCGTCGTTTCTGCTCCTCGCTCACCTCCATCTCTTCTCAAGAAATATCGTCATTCAACAAACACTTCAATCTCTCTCTCCGGCGTATCAATCACCTCTCCATTGCTTGAGTTTCTCCAAACCAGCAAAGCTTTAGGGTTTGCGGCCGTTCTTCGTATACAAGGGTTTTACGTAACCCTTTTTATCAACGTTGGCTTGATTCGAATTTGTTGACATTCATCAAGTGACACTGTAATGTACTGCAAAGACATTTCAACCACCTTAAAGAGCTATAAATTGATTAACAAAAGCGTTTGAAATATGGACATCTCGACTGAATGCTCGCTCCACCAGTGAGATCGGTACACACCTCGTAATCTCCGGTTGAATGTACAATGTGGTGATCCCCGTAAGCTGCAAGCACTATCTTGTTTCGAAATCCCTCAGAAATCTGAAAAACGTGGTTCAGTAGAATTTCAATCTCTTTGCAAATGTGTAAAGCCCTTTTTCTGTGCACAATGCAAGTCCGAGATACAAGTAAAACGACAATTCAGTAATAGTGTTCCTACCAAATGAGCTTCATTACAGCAGAAAAATCGAGATTGAAACGAACGATCGAAGTGTTGGAGATGAGCACAGAGTCGCTCGAACTTCGAAATCCGATGCTCAAGCAGAAAGCTGATTAATTTCGTAATTTTTTTGAATTATGCAAATGTGAAGAACTTGGAGTGAGAGAGAGAGACTCACCTTGTGTTTTTCGAATTTGAATTCGCCGGGGAGTGTTTTCGGAAGGGAAAAAGTTGGGCGTCTCGTTCACCTCGCCGTAAGCTTAGCTGTCCTCCCAATTCAAAATTTGAATCGATGCTGGTTGCCACTGCGATGCTAGATATTTGAAAAGGGCGATGATCTGAGTATGTTGTGTGAGTGTGTGATGTTTTTTGGGGTTCAGCAGTAATGAATGGTGGATTTGAATTGTGATTGGCGATGGCAGGTGTGATGCATGAGATCGGGATCGGGGACAGAGTGCCGGTGTCTGCAGATTTGGAGCTTCGAGGTGACGAGAGGGCGACGTTTCCGTTGCAGGTGCATGGATGAGCCAGGTCAGCTATCCGATTTTAGCATCGATCAGTTTTTCATCCCCTCATCCACTCAATTCAAATGTTCTCATCTATAGACCATACAGGCAAATACACTTGCAAATATACTTACGCATACTGACATGCTTACTAAGGTGGAAGCACCCATATCCGATAACTTAAGCGATTCTGCAGTGAAGAAAAAAAAAAAAAAAAAAAAAGTCTCATGTAGGAAGATAAGAAATATTGGGATTGCAATTTTTTCATAATTTTATTTGCAAAATTGAAGATATTGTGAATTTTAGGAGTCAAAAGGTGTTTTACACCCATTGCCAATGTCTAGATGTATGCAATTCTCATACTAGCCAAACTAATCTCAGCTCATGACTTCTTACCTCATTTTGGGACATGTGGCATGACTTAACCCTTTAACGACCGTGGTTGATTCTAGAGGTGGGCAATCCTTTGTATTTCCATTTGGGGGACATTTTAGGGTTATTAAATACAGATGTCTATCACAAATCTAACCGTACAGATGGAAGTATCTTGCAGTCTTTAGTGTTATGCATCATGAATTATGCTCACTCTTTAGTTGTTATGGCCATCTTTTTGCATTTATTGGTGTTTTTTCAACCTGTACTCTTTTAGTTTTTTCAACCCTCTAGCCATGTGCCATCCAAATTGGCATGGTTATTGTCCTAAACTCTTCACTTTCCAATTCTCCAAACCCATCATCTTTGACACGTCATCAAATTCCTTGACATGCTCTCTCTACAAACTAAAAAGAGTTAAAATTGACCAAAAACTCGTTGACCAATCTTTAATGGGCTAAGTAGCTCCAACCTTGAAAAAGTCAGAAAAACACATTCCAAGGCACATATCCTTGCTCATGGTGGAAATAGCACACTCTACTAGTTGGGAATGGGGCGTTGTTGGCAACGGGTGCTTCCACCTTAATGTACTTACTTGCACAGAATGTAAGCTTACAACCGTATTTAACCCTTAAATGTCTAAGCGTTGTTGTAATGTAAATCATGGCATATGGTAAAAATAAATAAAATTATTAGTTTATAGTATGTGTGAGGTGTTGTACTTTTTTTCCTTCATTTGCGGTTTTGTCCTTGTTTAGTAAGGTTTTCCCGGATAAGGTTTTGATGAGGCAACAACCGTACATGAGTGTTAGCTGACTAGAGTTCATTGGAGTTTACTTTAGTAAAGAGATTCCATGGACCAATAAAAGAGAGTAGCTTTTATCTTAGAGTTATTTTTAATTAAAGTAACTCATGGACCAATGGAAGAGAATGACTTTTACTTTATATCTTCTCTCTTTATTTTATAGGTGGAAACCTACTTCTATGCTTTATTTTTTTTTATCTTCTTGTAGCTTTGTTTTTGAGAGCTATACTTTATTTTATGCTATCTTTCCATTTGTTGATTTGAGATAAGCTGCAGTTAGAATCCCAACAATTTCCCAGGGCAAACTCCTCTCTATTCCATAGCATGCCATTGCAATCAACACAATACAAGGTATTTTTTTGTATTTGGAATGGATTTATACCTTTACTATATTTCATATCAACAAAAAAGTTGGAGAATAGATCAATGTGATTCTAGTGAGCTACTCGACATCTCAAATTACAACTTCTTGTGGGTAGCAAATGTCCATTATATAGCAACTTATATACTATGCCCTATCATTAGAAGAAAAACAAGGATAAACGACTGCCACAAATCACAACGACTAGGTCACCAGAGCTGCCTTGTAACTACAAAACAACTACAAAACAACTGCACAACAACTGCAATATAGTCATGCAATTGTTTTGTAGTTGCAAGGCAATTCTGGTGACCAAGTTGTTGTGATTTGTGGCAATCATTTATCCTTGTTTTTCTTCTAGTGTATGGTGATAGGTAGTAACACTCATAAGCGTGAAACTACAGATTTTGGAGTAGAAAATCTAGTTGATGAACTTTGAAAAAATAGTATTAAGTTAAGAAGAGGAAATTAAAAATATTGGCATCAATTTGAAAATCTCAATTGCAAGCATTTGTTCACAATGATTTTTCAAAATCCAAAATCATTAAAAATGTATAGTTGTGTGTAGGAGATGTCTTTCTTGTGCTCATACGCTCATAATACTAACTTGGAGAGTTCTTAAATAGTGAGGTGGGGCACTCAAAACCATAATACTAGTCACCCAGAACCATCACTTTATCACCTAGAACCATCACTTAATCACCCAAAATCATCACTTAGTCACCCAAAATCAATTTTTTTTAAATGTCAGTCACTGAGATCATTGACACAAGCACTAATACAAATAGGTATTAGGGGATGCAAACACCCACAAAGAAGGGTGTTCCTACCTTACACACACAAATTAAACTAATGTACTCACAAGCATACTTATACACACACTTAACCCTTAAAGGACAAGGCTACTATAATACATACTATGTACATTGTTGTATAACTGGCATTTGGTACCAACAAAAAGTTTTAATTTGGAATCTTGACTACCTCATTAGAACAACCTTGATCTATATTCTAACTTCTTTGTTGATCTCAAATGTAATAAAGGTGTGGATGCACTCCAAAAACACAAAATATACACCGTATTGTACAAGTTGCAAAGGGCTTGCTCTTCCGGCTTTAGGGGTTAAACACCTAATTAAACACAAATACACACACACACACAAACATACTTACAAACTTATTTACACATACATAAATGTCACTTGAACAAAATTCTTTGCATTTTTGGTCACCTTATACTTCTGAAACTAACATCAAAAATTACAAAGTGGTGTTGTGTTACATAACGTCACTCATGTTAGCAAAAAAGACACATGATAGTATTTTTTAAACAACATTCAGGCAAGCTAAGAGCTTCACACATGGTCAATCTCACTTTTGTGCCACTAATTACTTGTGCTTTCCCTTGTTCCTGATCACTTAAACTAATGAGAATACCCTTGAGTGAGGACCTTATCTTACACAATCACACATGCACACACATACACAGCTACAAATACTACAGCAAACATTCACTCCACAAGTCACAAACAATATACAAATGACCTAAATGAAATTTAGTTTCAAAAAATAGAGCCAAATATACGGAAGATCCTATCTTCCAATGCCTCTGCAAATAAATTAACTTCCGCAAGTGGTATTAAGTAAATCTCTTATCTCTCAAAAATTCAAACTTACATGGAAAGTGATATGAACATTGATTGATTGTCTTGCTCCACCTCACTAATAAACATGGTACTCTTCTTTAATTCTTCCAGAGTAAATAAACACCCTCTAATATTCCAAGGTCAAATGCTAGTTCTTGTACAAAATGCACTCATGAAAAACCAATTTGCGCTTACAACATCTTTTCAAAAAAATTATTACACAAATGGAGGCATGGCAAAAATAATCCAAATAAAGTGTTGCATTATCTAAACCAAAAATTCCAAAAAAGAATCCAACACTTCGAATCCTAAGACACCAAACCCTAATCAACTCACAATGAGAAATTTGTTGAAAACACCAAACCAATTCAAATTAGCAACGCTTACAACATAAGACACACACAATCATGCATTGCTATTAACAAAGCAAAAAGCCAAAAACCCTAACTTCCGGAAACCAAACTTCCAACTTCTAACACTAACACTCTCAGAAGCATTCCAAATAGAAACAATAAAAAAGAATGAATACAATGCCTCTTAGAAAGCTCAATAAGGGAGGCATAGCAAAAGTAATCATAAAGAAAGTAAGAAAATGTGTGCAAAACCTGAAATTCTCAACAAAGAACAAGAACCTAATACTAATACACCAAACCCTAGTTCACGATAGATTTGCAAATACTTCAACTCATTAAAACTAGCAATGCTTGACACAAGCAATCATTTTTGCCAAGCCCAAAACTATTGATAATCCAAAGGTGTTTGCTACGTTTTCCCTAAGTACATGCATTGGAAATTTTACCTAATCTTTGGCAGCAAGTATGGCTAAATTAATGCCCCAACTCTGCGAATAAGACAAGTTGGATTAATTTTATGAACTTTTGGAAATTGGTAAAGTCAACATCTAAATTAAATGCAAAAATCAAGACATGGGTAATCAATCAAACAACCAAATTTGAAAATCTCAAAACATTATCTAGAGAGATAAAAATTTATTTTATTGTGCTCAATTTCTTCTTTAGTGATACAATATGCAAAGGCCAAAAGCCAATCCAAGACTTTTGGTCGTTATCCACCTCTAATGCAAGTATTGCATTATGAGTCTCTTCAAACCCCATCTCGTGAATCCTTCAATTGACTTGTAGGGATCCAAATGCAAGCAATTTCTTCATTCTCTCCATCTTCACAAGATTATCATCGTCTTTAAAGACAAGTTTTTAATCCTCCATGTGCAAGGATTCAAAGTAATCCATCCACTTTTGGTCAACCTACAAAGTATGCTTATCAGATTGTTTGAAGAATTTTGCTCTTGCTTTCTCAAGTACCACGCACTGCTAGCTTGACTTAAATCGTAAGTTGCACATGAGTCTTGAGTTTCTCATGAGCCACTTTCAGCTCCTCTTGTGTCTTGCTGAGGATGTCCTTAATCTCACCCACTTCCCTCTTGAGATCTTTGATGAGCGCATATTTGTTCAACCTCTCCTCTAGCTTCATGCTCTCTAGCTTCTTCTCCAATTTCATGCTCACCTTCAGCTCCATCTTCTTCTCATTCACCTTGTCCAATTTTTCCTGAAACTCCAAGCAATTTCTTATTAGAAATTTTCTTGAAAATTTGTGAATGTTTCAACCAACTTATGCAAATTGAACTAATCATATTCAAAATGAAATCAAAAATAAAAATCATTCACATGCTTAAAAAAATATCAAGGATAATAGGTGTAGCAATTTTCATACCGGTTTTGTTTCTAAGTTGGAAATCCGTTTAACACTGTTATCTATTGTCTCCTTCAATACTACCAACTTGGCCTTTGAGTTTGACAATTGCATGATCAAACCCAAATTGGGTCTTGCATCTTTCAACTCCACTAGTACTGCTCCACCCCACTCAAGATAAGTGCATCCCTTCATAGGGATCTCCTGTCGGGTTGAGAGGAGCGCTCCTTGGGAACACGCAGGGTGTCTTGCTGCTATCGTGCGTTATCAACTAAAATTGTCGTCAATCTTGATCTTCTCTTCAAATCTTCAATCTTTAGTCTTTCGTTGGCCTATCTTGTGGCTGGCTCTAAGGGTATAAGGGTCAAGGTAGGAATAAAAGCCCACTGGATACGGGACGGGTAGATCGGGACAGCAAATATAGGCTGCCGTCCGTATGACGGGATCCTAAAATCAAATTCACAATCTGCTAGCCAAAATCTCAAATCGTGAGAACAGAGCAAGTCTCGACCATGTGAGTGATTAATCCCACTTTGTCACCACAACAATAAATGGGGTTAAGTTTGGTTTAACCCAAATTGCCTGCAACAAGGTTTACAAAACAGAATGGAAATAAATTGACAAACGAGCCTCCAAAACCGGCTAGGAATAACAAAACCACATCCCACACATACATAAAAAATAAACCCAAAACATTCCTCTTGAAATCTTCATATCTTCAGATCTTTAAGTCTTCATGTCTTCAAATCTTTATGTTTTAATAAAAACAATGGGAAAAATCACAAATAACAAGTCTTAGAAAAGCTGCGACCTTCTATTTAGTGCCACAAAAGGCTCAAAGATCCAAATGCTAAGTGTAATAGCAATTTAAAAAGCTCTTTTAACCTTCCAACATTCCTCAAAATTTCAACTCAATCTAAGCTACTGTCCAAAAGTTATGCGGGTTTAAAGTAGATGCTCTTATTCTTCCTCACAAACTAAACACTGCCTCTATAAACCTCTATGACTTTTGATCTATACGTCACCCATAAAAACGTAATATCAATTTAGAAAGATGATATCACTGTCTACAATCCATATAATTTTCACTTCAAAATAAAACTCTGTCCGAAAGCTCTAGTTAATCAAAGTGTGGGTCTTAACTCTTTAGAGAGCACCCAAACCCCCAACTTCTACCCACTATAACTTCTTCAATAAAACTTCAAATGAAATGTTTAAAGACAATTTGAAAAGTTATGACAACAAACTATCACTTCTAAAAATTTCAAAAGAAAATTTCATATTTTCCAAAAGTTGTAGTTCTTCAAAATTTTGGCTTTCTCATAACAAAAGGGCAGCCACTTCCAAACCTTCACACCTCCATAACTTTCTTGTCCAAGCTTCAAATCTCAAGTTTAAAGACTTTCTAGAAAGCCAAGACTAAGATAAACACTTTCTTTAAATCTTGTTGCAAAATGATACACATATCATAAGTTATAGCTTGTCAAAGCCTCAGCCTTTCTTCATAGTTTGGCTTTTTGATTCTAAATTTTAAACACTCATAACTTTTGCATCACAACTCCAAATCAAACTTGCAAACTCATTTTGGAAAGTTAATCACACAAAAAACAACCTCCTCAAATTTCAATTCAAAATCATATATACAAAAAAAAATCTCTCACATCAAAGTTTCGGGATTTTTTCCTTCTTCTCATCAACACTCATACACTAACTTCCAACTACTAAGGGATCTTTCCTCCATAATTTCGACCCTATCTAAGGTAGAGAGGTGGGGCACATTAGCCCATGCCCCTTCCTATCCTAACCCCACCATAGATGCCAAACCCTTTTTTTCTTTCACACCTTTCCCATTAACTTCTAAACCCTTAGTATTTTTATTCAAACAAAGGCAAAATATATGAGCCTTCCAAAACATCTAGATAAACATATGAAAATGATTAAATTACAAAATAAACACTATCGTACAGTGGCCACGTGCCTTTGTGAGCATATAATAGCGTCAAACGTTTATCTTCAGTTGCCAAGTTGTGAACTTGGTTGGCTGGAGAAGCGGTCGTCTCTGGCCGCCCGCCGGTCCGGGTTTGAACCCCATCAAACTTGTCAAGCGGTGATGGCGGCTCACGGCTTGGCAGCTAGCGAGGCAAGATATTGGCTCAGCCAACTCGCTACCTACCCCTCTGAGCTGTGCATGTGACAAAATGGCGCAGCGCACTGGAATCTATGGCTGCTGCGCAATCACCAAACCGTGGTCCTCACCACAACCACTTCTTTTGCCTCAACTGTTGATTTATTGAAATTAATACAAACATAAATAAATAATAAGTATCTACATGATGGAGATATCTCCATCAAGACACCGCGGTACCGCACGAGCTGTGAGGTGATTAGCCTTAAGCCTTAGAATTCAAATTAGATAAATGAAAAAAATAAGTAATACAAAATAAAAATTTATTGAAATGTATTGTACATTAAAACAACAATAAAACAATATTGAAATTGAAATTAGTAGAAGGGTTTAGGATTTTTGTAACAATTTTATCTAGAAAATGTGGTTGCCACCTTGTCGAGCATTCAACGAGAATATCGTCCAAAAAGATTGCAGGGATGGGATTGGCATTGTCTAAGACAATTTTGTAGAAACAAAGCAATTCCTCCACAAAAAGAACCCCCACAAAACCATCATTGACCTCTAGAAGCCAAGATTCTTCTCCTCCAACCCCACCTTCCGCCTTGCCCCACCTTTGCCTCCTCTCTTGGCCCCTCCTCCTTTTGTCATTTTCTTTCCCTTTTTTCCCTTCATTCCATTTTCCTTTCTTTGCCCAAATTTTAAAAACTTAGCAAAAGAAAATGTGAGCAAAACAAATAGCCCTAGCTATAAAATAGGCTTTGAGAGTATTAGGGTTGTAAAGAAAATGGAGATTTAGGACCTCAGGTTTCTCCTAACTATTGCATAATCTATCACAATTTCAATAAAACGTCCATTTCCAACTTAGATTTCCCAAAACAAATAAAGAGAGAAACCACACCTACTTGTTACAAAATGACCATGTTGTGGAAATCCTGAGCTATCAAAGCAACAAAACGCCCTCTCTAACAATAGTGTTTGCCAAACAGATGCTTAGAACTACAAAAAAATGGGAACACCTTCTCTGGTTACACAATTTCCTAAGTAGACGTGCAAAACCAAAAAAGACAGAAAGAAAGGTGGAAAAAAAAAGCAAAAAAAAATGAAAAAAATGCTCTCCCTATTAAAAATAGAAAATACAACAAAACTACAAAAAGATATAAACCAAAGTAAGCAAGAAGAAAGAGGTAAGAAGTATGAAGTGCAAAATATGAAGTTTAAAATATTCTAAGTAGTTTTCCAATTTCCAACTATATACTAAGGAGAAAGGCTATAAAAAACAATCTCCCTCTACAATTGGTCCATGAGTTACTTTAACTAAAGTAAACTCTTATGAACTCTAAATGTATAATTCTAATTAATTCTAGGTAACTCTAGTGGAGAGTGTATCAATACTTGCATTGCGTCATGCCCACCACACCAAAAAAAACAAATCATACTACTTAAATCAAATTGGCCTCTTTATTATCACATTTTCACCTTTGTAGTGTCACATATCCTGAGATAGTAAAATCACAAGAACCCTTGCTTTGTTCAACTCAATTCACTCTACTAAAAAATAGGTATATACAATTCTACGAATTGAATATATAATCTAAAGTATGGTTTGCCATATTTTGCTAGTTATGCGTTGTTCATGTAATTGTGAATTGTGCACATCATTAAGGACTATATAAAGAATCAAGAGTTCTCACAATATTTAGTAAAAGGAAAAATTTCATGGATACCCCCGAAGCATTACAAATAAAAGGAGGCCTCTAGAAGGCCTCCAAATCCATGCAGCAAGTTTGCAGAAAAAACCAAATTTTATTTTATTTAAAAAAAAACCCAAGTAAAGAACATTCAATTATTATAAGCCTATTGTCCAGGCTAGCACACGGTCTGCCAACCCGGACAGCAGGTTTTTAATAATCAAATGTTCTTTATTTGGTTTTCTTTTTTCTTTTTTTTTAATAAAATTTGGTTTTTCTGCAGTCTTGCTGCATGGATTTGGAGGCCTTCTAGAGGCCTCCTTTTTTTTGTAATATTTGCAATATTTTCATAGATACCCTTGCTTTTTTAGAAATTTCAAAAATACTCTTGGACCAAAATTCTCAAACATTTTTTTTATTATGCATGTCATTTTCTTTCTTCTTTGTGCACAAGTATAACAAGAAAGAAGTAGTGTGTGCACAAAGGGAGAAAGGAAGTGGCATGCATAATAAAAAAAACGCTTGAAAATTTTAGTCCAAGGGTATTTGTGAAATTTCTGAAAAAGCAAGGGCATCTATGAAATTTTTCTTTAGAAAAATGAGGCTAACCCCTAAACATTGAGGAGCACATTTATCATCCTTTGGCTCTGAAAAAATGATATGTATGGCATAAAGAAGTTGTTTTTCATTTGATTTTTTTCCGAAGGTGATCATAAACACATAGTCCATTATGGAAGGCAAAAATAACTTCATCAAATACATTTTAGGTAACCCAAATTGTGAGAAGACTCACAAACGCACTCTTAGGTCCCATAATGCTCCACTATTGACTTTTGGGCACTTGTCACACCATTGACATCACTAGAGAATATTGTAGGACACTGTATTCAGTTGCTATGACTAGCTTGGTGTTTAAGGGTTAAGTGTTGAGAGATCTCCTAATGTTTAAGCAAAACATCATACAATTTTCCAATGTTTTGCATATATCTCCAAATTAAAAATGGGAAGCTACTTACAAACTTTGGATAGTTCTAGATTAGTTAAACACATCATAGATGCATGATAAATAATTTCAGATTTATAATCCCATATGTAAAAGTTAAAATTTAGCTAGAAATTTACTAATAAAACACAAAATTCCTTGTAACAAAAATTGTGAAAACAAAACCTACATAACAAGAAAACTGGATCAATTTAGTTATTTTTTTGTCAATTCAAACACAATTAACCCTTAAATATCAGAAAGGTCTTTTGGCCTTTGCAACCAATACAATACAGGGTATTTTTTTTGTATTTGGAATGAATTCACACCTCTACTACATTTGAGATCAACAAAAAAGTTGAAATATAAATAAACACGATTCTAGTGAGCTATTTGAGATCCCAAGTTAAAATTTCTTGTTGGTAGCAAATACCTGATATACGGCAACTTATCTACTATGCCCCCCTGACGTTTACTCGTTTAGGGCTTAATCAATATAAACACTGTTTTTTTTTTTTAGTGTATAGTTGGTTTATTAGGTTCATAGTGATTGAACAAATATTGCAATCACAACACAAGATATCTGAGGCGTTCTGCAACCCATAAATATATTCTTTTAGTCTCCAAAACAAATATATTTTTCGTCCAACAAGCTATTCTATGATTTTTCAAGCAACACTACAAAGAACCACATCCTCATGTATACATGCTTAGCAATATACTATAAAACGTAAAGATTGGAAGTATATCACATCCAAGAGCATATCTAGTTTAAAATCAGAAAGAAAATCGTCCTAACAACCCAACCCTCGCGATTTAAATTTGAATAAAGTGATTTGATATATACACACCGAGAGAGGGGTAAATTTTAGATATTTATCATTAGGATTTAGAGATTGTGATTTAGTCTAGATTTACAAAAGAAGTTATAATTGCACAACGTGCAATGAAAAAGTTACAAATAATGGGAAAGCAATAATTTGTCCACTAGCTAAGCTTTTCCACTAGGAGTTGCTCAATAGTAACTTCCTTCATATTTGTAATGAAAATCAAGATCTTTAAATCCAAATGTGAAATCAAATATTTCAAATTCAAATTGTTGATGGTGAATATTTAAAATTAACCCCTCCCCCTAGTGTGCACATATCAAACCCTCATTGTGTATATATCAATTCCCTTAATTAAATATATTTAGAAACCTACAGTTACAAATCCTAGATACTATTTTTTTTTGTTAGAAATTGTAAATTTTGAGTTTCAAAGATTACACAAATAATAAAGATAGCAAAACACAAGGCCAACTAAGAAATACTTAAGGTAGGCACACCCATAAGCGTGGAAATAAGGGATTTGGAGTAGGTAAAACAATTGACTAACATTGAAAAGAATACTGTAAGTTTGGAAATGGAAACCAAAAATATTGGCATCAATTTCAAGGTTCCAATTGCAAGCATTTGTTCACAAAGATTTTCCAAAGTCCAAAATCATTGAACTTGTAGGAACTGTGTGTAAGAGATGCTAAAAACAAGGCTTGTTGGTTCTTAAATAGTGAGATGGGTACTCCAAACCTCATGGCTAGTCACCCACAACCATTTGTTTTTTTATTGCCATTGTCAAGTGATGGGCATGGGGACGCAACGCTTATGAATGCTGCTACCTTAACTCCTAAATGCCTAAGGCCTTTCTAAACTTCTTGGCATTTTCAGGAAAGTGAACAATCAATCAACCTTTTAATAAATCTCATCAAGTTTTTTTAAACTGTAACCGTACAAATTTAAACTTGACATGTTAGAGATTACATGGAAAAAGAAAACACAACAATATCACTTATAGTTCGAAAGATTATAATATTTGAACATGAGGGTGTTAAAACTGCAAAAGTGACTTAAGGTAGCAGCACCCATTGTCATGGGGGTCTCCATGAGCGTGCCCTATAATAGGACCCATCTTTGAGTTTTTGGGTCCCATGACTGATAGGTGCAAAAAAGCAGCAATTTTATGTATCAAGCGCATTACATTAAAATGCCAATAGGTGTGGTTTAAAGTTTGCAAACAACGGTTTACAGATCTGTAAGGTGGCTAGTAAAGAAATTGATGTGGTGAAGGAAGCGCCGGTTTAATGTGATGACTGCAGCCCCTTTGGGCTTTGTCCACAACATTTATGGGATTGATAAGCTATGATAATCTGCTCCCTGCAAGCAGATATGGGGGCTATGCCGCCAATTTTAAGTGTCTTACAAAGTGTTATTTGTAACTCACATTGGTAATTGAATAAGTAAGCTTATGGGAGAAACACTTTGTGAGGATACCAATTAGTACTGCAGCGTAGTGCCAAGGTTCATGGGCAATTTTAGATAAGTTACATGCTTTGTGATGCTCAAGGCAGGGTTGCAACGTAGTACCAGAGTGCATGAATGAGAATCTAGTACATACTTAGAAGGTGGAAGGAGGGTTGTAGATAAGTTTTGGAGTGCAAGATTGCAAGTCTACTATGTGCATCTAGGTTGCAAGTTAGCGCAGCGTCAACATTGCACAATTTTCTTCCGGAGGTGGTTGATGTTGATTACAAGGGAGAAGCATTCATGTCGAAGAGCAACAATGGTGCAAGTCATGACCTTCACGGCCCAGAGATCAAGCCAAACTCATGGGCTCCGGAGCTGCACTTGTGTGGAGTGGTGGTAGAGGCAAGCTAGTCTTCCTTCAATCACTGCTATAGGAGCCAGCATGCAGACACCATGCACCACAGGATTCTCATGCCCCTACCAATGTTGCCGACTGGACCACGCTTCCACAACTGGCGGGAACCTGCACACATCAGGCAGCAAAATCTTGACAAGCCTGAGTCTTCGGAGTTGTTAGGGATTGCAAACAATGCTGCATGCAAAACTGCACGTATTGCACCCCACAAGAGAAGTTCAATACTAGATGTGGCATGCGCAACAAGAGCTGTAATGCTGGAGGTTGCGACACTGGTAGTCATAGCAACTCCATCAACAGGTGTGCACATTCGTTTGGCTAAGAGGTTGCAAACAAGCACTTGGACAAATGTGCAACTTGCAGCTGCAATCGCTACCATGGACTTAGGTACTCCGATTGTTGATGTTGCTCGAAATGTGGGGATACCAAAATCTTCCTTGTGAGACCACATATGTGGCAGAGTGATTAATTGCAAGAGAGGGCAACAAGGAGTGTTGAGCACTAAGGAGGAGTCACAACTTGTGAAGTGGGTCTTGGATATGCAAGCTCATGCCCACCCGGTTTCTTTTTTTGAACTGAGGAAGAAAGTTGCCGAGATGACTCAGGATCGTTGGACCCCCTTCAAGGACGGTGTCCCCAACCGAGGGTGGCTGCGTTGGTTCAGAAACAGGCACCCTGAGCTCACTCTAAGATCTACGCAAGAGCTCAAGGATGGACACGCCAAGGTTTTGAATCCCATAAGTGTCACTTCCATGTACAAGAAACTGCAAGAGGCATACGAGGAGAATGATTACTCTCCTCAAATCTGGAATGCAGATGAGTCAAGAGCTCATGTAGGCAAAAACGGTGGGGGGACACTACAGATCTTTGCACAACAGGGGTGTAGATCCATACATAAAGTTGTGCCCAAAAACAACGAGCACTTAACAATTCTCTCGTGCTTGAATGCTGCAGGGCAATTTGTCCCAAACTTTTACATCTTCAAAGGCAAACGACAGACCAAAAACTATATTGTATAGTGTGAACTAGGGGCTTGCATGGCAATGCAGTCTAATGGGTTGATGACTTCATTTTTGTTTTATGCATGGATGTCACATTTTGTTTCTATTCTCAAAGACAAGTATGGATTTATGCATGAAAACAAACACCTCTTGCTTCTTGACGGCCACGGGTTGCATGTAACACTAGAAGTAGTGATGAAGGCCAGATCAGCAGGCCTAGATATCATTACCCGGCCAAGTCACACAAGCCACAGGCTCCAGCCGCTTGATGTTAGTGTCTTTGCACCATTCAAAGGAGCATTCCGTGCTTACAGGGACAAATGGACAATTGAGAACAAAGGTATAATGGCTAGAAAAGACGATCTGGCCAAATGGGTCTCTCACTACAAGGAAATTGGGGTCAAATTGACAAAAACAACAAGAAAACAATGTCCAAAATGACTAGACGTGATTTCAAGATTGAATTCTTTGTCAAATCTCATATTCACAGTCACTGCATCCAGGATTCTCTCACTTTTTGATGAAAATTGAAATCCTGCTGTCCCAAAAGGCGGTTCACATACTAATTTTAAGAAGTGGTAATTTTGAAAGGCCTTTTACTACATGGCGTGACCTTCTCACTTCTTCAAAATGCCACGTACACAATCATTTCAAGGTTTGCTTGATGGAATATTACCACATCACCCCATGACATATTGGTGCATCCACTAGCATATGTGCTGTTGTAATAATCTATTTTCCTTAAATCTTTATCCATAAATGACCAAGGCCTTCCCGAGGTTCTCAAAGTTTCATTGTAATGAATAATGACCAAACTTATTCATGTTTTTCATCAAATTTTTAGGATTATATTTGTAAAAATATATATTGAAAATGTTTGAAATTACATGAAAAATTAAAACACAACATCATAAATAATTGTTTGGAAGATTAGAATGTCTAAAAATGAGGGTATTAAAATTGCAAATAGTAATTGAACTCTTAAAATCCTTCTTTCACTTGTCACAACAAATCAAATAGTCACCCCAAAAAATATGAGTTTTACTGTCAATACATGTCTACATAAAATAAACGTGAAACAATCAAAATTTGCTCATGTTTCATCTTTTACTTAATTCAGTTTCAAATGTGATCTCCTCCCTAAGCTCTTCTGTATTTGCAATTTTTGAACAAAATTTCCAAATATTACAAATGTCACAAATGCTATGAACAACCTCGTACAAAACTTTCATTTCAACATCATCATCTTCCATTTCCAAAATCAGATTATTGTTGTTAATAGTACATCTTGAAATTTACATGACTTCAATTAATTCACTATCAATAGTGATTTATGAAATTTCTGTTCATTGTCACACTTCTACAGACACTCAAACTTGGGTGTCCTCGGCATGTAGGTTTTCTTGTTAGGAAGCCTAAATGCCTCACAATCTGTATAGTTACAATAAATGGATGCATTGCTATTCCCTACCCATAACAATGGAATTAAGATAAAATTTTATTCAATCGGTATTTAGCCGCTTCACTCACTCGCACATTCTAGTTGGCTTACTTCCATTTTATCCTCAAGCTGTCATTGTATATTACGTTGGATATAAAACAATACCAACAATAATAGAGATGGGGTAATTTCATACCTACAAAAAAATTGTATTCTGAAATACAAAAGGGCTGTGCCACATCATATGTCGTAACCCAAACCTGTATGGGTTACCAAATTTGAATACCAGCAACAAATATATACATCACTATCATCAAATATAAGCAATAAATTTCACAACTCAACTTTCCAATACACAACTTTCTCTACCTACTACAAGATTACTTACAATAGTAATAATTTACAAGACTCTTCATATGTAATCTCAGCATTGCCATTCTCAAAAGAATCCCAACATTCTTAGCGTGTAAAGAGCAATAGACTTTGCCACTCAGAGCCTTCAATATTCATTGTAAATTGCTCACATACTTCCGGAGGTATTGGTGTCATTGTCTTTGCAAGACACATGCAATAATCATTTTGCACTATATTGCAAAAAAAAAAAAAAAAAAAAAAAAAAAAAAAAAAAAACTGCATCATATTCTTGCATGATATTCTGTTGGCAATGACAAGATCCTAACACAATGCAAAACCAAAATCACTTAAACCGTAATACTTGGCAGTTCCAGATTTAATAATCAACAATACATGATACATGACTGCAACTGCAAATACATGACATAAACATCATGAACTTGGTATGGCTTTAAGCCTACTTTTTTGACTTGCATGCAACATGCATTCACCTGACATTGAACATTCCAGTTTCTATTCATTTTAATTATTCTTGTTATAAGAAACAACAATGACATGAACCAACTAATCATCATGGGAATAGAGTTTTAGAATCGTACCCTCCATCTCCATCATCCGCAGATACACTCCATGCTAATGCAGAAGCTAAACTCCAAGAACCCTCTCCCACTTGTCCATAAATAACGTCTTCACTATCATTTTCCTCCAAACAGCTGCTCTCAATCGAAGAATTTCTAAGTCAGCATCCCTGTTGTTAGCTATTCTTCTTCCTCTTCTTCTTTCAGGCACACCTATGTCTGTTCTACAAAGCATTTGGTTCCCCTCTTGCATTCGTTCCTCACCATCTTTGTTTATAACTCCTATCAAACGTATTGCTGAACCACCAGTTTGATGTGAAGTACTTCTACTTCCCCTATTGCAAGAAGGCCTAGATGCACCCTCATCAACGGCATGCCCATTTCTTCTTCTGCTCCGTGCAGGTTGATTGCCGGCCCCTCTTGAAGGCCCTCTAGACCTTTGACGGCTCTGCACTAGTAAGTCTTGCAAAACCACGTTGTGACCAGTGACTGCTAGTGTTGGAGGTCCTTGTCCTACCACTGTTTGCGGTTGGAGTCCTGCAAATTGCGCGTCTTCTTCCATGTCAAACATGCCCCTATGAGGATCTTTGTCACAACTCGGCAAAACTCATTTTGCGTGGACTTCATTTCTTAGGACAACTCTCCATTCTTCCACCTCTTTTGCCTTGGAGAAAAAAATTGGCTTGCAATGTCTTGGAAAGGCAAAGCTATCCCGGCTTATGTTTCCGAGTCTTCTGCCATATTCACCAATGTAAAACCCCACTAATCCTTTTTAATGGTTGCAGTATTCCCTACATAGTTTGCTTTGACAAAGTCGCATACAAAGACATTCACAAAAAGCCGTCTATAATTTACTACAATAATTTCTTCTATATGGCCAACAAATTCAACTTCAGCACTTACAAGATTTTGATCCCTTATACCATTTTGACATACTTGCTTGAAAGTGACTGCTATACCGCTATCTGCTGTCTTCAGTGTCCTCTTGGCGCTCAACACGCAATAGTGGTTCCCATACGCTAACATTGACATGTATACCGTTGCCTTCAAAAGTGGTCCCCTTGCGGTGTCAATCACATATGTATCTACAGAAACACCAGTACCTTCTTGTCGCCTTACTTCTTGTAATACCCACTTAGAAAACTCTAGTATTGGCTGAAGGTTCATCGAAAACACAAATCAAGTACTCTGTCTCCCTCTTTGTTGACTTTGTTGTTACAGCTGTCTATCCAATTCTTGTTTTGCAACTACTTCAGCATAAGTTCTGCAGGTCCAAATTGCCAACAAAAACTATTAAAGCCACAAAGCATGAACAATCCTTTCTTGAAATTTTATTTTCACTCAACAAACACGCATACTAATAAGAAGGTAAGAATTCAAATACTTACAACTGTGACCTACTATCCCCTTGATATACAACTACTGCCTCTCACTTATAAGGTCAAATGCAAAATTTTAACATTTGTTCTTGCAAATTATTGTCCTTTCCCTAATTCCTAATAATATAATAGTTATGCTTATTTGGAAAAAAAACTTGGTTTTACATAAGTAATCATGTTTGCCCTTCTAATGTCACAAAAAAAAGGTGTCAAACATGTACAACCTATAGGGATTGTATCACCATTCCGAAGACATATAATCTACTTTACACAATTCAAACAAATATAAAAGCTTTAAGGAAGCTAACAACACTACAAATTTATGACTTCCTCAACTATTCCAATGTCTTATCTAATACATGCAAATTGGAAAAATAGGTATATAGCATTGTCACGGATGTCTGGGATATATTTCAAGTAAAACTAGAGAGGGAGATAGTTAAGCATGCCAGGCATACCACGGTAAACCATGTCGTATAAATAACATAGCAATAGAAAACACATGCATGTAGCCAAAACCAAATACCATCAACTCCGTTCAATATAAATTGTATTGGCAAAATACCTTGGGAGAACCTTCAACAGGGCAGCATCTCCTATCACCAACATTAGGAACAAAAAAATAACAACCCACACCCTTCACACCCCTAACGTCCCCCTCCCTCAATTATTCAAGTTCTGCTGGTTAGAATACCTATTAGTCTATTACCTCTCTACTTCAATACATGTGACACGCACAATACATGTACAAAGCTTGCTAAACAAAATTACCTTCTCTATTATGAGCTGTAGATTGAACAATTCCATAAACCCACTAATACAAAAGTACAAGATTTTCACTTACATTGTATAGTGTATTTTAAATTGTGTTACAAAGTTGTGCAATAGAGAAACCCCCAAACTCCTACGTTAATATTTAAGTGCAAAATTATGCACTTCCCCTTCTAAAGAATAACTTGGTATTCAGAAAATAAATAAAAACTCTTGCATTTCAACTTATACATATGACATTGGGCACTGTTAAAAGGATACCTTAAAATGTGGATAGCTTTGTCCATGTACATATTCAATGTTCTGCACACCAGACACTTCTAAAAAGAGAATATAATTTCATAATTCATAGCATTATTATTTCATAGGAACTTTCATTCATAAATAAAAATTAGGAAAACTTTCAACAATTGCACCTGCATTTATAAGATTCATGACTGTCTCATTTCTAAAACATAAACTCCAGTCTTGGTTTACCAATTCTTCAGTTACAACATCATGTATCCAAGAAGCTATACCAATCATGTCAAAGTAGAGCCACTTATAATTTTTTTTTTAAAATCAAGGCAACATGCACATGTCAAACTACTCTTATTGACTAATTCTAGAATTGTGTGAAAAACTCACATTAGGTTTAAATGGTGTCATTGATGTCAAGTCTGCACTTAATTTCAGAATAATAGATTAGGTACATTTGGGAAAGCAAATATACCCTTCAATACTAGACCTTTATCTTATGTAGAAAATATGTAGGCATATAGCTAACAAGTGTAATTCATTCAATCTTATGAAGGGAATCAGTAAGACTCCAATTCTGCACCAAAAAAAAAAGAGTCCTTCATAATATGTTAACTTCTATAGAATGTCAAAATCTGTGATACTTGCAAAACATAGGATTTTCCCCAATTCACGTAATATAGTATTACTACAATTCATACACATATATCTATAGTGAAGGCTCTCAAAATTTTCAGTATTAATTTCCCTCACAATAGAAATCTTGTGGGTTGATGAGGCAATATGACTTATGCACGCGTGGTTTTATTTCCTTCCTTAAAATCACAACACAACTTTGAATTACCTTAGCCTCTCACCATATATGCTTGAAATAATATGCCACATTTACTAACAATACCAGTTGTACTCCCAATTAATTTTAAAAGTTATTGCATGTCCTTTTCATTTGCAATCATTACTTCTTCATGTCGCTTTTTGTCTACTTAACATGAACATTGCTCAATTTAGGCAGTTATGTCACTCTATTCTTGGCAACCATGGTACAATAATCTTGTTAAATACATAGGGTTTCAATCAAAATTTAGATTCACAAGAAACTAATCGTTATCAACTTGTCATTTTGAAAAACCAAATTACCAAAAAACCAAAAATCTGGCTCATTTGTATGTACATACATATCCTGCATAGAATGTGACATTATTAAATATAGATAGTGTGCCGGTTTCATACTAAGACATAATGAACTCATTCTACAATGGAATTATCCATACCTAAAACAATAATTTGACCTGACATTTCAATGAGTCCAGTATGCACACACAATTACTTATAGAGAGTGGTCGTACCTTTTGTATGGTTCCATGTGGATTGTATTGTCCAATACAAACCCATGGATGAGCTTTATGAATTCTGGTCCCATCATTTGATCTCTCTTGCCTCCCTCTGGTCTTTCATCATAAATGCCGAAGTCTTCTTGATCGTCCCATGCTCGTTTTGATGTTGGGGTGTATTCCGAGAGGTATTCAGTTAAGAAGCCAATAGATTCTTCTTGCATATACCCATAAGCCATGTTGCCCTCTGGCTTATTCTTGTTTTTCACGTACCCCTTTAGCATTTTCATAAAATGTTCAAAGGGATACATCCAACGAGTATGAACATGCCCACAAATGAACAATTCCTCCACCAAGTGGATAGGAAGATGCATCATCACAACAAAAATTGAAGGTGGGAGTTCCTTTTCTAAATAACATATGCTTTCTGCTACATCTTTAAGCATCTGATCTTCTTGGGTTGAATCTACAATCTTTGTACACAATTTCCGAAATATCCAGCTAATGCGTACTATAGCTCCCACAACCACTGGTTCACCTATGTTTCTCAAACATAGTAGCAACACTTGCTCTAGAAGAATGTGGAAGTTGTGGGTTTTTAGACTCCTCAACTTCCCACCATGAATTTTTTCACCCAACGGAGTGACATAGTTTGATAGAAACTTTAGGAACTTCAATATTGCCAAGAATTTGTCTTGCTGCTGCTTAGTTAATATGTAAGGTGCAACAGGCATAAAGTATGACTCACCATTAGCATTAGGTTGTAGATGGAGATGCATTCGTATACCACGTGCACACAAATTTTCTCAAGATTTGACATTGTCAGTCTCTCCAAAGAGTGTCCCAATCAAATTCTCGCACAAATTTTTTTCACAATGCATCACATTTATCGTATGCTTCACTAGGAGATCTTGCACACAAATAAATTGTTTGTCAAAGTTACAACTTCAATAAAAAAAGAGACCATTTAAGACGTCTAAAAATTAAAAAACCAATATTCACAACAACCTGCAATTATGCACAACACTATAATCAATTACATGAGTTGTTATTCTCATTAATATTGCTAGCTAATGACACCTTAGTCATTATAAAAAATTAATGAACTATTCAATAGATAGCACCAACTTTTGTTGTATATAATATGCTTTTGATTATAGAGCTAAAGTGGTAATATAAATCTTCTACCTGTTATTTCCCTTCCCACAAAGCAACACCAGTAATTGACCTTAACAATGTTAAAACCTCACACACTTCAATAATGTTTTATACAAATACATTTAGAAACAATAGATAATCACCCCACAAATATGTAAGCAAACTATGTTGGAGTTCAAAGTTCTTATTGCCTAGCATGGTAAATCGTACAATGTGCTCACACTCTTTGCCCTTGCCACTTTTACAGGGTTGTTCTTTGAGTTTGGTTGACCTCCATTCTCTAAAAACAAAGTCCTGATTGCCCCTTTGTGAGCTATACAAAGTCCCAACTGCCTAGGAGGTGCCACATTGTGTTCACATTTATCATTAAAAGCCACTGCATTATACCTCCAATGATGGTTTGAACTCAACTACCTTCTATTTTGAAGAAACAAAATCTTGTATGTCTCTTTTGAATACTCGGCTGCAATCCCCTCTCCACAAATAGGGCAACTTGCATATCATTTTCCTACTTGTCCAGAGATTAAGGCATAAGCCGGAAAGTTGTTCACAGTCCACATCAACATACCTCTAAGTGTGAAGTTCCTAGAGGCTCCAACTGGTTTAGACATATCCATTGCATGTATGCCTACCCATAGTTTTTTTAGCTCATGCATGAGCGGTTGAAGGTAGACATCTATTGACTCTTCTGACGGTGAATTTGGCCTTGGGATTAGCATGGTTAAGGAAATAAAGAATTTTTTACTTACTAAATATGGAGGCAAATTAGAAAAGATTGTTAGGACAGGCCACACAAAATGTCTAGATGATTGTAGACTCTAGGGATTAACCCCATTGAGAGTAAGTCCAATTCTCAAGTTCCTTGGATCTCTACTAAAATTAGGGTACCTCTGCTCTATGTGTTTCCACTGTTTACCATCAACTACAAATTGCATTCTGTTATCTGTTGAATGATTAGAGGTATGCCAACGTAGATGTTTAGCTATTTTGGGACATCTATATAGCCTTCTAACTTTTTTGATTAGGGAGAAAAATTGAAAAATTCGATTTGGCATTGTGGAGGACCCTTGGATGAATCTAGGTTTATTGCAATGAAGACACATCAGTAAATGGGAGTTTTCCTTCCAATATAAAACCTTGCCACAAGGCAACAATGAATTGTCTGATGACTTAACCCTGACTTCATTAGTAGAGCTTTCATGTCATACAAGTTCTTTGGACACTTATTATTACGGGGGAGAACATCTTGTTTGAGGAAAGTAAGAACCTCGTCTAGAAAATGATGACTAACACCATATAACATACACAGTGACATGAGGATAATGCTGAATTGAAGGGAGCTTGTTGATGAACTTGGGTACAAAGGCTGAGTTGATTGTTGTAGCAGAAATTCAATAATGGCGTTGCATCTATTTCCTCCTCTCAAGAGGAAAGGTCTTCAAAGTCTAACACCGTATCCTCCCGGTCGTCGACGTCATGGTGAATCTCATCAGCTCTAGAGAAATAATTTTTTGCAATGTCTTCAAAATTGATATCCATGTTAGGCTCTTCACCTTTGAATGCAAAGTCATCCTCCACATTGAGGAGCATGTTGTCCTCCTTAGACATACTATTTCCTCTCTCATGTATATCATCGGGAAAGGGTACCTCGTTTGCTGTCCTCTGCAAGAACATCCATAATCAAAGTTTCAGTTCTTGTTCTCCCTAACAATAGTCCAACTACTGGTAATTTACTAATACATTTGACGACAGAAATGTAATGTCATCTCTACAAATCTAACTTCTTAAGCATAGACAGTGGATGGAGTTGGTACTTCTTCTACAAGACGGGGTATGAGTGATTTTATTTTGTAACATTCAAATTTAACCTGTAACATAGTTTTTTTAATTGCAATGAGGTGCCCTTAGCCGTCAAGCCTTCCTCATACCCCGCCTCATACAAAGAATAGAACTTCTAAGTGTCCGCCCTTTCTGTAATGTAAAGGATATGTATGATGGTTCATTTTACTAGTCAATGTCATCCATTAAAAACATTCAGTCTAAACTATCAAAGTGTCTTGGGATATCAATCTCACACTTCTCTACTTCAATGCTTTGGACTACAGAACCAATAAGTATGTTTTCATGATGTACAAATTCTAAGTTTGATTTACACCAGATTTTATAGGTACTTTGTGTAGGAATAGAAACGTACTGTTGCTACTAAGTCATGAATTGTACAAAAGCAGTAATGGTTTTTCCATTTACAGTATCTGCAAAGTCTTGATGCTGTGTTACACTTGTTCATGTACTCTTGAATTATCAGACAATTTTCATTACCTACATGCAAAATTGTTCTTCAAGTTTTGTTATAATAAATTTCAATGCAATTACATGTTCTTAGAATATTGAAATGCAGACACAGCATATGAGTGCTTCTAATGAAAAAGCAAGGTTACAAAAACATGAAGATGACATGAACTTTGCACTTACAAGCAAAGGCTGTTGGAGACGTATGTCATGGCCATGTCTACAATGATGATGTTCAATAGTTTCAATGGGCAGCGTCTTGAATCCATGGCATATCATACAACCGCAACGATATCAATCAAGGCCTTTGCAAGTTGCTATAGCTCTTTCAATATGAAAAGCCTCATTTGGGCGAAATGGCCTCATCCCTGTAAATTGCAACAACTACATTTTTAGAATAAGAAAACTTATTGTCCAACATTCTGCATTAAAGTATGTGTATATCTGATATCTAATTGAGCTTATGTGGAATTTAAAAAAACATAGGTGTAAACTCAAAGAAGTGAACATTTCTTGTTATTGTAAACCCTAACGGTACAAATTATTGATAGAATTTTGCATCAACAAAATGAAGAACACTGTTTGATGTACTACAAGTACTATTTCCTTAAATAGCATGCATAATTAGTTTTCTAGAAGAAGCATTTACTACTCCTTCATAGGAATCAAGAAGATCCACTTCAATTGAATAGTTAAGAACAATTTAATCGTTGTTCTCATACTAAGTGTTTGAAGGAATTCTGCTTCATATGATGTGAAAATAAAAAGAATAAGAGACAAATACTGAAGTTCAATAGAGAGAGATGAAATTTCGAAGCACAAGAAAATTTCACTTTGAACTCAGCATATGCCACAGTAGAAGCATAAACACAACAGCACCATACTCTCTATTTTTAGAATATCACTAGTAATTAACATTTGAAAACATTGTTCTGGAAGAAGGCATAAGAACAAGTACCAAATGCTTGGAATTGCGCTTTGTTAGCGTGAAAACTCCGTTGTTCATGTATAGCTCCAGTAAGTGCCTTCCCACTAGGTGAAAGAACCAACGGTGCTTCAAAACTCCCCAATGAGTACTCTTGGTTTTTAGAAATACAAGTACAAAGCAGAGAATCCTATATCAGTGAACAGTTAATGGCAACAAGATCAAGAACTACATAGTTTGCATTGTTCGGTAAGAACTCAAACGTGGGGAGGCCATCCAAAAATATAGATATTGAGTTTTGAGGTTTTTTGATAGCCATGTACAAGAGAAAGGTGAATATGATTGTGCACATCAGGTTTCAAGGCTAATCATTACATACAACCTCTGTACTGCACTATCTAATGAGTGATTAGGGCTGCCTTAGCAACATGTCTTTTCACTGAAAATCGCATTTATGAAATCACTATAGTATCAGTCCAATCAAAACCACAAAATGATGAAGAATTGAGTGGTGAAAAAGAAATTGTCATAATTGGAGGGTCTCACCAATCACATTTTCTGTAGTTGCAATAGCAGAAATTCACATTTCTATAGAAGACACTGACATTTCTGATGAGGGTAAAACTCTCCAAAAATAACGCGGTGCTCAACTATTCTGGACCACAGCTGTCTTCTCCAGACAATGGAGGTAGTTACCATGCATAGTGAGTTTCCATGAAAACTCAAGAGTGGCACTATTATCTCTATGATTCTTGATTTCCGATGTAATCGTGCCCTCATTACGTGGGTACTTGTCTATTTTGGACGTGGAAAAGGCGTGATATTCTGCCTGGTCACTGTAAAATTAGCATTGCCGCCCAACCCGGTAGGCTTTTTTAGTTTGCATTGAAGACCTTGTGTTTGTGAGCATGTGTAATCGGAAGTGAGTCCACGGATTGTGCACATCGATTTACTTACTGGTATGAGCGTCAACAAGGTGAGAGCAACTCAGATTTGCAAGGAATGGGGGATGAAATAACCAAAAGTGAATGGTCAACACGTAATTAAAACATCCGTCACTAACTATGTAATTCCGTGAGAGCCCTCCCGAAATGTAGTTACCTTTTTATAATATGTCCTTGCTATGTCAAAATCCTATCTTTCTTGCATTGCAGAACCTTGTGGTGGAACATTTACAAACAGAGAGTTACTTTCTAACTCTGAATGCATTGGTGGCCACATTGTACTCCTTGCTTAGGTTTTGCAAACTTCCTTTTTCCTTTGACGTGTTTCTAGAGGATGGTCATGCTCTTGCAGTTGGGCTAGAAATATTAAGGAAAGACGATTTGCATGCACAAGTACATGGCTAAGGATGCTACCTCATATCAAAAGGCAATCACCGTGCTATAGTATATGGACATGTAAACCCTCATTTGTCACTACTGTTGACAAGTTAGAGTTCTAACAATGAATAGAGAGTAGGTTGGTTGTACAATATCTAGTTCAAAGGCTTATAATATGGTGGAGCGGTACAAAGGAGGTTCATAATAAGTGCCAAAACTTCTCAATATTTGTGCAAATGCATATCATGAACATGGCATGTGAAGCATTGTTGAATACCTCGGAGGAGTTAAACCGTTGTAATAGTCAGTGCTGTTCTTTGGAAATCTTGGTTTGATGGAGTAATTTTGAGTTAAAGAATTTCAAGAGTTTAAAGGACTGCATAGGATGGTAAAGCAAGGTTGGCATTTGAGAGGGGAGTCGCCAAAAAAACGGGGATAAAACTATCAATGCTCAGAGATCAAGCCGCCAGCTGATTGTGGAGAGAGCAATATGTCTTCTACACCTGCATCGAGGAGGAACACCGTACGAGGTGACGATTGTTACAAGGGTATGGCAACGCATGTGAACTCAAGAGTAACAACGATGGACAAGGAGGTAAATAAATGTTCCACATGCAATGTATGGATGGGGTATTAATTTCAGTTCATGTACAAGGGAATGAATATGTAGTTAGAAATGTCTATGTAGGAATAAATTTGGGTATGAATTGCTAAGGCTTTGTTAGTTGTATGTACAAATTGTCGCTGGATAACATGGCCAAAAATGTAGTGTGTCTTCATTGTACTGTACCATTGGTCAAGGAGGAGCAATTGCACATGGTTTTTTATGGATATTCACTCTTACCATGTCTGTTATGTTCATACATGAATTCTTTGGAATTCAAGAGGGTCAGAAATAATTTAAGTATGCAGCCTAAAGTGACATGACCACCAATTTCATTGTAAATGAAATTTAATATTGCTACTATGAAGGAAGTATGAAATAATGTTTATGACCAATTGATTACTGTATTGCAAGCATATGTTATAGCATTATTTTCAACAAAAGACCTAGTTCTTTTATCTTGCATCTTTTATGAAGATAATTCTATGTTCATTTGTGGGAGGTATGTACTGCTAACTCTATACAATGGATGTTTTTACTTTAGCAGGGAATGGTTGCACTTGAGAAACTAGGGAAACAAAAAGAGCATTTTGTGCCATGGAACAAAGCCCCAAAATTTCCTTTGCAGGCGCCTCAGACTCAGCTGCAACCACGCACAGCAACACAAGGAATGAGAAAAGAGATCTCCAACCAATAATCAGGACCTTCATTGAATCCATCCTTCTCTCCTTAAGATAATAGTACATTCTACCACAAAAGTGGAGCTACTGGTGACATTGAGAACAACAATGAAACCATGCAATCTTTAGGGACAAGAGCGGCTGTGTCAAGCATGGGTGCAATGGGTAGGTCCATGCCGATGCAGATAACAAATGTATCACTACCAAGGACAATGAACACAAGAGTGCTTGGATGTTACCATCCAAGTGTAAGGCATGGGAGTTCCCATGTTCCACAAAAGAAAAGGCCAGACTTCCATTATACATCTCATGCATCAGGTACTTTCCTATATTTCATTTGAAGTTCAAAACAAAAAAGTTGTTTCGCTTTTGTGCCTACCAAAGTGCACCCTTATTCATAACTTGCATTTTTAAATAGGTAATGGACTTGCATGATTCTCTGCCTCATAACTAATATGAAATGTAGGCCTACCAATATAAAATTGGTTGTCGTGGTGGTCTACATATCTGTTGCAGTGGTAAGTAAAGGCTTCTGAGGAAGGCTTGGTTCAGCATTGTGAAGAGGCATGTGGAGGAATATTCTTGTTCTTAGAATTGAACTTTTGGCTAGCACATGAAACCGTATATTCCACCAGTTATGTGTAATGACTGTGATATCATGTCTAGAACATGTACCTAAAGTACATGTGAAGCAGTTATTTTGTTTTGAATCATTCTATGACATTTTCTATCAATGTGTTCGTGGTAGTCATGGTTACTATTGTAGATGCCGATTCTTTGCTTGTCTTTTGCCAGACATGAATAGATGACTATCATGTGTTAGTCATGTGCTTGAGAGGAAACTTTAGTACGTTACTGAAGTTTAAAAGTAATTTCATTCTTACATTTTGCAATGTTAAAGTTGTACTAAACGTATATTGTTGTAGACATGGGGAATGTCAGTGCAGTGATATCAGACTTCAGAGGTGCACAACACTTCGACTCCCATGGTGGGGACCATGTTTCAAGAGGGAAAGAACCTCAGGCAATGAGTGTACCTAAGAATAATTTTGTTTCAAAATCAAATCATGGGAAGCAGCACATGATTGGGAACCCGGGTTTTGACATGTCATTCATGCAACATACTGAACAGCAAAGACATGGAGGAATTGGACATCAAGAAGATAGTGCACAGATAGTTGTGGGTGGAAGTCAAACTATGAGAATGATTTGGACTGTCTGCCCAAAGTACAAGAGTGGCAACTTCAATAACCTTGAGGCATCATCAGGAAGCCAGCCACCAAATTTCAAAGAGGAAGAGGTTGTTGCTTATAATTGTAAATCTAGATTAGAGACATGTAATGAAAAAGAAATAGGGCACTTCAAATAGGCAGGTAGTTTTTTTCCCATTTTACAAGGGTTGCTCATGACTTATTGGTTGATGGAGGAATGTAGGTATTGAGAAAATTGATGTAGAATACACTATGCAACGTCCTCTATTTCTCACCTTTTCTCATGTCTAGATTATGTGCAATGCAAGAACAGGTAAGAGAAGACATTACTCTAGGGTCTTGGAGAATGACGGAGGAAGAAGTTCATTTACCATTTGATAACAACAACAACCAAGTCTATCCAAATAATTCAAGGGACTACGAGGGCAATGGAGAAGACAAGCATCAATACCATTAGAATGGAACAGAGATGGAGCATTCTCTGCATGAATTTCAGGGCTTGAGTTCAAGAGAGACTCGTTACAAAATTGAAGCAGATAAATGACGATATTGACATCAAGAATAGGCTAAACGGGAGAAAGAAGGTGATATGCGTTTGGAACAAGAATTCCCTAGGAACACCCTTCGAGTAGATGAGCGCAGTAAGAGGCCATTTGGCTATGAGGTAGGCAAGTGGCGGAGCGAGTTGGTGTTATTGTCAGAAAGTTTAAATCCAACAATTGCTTCCATCAAGCATCAACCTGAAGATGATTTACTTGAAATATCTGAATGGATCCAACAGACATGGTACTACACTGCGCCTGTTGTATTTAAGTATGTAAAAGAAGCAATTGCTAGGGGTGTGTGTTTGAGTTGTGGCAAATTGTTTTGCCTAATTGAACTGGGGAAAAATAGACCAAAAGAAGTTTCTGATTGATCATGGCGATTGCTCTTGGAAGAATCCCAAAGTCCATCAAAGAGGAAGAAATTGCAAGACTGCAGCAAGGCAAATGGAAGTAGATTCAACTTTGGGAGAACGGGTCCCTTTGGCGCAGTCGGTGTGCGTCATCGGCTGCAGAAGGAACTTGACAAATCTCTAGAGCCACATGAAATACAAGCGGAGATGAGACGTGACAAAGGCTACGGGGGGCGATTAAAGCGTGCAGCAAAAGCTCAAAGTATCATGCACGGAAGCGGCACCCAGTACGCATTATCCTTGGAGGCAGTCGCTGCTACCACAGAAAATGACAATGTGAACTCCTTGCTAGGTAATCATGTTTGCAATAATGCCGTAACTTGTCGTATTGATGTGCAAAAGAATCCAAATTGTGGATGCATTGCTGGCACTCATTCTAAGCCAACAATGTATGCAAGAGAGCGAGCACTGGCACTTGAAGAAATCATTGCGCATCCTTTTGTGAAAAACCTGATGGAGAAGTTTGTGGCTATGGCAACCAAGCATGACAAAATCCCTATTAGTGAAGGGTTGGAATTACTACAAGACACATGCATTACATTGTTGGAGGTGGGAGTCATGAATGAAATGGATTCATTGATAGCAGTGCCTAAAAATGCCCATCAAAGGCATTTAGCAACTAAACGTGAAAGATAGCAAGATGAAGAGACAGTAGTCCATACCACAGGGCCGAGTTCAATAACAAGGTCTTCAACAAGGAATTTCTAGCTAGGAACAAAAGATGACAACATTCTCATTCCGGAACATCAAGACAAAGTACCAATGCAGGTTAGTGCTGTATTCTCATGTTGAATTGCGAATATGTTCCATATATTCTTCCATTAAAGCGGTATATTTTTGAAGAAATAAATATTTGTGCAGACGTCATGTTTTGATACAAACATTCCATTTGATCTTAACTCTATAAGGATATCCAAAGGTAGTGGGTACATCATACAGGGGGCAGCAATGCAGCACCTTGACATGGTGTGTGAAAATCTCATACGCTTGTGATGTAAGAAGGAATTCTAACTTAGTCTCATTAATGCTTTTGATATGATGTAGTAGTTTTAGTGAATGTAACACGGTAGTTGGTATTAATATGGCATACTTTGAATTTTCTGGAATAAGAGCATTAAAGGGTGGCTTAAGGTGGTTGATATGGGTCAAATTTTTTTTAATGGACAAAGAAAGAGGGGTTATATTTCCTTTACAGATTGGATGATATTGCATTTCCTACACTCATCTGTTGAGTTTCTTTGATAGAATTTTTTACTTGGTTATTATGATCATCTGAACTCATATGATGACACAATGCAGAAGGAGGTGGTGGATGGGGTACATGCAGTGAGGCCTGCAATTCGACAACCGGGCCGCCCAAGGAAGAAAGCGAAACAACAAGGATTTCAGCAACTAGGTTTTATTATAGCAAACCCTGGTGTGCACATTGTAGTGTCTTTCAATTATGGTGGTCCTTTTTATGATGTAGTGTTTAGAGAAGTTTAAGACTAGAAGTGTACATATTTTTTTCTAAATGTTGGTAGGCATTCTAGTGCAAACAAGCCACGGCACAATAGACATGGAATGTTCTAAATTTGGAATCTGGAAGTGTCAGAAGCATGTGTGTATACAAGAACTTGTTTTGATTAAATACAATACTTATTTGAGTGTATAGTACATTGTACGCTATGCTTTAGTCAAATGGAATTTTTTTTTAAATGTCAGGCTGTGAAATGATGGAATCATGGAAGCTTGCAGTAGAAATGAACACGACAAATAATGAGAGGGGAATTGCAGTGATGCATGGCTATTATGTACTGATTTGGATATAAAAAAATAAAAAAATTCCCTTTTCCAGTAGTAGCAAATGGATGATCTTCTTCCAAAAACAGCAATTATGTATTTTTAGTACTTCCACGTGTCAATATTTTTGTGGTTTGAAAATCCGTCTTAAACGCCGGTGAGTTTGGTAATTTCCCATGCTGACAAGGCTTGTTAACCATCTGCTATTTCAAGGTTGTTGCAATAACCCACCGCGTAGAAGTGTAAATTTGGAATGTCGTGGGTACAGAATCAAGGACCGGATGACGTGTGAAATTGCCAAATTGACAATCAAAGCAACTAGTTTCTCTCAATTCACTGACCAAAACACCCCATCCGAATTGTTTGGTGATTCACAGAAATCTGTCAACTTATTGTAGTTGCGGTCAGATTTTCCCTTGTAGTGTCTCTCGGGTTGAAGGTAGCATTGACACCAAAGAATATAAGCAAAGGATTTGAGGCTACCGGAATCTGGCCGCTTTGATTCTTGGCCATGGACTCTTTTGTGGCGCCCAGTGCTTGCTACGTAGATCTCTTTGCAGGAGACGACAATGACAACGCGTCGAAAGAAGAGCCCATGTCGGAAGAGGGTGCCATGTTAGAGGATGAGGCCGTCCCTGTCGACTTGGATCTTCTCGATGACTGCATTGCCAAAACATAGGAACCGCCACTCCAGTACTTTGTTGCATCGGAAGTAGCTTTGGATCTCAGCGCCGGCAACAATAGCAACAACAACGACGATGACGGAGCCCTAAACCACACACGCCAAAACTTGTTTTCGTTGCCCACCATTAACTCTCATCCCCAAAAAGCAGCAAGAGGTGGAGAGTTGCTAATTGACTACTCGAAATCAATTTTGATGACGTCCAATGAATATATCAAGACGATGACAGCAAAAGCTGCACGGAAAGAAGCGGTTGCTCAAGAGCGAGAGGACCGCAAGAACCAAGCAGAGCAATGAAAGGCAGAACGAGAACAGCAAAAAGCACAGAAAGAAGTTGATAAGGTTTTACAAAGGATTCAAGCAAAGCGCAAGAAGGTCGACGTGGAGTGCAAGAAGCTAGAGCGGGAGAAAGAATGGGTGAGGAAGGCAACTAAGCGCGTTCACCTACAGCCCAGAAAACGCGCTTGCGGCGTGGCTATTGGATCTTGGAATTGAACTGCCACAATGCTTTCAACGGCGCTGCCAACGGCTTGAAGTTCCACCGCGCCCCTGTCGACACACCCCACCAACGATCTATTCGGAGGCTTGGCGTTCCAGGAGCTCACGCAGTGCATGCATGCAAGGTTTTGGGGTTTTAGGTTGCTAAGCATTGCCAAAGAGGCCATTGTTGCTAGTTTTAAGTTTGCAAAACACGGATGGAAGGCCCTCCACCAGTTTGAGAGCCAATGAACGCACCGTCCACGTACCCCTTAGCTTGGGATTTTGCCATCCTAAATGACAGTTTTGAGTACCCTTTGTAACTATTCATGGAACTATTTACACCACTAATTCAGGCGTTTGACCATAGTTAAAGCTTCAATCAACTTCATGTTTAGCATCTCCTACACGCAACTATGGGATTCATTGATTTTGCACTTTCAAAAAATCGTGCAAACAAATGCTTGCAATTCAGGCCTCAAATTTTATGCCAATAATTTTCATTTCCTTTTCCCTACTTGAAGATATTTTTTCCCGCATTCCTCAATTGCTTATTGTACTCAGAAACCCTTAAAAACATGCTTATGGGTGCTGCTACCTTACAAGTTTTCTAATCCTCATTTCACATGTCAAATCTAAAAAGTTGGTCATCCAAAAAAAAAAAGTTTAAGGTCATTACATGTTTAACTTTAGTCAATTTACAACTTTCAAAATCTACTCTTGCATTTTTTTTAAATGGATTTCTAATGCAGATTTTTCTCCTCCAAGCACTAGTGTATTTGAGGCTCATTTTCAAGATCTTCTCACACTAAAAAACTCAAGATTGCAGTGGACACCCTTGTACAAGTAGAAAAATCATCAATATTCATTTTTTAAATCAGATTTTTGATGCTGAAAATAGACTTCAAAACTAACTTGTGTTCAAAAGAAAATACTATAGTGATTTGATAAGGTTTTATTCATCTTCAAAGTTTTGTAAACACCCAAATTGGGTGCCTTGGGCATTTAGGGGTTAACTCAGCACTCAAATCAGCAAAACTGGAACTTACGTTCAAATATCAATGTCCAGCTGCTTATAATATACCTTTACAGAACTTCCAAACAATCAAGAGATATTTCAAAACCAATTTAGTATTACTTCAGTTTGAACTTGAGATTTCTTCCCTTACAGTCCTCGACTCAATCCATTTCATCATCAGTGAGGATGACCTCAAACAAAATCTAACCAGCACACAATGAAACTAAAATAATGTAAAGTAAAGATCACATATACAAATCTCATAAAACACTAAACGAAGTTATTCAAAATGACCCTTTCCGAGACATTAGATTAAAAAAATACATCTGGATCTTACAAATCTGACATCGTCATCTAGCTACAGTCAAGCAACTGCACCCAAAATTACAGGTAGTATCCTGACTACTACAGATGGACATGCTTCAGTTTAGCGCCTCAAACACGACTCTTCGGCTCACTTTTGACTCCACCAAGAATTCCAAGTGATCAATAAGCCAACGGTCAGTAGGTCAATAACAGCTCATCCTCTTTACCAGGGGCTCAAAACCAGCGACTCAGCATACGAACATGCTGATCTTGAAGGGCAGCTGTTGGTACCTGAAAGCGAGATGCGATCTGAGCACTACAAAGAAACTATTCTATGATGAGAGCCTGCAAACTAAATACTGGAAAAGGAATGCTTAGACATAACCTGTTACCACGACCCCAACAACAGGAGCTGATATGACATGACTAGCTGCAATTCCACCAGAACCAAGAGAGATAAGTGAGTTATAAGAAAGTGGCTAGCCACCTACAAAGCATACCCCACCTCCAGATCTATTTGCTAATTGTGATACAGAGATTACATGTTGATGAGATTAGCTGTAATTCAATTGAGAAACGTTGCTCACTTAAGCTTCAATGTGCACAAATGTGATATAATAAAGTACCATACCACCTCTAAACAAATGACTACGACTGCTTACTTACTTCATACAGTGCAGTAAGATGAAAAAGGCCGACTTACAGGACTTCTGCACTACATGATCACTTTGACAGGCTGCTGATGCTGCAGGACTCTCCGGATACACACAGAAGTCCTTCAGTTTTTTAATGTTACAGTAGGGACAAGGTAAAGACATCTGCAGCCGGAAGGGGATTATGTAAAGGAAGGCCATACCTTTGTGTCCAGAGTTTCGAAGGGGGGGGCTAAAGTTTACCAAGAACTAACGAATAATAAGACATCACGTGTTGACAGTCCCCATGCACTCGGCATGGTGATCTTAGATGAAAAGACCGCAGGATAGAGCGGAGGCTGGATTTCATCGTTGGAGCGCAAGACAGCCCCCGAACAAGCTTGTACACGAGCTTTGATCTTCAAATCTCCTCGACAATTGTGTTTTAGTCAACCGCGTTTGGTTGCATTCATCCGTTGATGCGTTCCGGGCTCATGAACTGGCACACTGGTTCCCTACACATAAAACTTTGTGCCGAAGAGTGACGAAGGAGACTCCCCACCCAATGTGCATTTCCCAGCCTTCCTCCAGGTAGTGACGTCCTTCACATTTACGAGGCACTCCTATTTCTTGCATATCAAAGCTCACTGTCAACCTAGATGAACAATTGGATTGCATTTCAGCGCAACCTTAGGTAGAGGATCACGATAAGCAGAAAGACCGATTCTGTTAGAAATTTTTTAGGATCGAGATACTATTCTTTAAAATATAACATATGAGCCCTTTGAATAGTCGAGCAAAATTAACTTCCTGGAACTGCGAAAATGCCACATTTGGCTCCTCGATTCAAAATCGAGAGCACACTTTCTACACCTGGTTGTCAAGATCACGTCGCTTACCGTCCTTTACAGCAAAACAAGGTTCTGGTGCCAAGAGGCAAGGTTGTGCATACAGAACGTTTAATACCTTGACTTCGATCAGTTGCACAGACCCCACACAGATGAAAATTCCACTAGATTGTTTGCGCCTGATGGTAGACGAGCTTCCAGCACACTGGTACGACCTTCATATGTACGAGCTGACCAGCAGCATCAGCAACGATCAATTGAACAGCACACACAGCGCCCCAACAAACTCCCATAAAACCAGCAGCTACTGTAGTAGGCAGCTCAGCGGTCCCCATGGTCAGCAGCCACCAGTCCCCACAGCTCAGGTTGCACACCAGAAAATGGTGTTTTCCCACGACCCCACTCAGCACTAGCACCACATTAACCAGAGTGGGAACAAACCAAATCTTACCAAGTCAGACATCGAAAAATGCTTCCATCTTTTAATACAAAACTTCAACATAATATCTGCTTTAGAAAACATAAGTCTCTTGCACTTCCTCAAGAGAAGAAAAGCACAAAGCTACTTGTATCCTATAATCACTTTCATGCCTCGAATACAAACAAACGTTGTGTGCCGCAATTTGATGCTGGTAATGAAAATATGTCTAATTCTGCTCTACGACTGCAGAACCCCTTACAGAGACCCACTTACTTCATGTGTACTAGTGAATGTTAGGAAAAGCAGACGAACCAGGTCAACAAAACTAACCAGCCAAAGAAATCCACACAGGCGACACTTATAAGTTGCTACATCCTGTCAGCAAGGCCCAAACTGCTGGCTCATCATCCCTTACCAAATCTAGACACTCCACAATTTCCCCAGAGGCTTGCCTTTGACCGAGAATGAATGAACCTGCCAACAAATATATGAGCAAATGTCAAATACATTGCGTGTAATATGTTCACAATCACCAATAAGCATATGAAAGCTGGAAAATCAAGCTGGCACCTTGCGTTCTATCAAGAAACACTACCAAAAATATTTCAAATGATGTCCTTCAGATGAAGCGTCTGAGGAAAATAAGTTTGTAGGGTTTCTGACGATGCTCAAATCACGCATAACATCACTAATAGACAGAAAACTCTAAAATCAAAAAGGATCCTCCTAAGCATGAGGTGAAAATCGTAACTATTTGAAGTATACATGCATCATTTTTGCACACGTGAACAATCTGATCACTTGTAACTTCCCAACCAAACTATTTACATTCTTTAAAATGCAAGCACGATAATAATTGCAGGTAAACCAGCGCACAAACGACTACACCTCCAAAGAAAAGAGAAATGTTTTACAATAAAGCAAAACTCTATAACATCAATCTCGAATCGGTCTTTACCGTATGGACTTCACTCCTACAGAAAACTCGTAAATATTCTTTGATAATATACAGACCGAAATGAGCAGGAATGCAGATCATAGAAATACTAGAAACTAACAAATTGCAATTAAATACATGATGAATAAAATACCTCCAAATCAAGCCCCATCAGAGTGAACGGGAGAAAGGCTAGTCCGAGGAACTTCAGGAGAGCGACTGCGAGGGGCCTGGCCCGGAGAAAGGCTACCCCGAAGTGGCGAAGGTGAGCGGCTTCGGGCTCTTGGTGAAACTGACACTCGGCGACGAGGAGGAGAAGCTTTGAGATCTGGAGATTCACTGCCCCTGCAAATAAAGGCAACCAAATCCTCAAATAAGAGCAGACAAGTAACATGCATGATTGAAAGACGTGCACACCAGCAATTGTATTGTAACCTCAACAAAAAACATATATTACATTGGGCAGGTTGTCAATAAAAATACATCATCCTGTGAGAACAAAATAAGGAATTGTACTAATACCAGCAGAATTTCAGCTCATACAAGATCAGGAAATATTAATTACCGTGCAGTATTCAACGGAGACTTGATTTCAACCTCCTTCATGGGCTCGTCAGAACCTGATCGCTTCTGAGGACTGCGACTCAAACTTCGGCTGGGACTGCGACTGCGACTGCGGCTTGGACTGGGACTGCGACTGCGACTCCGGCTGCGGCTCATACTCCTCTTCCGTACAGGGCTCTCCTTCCTTGGACTCCGACCTCTACTTAGGCTGCAATAGAATAAACCATATCAGCTCTGACCTGCCTAGTGAATTGCAAAACAGACACAAGGATCGTTCCATTTCAAAGACAATTCACAAGGTAGATAATACTTGAAGACTTTAAGCTAATAACATCTAATAAAGTGAGACGGATAACCACGTAAGCGAGTGAAAAACTAGGATATCTGAGCAGGCACTATGTAAGGATGCTCAAGTTAGTAAAAAACCAGCACCTGGCACGAGGGGAACCTTTCCCTCTATCGGATGCGCTGCGAGAGTACCGCTTCTCGTCACCACCAGCACGACCTCGGCTGCGGCTCCTGCTGCGACTCAGACTTCGAGAAGCACTGCGGCGCCTAGAATCATGACCCCTATCTCTCTCCCGATCAGCGCCCCGGTATTTCGCCTCACGTTCTCCACCCCTGTACCTCTCTCGCTCATTTCGGTCTCGGCTGCGACTACGACTACGGCGGCGTGTGTCTCTGCTTGGATACCTGTCATCGTCCTTGTGCCTCCGATCACGGCTGCAGATCATCCAAGAGCCAGAAGTCTAACTGAGAAATAAGGTATACAAAGGAGAAATAGACAGAAAGCTCTCTACGACAACATTTACAACTCGAACAAAAAAATCGAATATTCAATGCAACAAAACACTCAAAAATGACTCAACAGAAGCAAGGCAGCCAAGAGCCTAGTGGTGCAGCCAATGGCACACGTTACCAAAATGAATATTGTATCTAAACTCAAACACTTGCTAAAACTCTTAAGCTGACACGAGGGAAGGGGAATAATAACACTTAGTGCAACTATCAATTATCGCATACCTTGGGCGTCGTGGGCTCTGGCTTCTGGATCTACTCGCTTTTTTAACAGTGGTGTCTGTGATCCTTCCACGATGACTATATCCCCACCACAAACACCAGAATCATAATATGCATGAAGGTTCTGTGAAAGGACCAAAAAGTATCCTACAAATACCTACTGCGATATCTTAAGACTGCTATGCTGAGCAAGTGCTCTCCTACAAGCCTTTGTTATACATCCATCCAAAGAGGATACATAGGTAGGTAACAGAAGGCTCACATAGGCTCATCATTTCGACCATACTTGGCACTCTGCACCACGATGTTTCTTCCATCTACGGCCCTACCTGTGTCAGAGAAAAACGAGTAATGAAAAAACTAGATAACCACACTTTACGCACATTGTCTCCATCTCTCAACTAGGCGTAGCATACAACTATATCAAACGCATCAGTATCATAAGATAATGGTACAAAGAGAGACTAAAAGGAAAGCATAAAACTAGAGGACAGCTCAGTTTTACAAACCAAAAAAGCGATTCAACGTCGCAGTTATCAATGTATGTGATCAATCAGCTTGCCTCAAAACTAAATACCACAGGTAAATAAAACATTGAACAACAAATATACAAACGAGAACTAATCCACGGATGTAAAAGACAGGCGCTGAACCATCTAAACGCTCGATTGCCTTCTGTGCTTCGTCAGCATACTTGTAACGTACAAATGCAAACCCACGAGACTCTCCAGTCCTGCAAAGCCAGCATACCGGCCAGGTCATACTCAACATAAATGACTATAATTAAGAAAGCTGATCTTCAAATATATCCGCAAAATAGAGTACTCATGATGAGAAGGTCTTTCAAAAAACAAACTATACCAAATGTTATTCAACTGTAAGACAATCAACAGAAACGTGAGATCCTTACCTGCGATCTCTGGGAATGAAGATGTCCACCACCTTGCCGTAGCGGTCGAACAAAGGATAGAGATCATCAGCGCTAGTTCCTGAAATTGCAGCAGGAAAACATATGTGGAACAGTCACGATCATGTAATGTACTCAATAGCTAGCATGATCTCATCAATGCTACAAGAAAAGAGGAATCATAACTACGAGTAGGAAATGTAGTCCGGATTGTAAGGAAAAAACGAGAATGTCCCATAAAGGTCCATCCACCAGGACGACTAGCAATAGCCTCTAAAGCAATCAATACAACAAAACCAAAAAAGCTCACAGAAGTACAAGAACGAGCAAACATACAGACAACAAGGGTGAAACATTGATAACTACTCATTCGTGACAGTAAGAGTATTAAAGTATGTTCGAAACTGTAGCATGGCAGAAAGTAGCGCTTTAAACTTGGAAGTAATAATCTTGAAGAAAATGATTGTGTAAGGGGATCACTGACGGAATCTCTGGAGACGAAACAATTTACAATTGGCTAAAATACGTGATCCATCAGCATCAAGAAACAAGTCAGATCCCACGGCATTACTAATAGATATCTTAGCACACACGAGAATAACATTCTCACAGCGGGCATCTTTAAGACAACCGTTGATAGTGTAACTGAGAAGGAAATTGTACCAGACCTGAGACATAAAACAATAGGCTACCGCAAACACTCACTGTAGAAGTCACAAACAATATTCAAATGACCTAAATGAAATGCAGTTTCAAGAAACAAAGCCAAATATACCGAAGATCCTTCCTTCCAATGCCTCTGCAGAAAAATTTGACTTCCGCGAGTGGTACTAAGTAAATCTCTTATTTCTCAAATATTCAAACCTACACGGAAAATGATATGAACATCGATTGATTGTCTCGCCCCACTAACAGACATAATACTCTCCTTCCCCTCTTCCGAAATCAACACCCTCTGATACTCCAAAGTCAGACCCTAATTCTTCTACAAAACGCACTCATGGAAACCAATTTGCACTTATAAAATCTTTCAAAGAAATTGTTGCACAAGGAGAGGCATGGGAAAAAATGATTCAAACAAAGTGCTGCACTATCTACATGTACTCTAAACCAGAAATTCCAAAAAAAACTACCGCACTCCTAATCCTAAGACACCAAACCCCAGTCAACTCACGATGCGAAATCCGTTGAGAACACCAAACCTGTTCGAAATTAGCAACGCTTACGACACAAACCACACAGCCAAAAAAAAGCCAAAAAAAAGCCAAAAGAAGCCAAAAACCCTAACCTTCAGAAACCAAACTTCCAACACTACCACTCCCAGAAACGTTCCAAATAGAAACACTCGAAAAGAATAAATAGGCATACCGACAGTATTCACCAAGAAATCAACAAGAAAATGTCTGCGAAACCTGAAATTCAAGACAAACAACAAGAACCTAACACTAATAGACCAAACCCTAGTCCACGGCAAATGCACAAAAGCTTCAACGCACTGAAACTAGCAACGCTTGACACACGCAGCGTCCAAAACCCAAAAAGAATCCGGCACTGCCACTCCGGACAAAGAAACGCGAGGAGGAAAGACGTACGAAACGTGATGTTGAGAACGAGCAAAGAGTAAGTGTCGCGGATGTCAGGCGGTCCGGCTCGTCCGAAGTGCGACATGGTGGCGTGCGTGGCGTGCAACCTCCTGTGCGGCTTCCAATGGGGGTTGGTGGTGCAAGCAGGGCTGGTGCGGGAGTTGTTCAAAGGGCGAAACAGAAATGCGTCGAAAAGATGTGCACGGCAAGAGCAGCAGCGAGGAATAAGCTTAAGCTTAAGTGCCAGGGCATCAGGTCCGCAATGGAGATCCGCCGCTTTGTACTGCGCGATGGGATACAAACACTTCCGTAGAACCTTACGCTGGGGTCGCAATAAGCTTTGAGTTACGTCTGCGGGCTGAGGTGTTGGGTCAGGGTGTGTTTGCCTGGCGCTCCGATCAGGGCATCACTGCCTACTTTCCTTTGGGCTCCAGAACGTTCTAGACTTCAGTTCTTCTCCATCCATTGCCTCTGCCATTCATCCATGTCTTTTCTCCATTCATCCATGTCTTTTCTCAATTCATCCGTTTCTTTTTCTCCTTCATCCATTGCTTTTTCGCCTTCTCCGTTGCTTTTTCCCCTTTCTACGTTGTTTTTTCCCCTTATGCGTTGCTTTTTCCCCTTCATACATTGCTTCCTCCCTTCACCTGTTGCCTCGTCATTCATCCGTTGCCTCCCTCCTTCATCCATTGCCTCCTTCCTTCATCCATTGCCTCCTTCCTTCATCCATTGCCTCCTTCCTTCATCCATTTCCTCCTTCCTTCATCCGTTGCTTCTTACCTTCATCCCTTGCCTCTCCCTTCATCCCTTTCCTCCTCACTTCATTTGTTGCCTCTTCCCTTCACTTCATTCGTTGCCTCTTCCCTTCACTTCATTCGTTGCCTCTTCCCTTCACTTCATTTGTTGCCTCTTCCCTTCACTTCATTCGTTGCCTCTTCCCTTCACTTCATTCGTTGCCTCTTCCCTTCACTTCATTCGTTGCCTCTTCCCTTCACTTCATTCGTTGCCTCTTCCCTTCACTTCATTCGTTGCCTCTTCCCTTCACTTCGTTCATTGCCTCCTCCTTTCATCTGTTGCTTCCTTCCTCTGTCCATTATCACTTTTAAAGGGCCAGTTCAGACTACGTCCCACGTCCCATGTCACAAAGTCCCACATGAGTGCAAAATCCCAACTTCGTGGTCCAGAAAAGATGGGACTTGGGCTCAAAGTTGGGTTTAGCATTTTGGTCGACTCAAATCTTGAGTGAAGTCCCACTTTTTTTGGTGCCAAAACTTCCAAAAGTGTTGCCATGTAGGCTCCATGTGAGCAAGTGAGATGTGGAACTTCAAGCATAGTGTGAAACACCAAGTCCCATCTTCTGCCTCTCTGCCAATCAAATTCTCAGATTTTGGTGGTACTTGGGACATTGGTCACAGTCTAAATACCCTCCATTTATCACCACATTCCTTTCATCCATCACCACATTCCCTTATCTATTATCACATTTCCTTTGTCTATTATCACATTTTCTTTGTCTATGACCACATTCTCTTTCTCTATTACCACATTCTATTTCTCTATGACCACATTCTCTTCATCTATTACCACATGTCCTTTATCCATCTTGGATTTCTAATACCATTTCTAGTCCATCCATTTCTACTATTCTTAGTTTGGCTCTATTCATTCCCACATTCTCTCTTTGTCCATTACTAATTTCTATTACCACTTCTAGTCCATTCATTATTGTTTTTGCTCCATGTATTACACCTCATCATTTGTCTTTACCACTTGTGCCTTTTGCTTCACTCATTTAGATTGAGGAAAGAGAGGCCCCTTAATTGCACATGTTCTTCTTTCCATCAAATAGGTGGATGGAGTTTATTCGGTTGACTCATTTCCTTACTTATTTCCTTGCAGCATTGAAAATCAAGGACCACTTTAAGGCAAACCCATGAAAACAACAACAAAAAATCATGGAACCTTATATCACTTTTTAAGTATTGATTTGAAGAAAGGTTTGTCATGAAACAACAATGTTCATTATATAAGAATAAATTACACAATAACACAATATGCCTAAAAAGCAATTTTCTACTATGCTTTGATGAAAGTATAACTTGAAGATACTTTTCATAAGCATTAGAAACAAACCTTGCAATGGTGGAAAAGTTTATCAAGCATTTCTAAAATTGCAGTACTTGCATGAAGTTTAATCAAATATGTAATACTTGATGTAATAGCATTTACCATGTCTATCTATTACATTAAATTAAATTAAAACTACCACTCCAAAAATGATTGTGTTATTCTCTCACATAATCTTATTGCAAAAACTTGCATCCTATTACTAATATAAATGGATCACAAAATTTATGAAATCTTTATATCAAAAACACAACGACTCCAAAACTATTACATAAATATGACAAATAAAAACTCACATGTTTTTTAAGAAGCAACAATGAACATGACATTTTCTTGCATGCACACAAGCTTCAATTGCACTTGATATGGGATTATTATCATATAGCGAGTTAGCAAATTGTAAAATTGATAAAAAGTAAAAATGCAAAAAAATATCATGAGAAATAATCCACCACATTTACATGTAATTGGAGTTGCATTGTAGTCTCCATGTAAATTTTGTAGGTGTAATCAAAGTCCAATAACTTCAAAGTCTCTTTGTAATCCACCATACTCAAAGAATATAAGTCTCCTAATCTAAACCAAAAATTCTAAAAGATTTAACATAAAAAAATGCTTCAATTGTAACAAAAGAATATAAATTTTAATGAAAATCAAAAAGCGCACAAAACATACTACTAAACAAAGGTAAAAAAACAATAAAAATTGTGAAGTAAAAAAAAATGAAAATCACAAAAAAAATCATTGAAGATTAGTACAACATTTTGATTGCAATTCAACTAATGTTACAAGGGAAATTACAAATAGGGGCTTGAAAACATAAAATATTACAATTATGAGCTCAATTTCAAAATAATTACAAATAGGGGCACAATTTTTGAAAATTGCAATTTTTTGTAAATTTTTTTTGGTTTGGACATTGTTTGATTTGGAAACATCACATGAAGTGTTAGCTAAGTTCCAAAAAAAATTAAGGTCTCTCCAAATGAAGCCTAAATAAAAAAAATTTAGTAAAGGTGATGGCAATTTTTAAAGACTTTTGAATTTTTGGAAGTTAGCTAACATCTAATGCAGGATGTATCTAAATCAATCAATGTCCAAACCAAAAAATAATCACAAAAAATTAAAATTTAAAAAAAAATTGTGCCCCTATTCGTAATTATTTTGAAATTGCGCCCATATAATATTTTATGTTTTCATGCCCTATTTGTAATTTCCCCAATATTAAAAAGTAAAGATTTTATGTGATGGTTTATCTTTATGCAATACATGATGAGTATTATTCTATCAAAACCACACTAGTTTTAGTATAATCCAGAGGTTTTCTTTAGCATATCATTCTTGCATTCTTTTGTCAATGTACAATACCCAAAAGAAAGAGTACATAACACCCTTTTATGGCATCCAAAGAAGTATGTATAACTATGTATAACAAAGAATATAACTCACATTTCATTCTCACATTTTTAATATGCTATCCTCATGCAATCTTGATCAAGCATACCAAATTTCAGTTACCAAAACCCAAAATCCTATATTTTGAAAATGGTTTTGTGTCAAAATCATGGTTTTATAAGAAAGTTGATTAATAAATAGCGGTGATAAATTTTTGAGATTTGATTGCATGGATATGTAGGAGACATTCATACGCACATCTTCCTTTCAAACAAACATTTTCAAAAAAATTCAAAGTTCCTTATGTAGGGATTTTAATGTTAGAGTGATTATGACCAAATTTCGTGAAATACACATTTCTTCATGGAAATTAGTTTTTGGCAATAAAAACATATCATCATGTTTAAAGGTACAAACTTAATCACAACATATGAGTCAAATAACAAAAACTAATTTCCATGAAGAAATATGTGTTTTACTAAATTTGGTCATAATTACTCTAACATTAAAATCCCTACATAAGGAACTTTGAATTTTTTTGAAAATGTTTGTTTGAAAGGAAGATGTGCGTATGAATGTCTCCTACATATCCATGCAATCAAATCTCAAAAATTCATCACCACTATTCATTAATCAAGTTTCTTGTAAAACCATGATTTTGACACAAAACCATTTACCAAAAATAGGATTTTGGGTTTTAGTAACTGAAATTTGGTATGCTTGATCAAGATTGCATGAGGATAGCATATTAAAAATGTGAGAATGAAATGTGAGTTATATTCTTTGTTATACAAAGTTATACATGTTTTTTTGGATGCCATAAAAGGGTGTATGCACTCTTTCATTTGGGTACTGTATAGTCAGATATAGGGTGCTTGCAAATTGCCGGTTTTGGTCATTGAGTTTTTTTGGTGAAACATGGTGCACATTTGATATATTTTTGTTAGTATATCATTGCATCCTTATGCAATACCAAGCAAGTACATCAAATTCCAGCTCCAAAAGACCAAAACTCCATTTTTGGTGAATGGTTTTGTAAGAAATTTATGGTTTTACATGATAATTTACTGAAAAATATTGGTGATGAATTTTTGAGATTTGATTCCATGGATATGTAGGAAACATCCAAATGCACATCTTCCATACTAAAAAAAGCCCCCTTAAGTAGCAAAACTTTGAGCTACAAAAGATTCAAAGAAACTTGTGATAGGCTCAAATTTTGTAAAATACATATTTTTGTTTTATATATAGCTTTTCATCAAGTAAACAAAACATCATGTTTAGAGATACAATCTTATTTACAGAATTTGAGTCAAACAACAAATTTTGGTTTTCATAAAAAAATATGTATTTTACAAAATTTGAGCCTATCACAAGTTTCATTGAATCTTTTGTAGCTCAAAGTTTTGTCACTTAAGGGGGCTTTTTTTAGCATGGAAGATGTGCATTTGGATGTTTCCTACATAACCGTGGAATCAAATCTCAAAAATTCATCATCAATTTTTTTCAATAAATTATAATGTAAAACCATAAATTTCTTACAAAACCATTCACCAAAAATGGAGTTTTGGTCTTTTGGAGCTGAAATTTGATGTACTTGCTTGGTATTGGATAAGGATGCAATGATAATTTTTTTGACAAAAATATATCAAATGTGCACCATGTTTCACCAAAAAAACTCAATGACCAAAACGGCAATTTGCAAGCACCTTGTACTGGACTGTACAATGAATCTTATCTTTTCATATGGAACACTTATCTAAAAACACTCAAAGATTGTTGTGAAACTATCTCTTGTTAGTATTCAAATTTACGGGTATTTTCCTCTCACTGAATTTTTTCTTGTTTTAACCCCTAAATGCCCTAGGCACCACATTTTGGTGCTGACAATATTTTGAATTTCAATAAAACCTAAATAAGATGCTATTTTTAATATTTAGTATTTTAGAATTCTTCTTTTTGAAGTCTAGTTTTAGCATCAAAAATCTGATTTTGGAAATTATTGATTGTTAATTTTCTATTCAAGATTTTGTGCAAGGGTGTCCATTGCAATCTTGACTTTTGTAGTGTTGAGAGCTAATGAAAATGAGCCTCAAATACACTAAATCTTGGAGAAAATTTCACGCTTGAAATTTGTTTTAAAAATTTGTAAAAGAGAATTGAAAAAGCCATAAATGGATTGGAGTTATGTATGTTATGTCTTTTAACCTCATATTTGTTTGGTGACCAACATTTTAGATTTGACATGTGAAAAGAGGATTGAAAAACTTGAATTCATTTTTGCAATTTTAACACCCTCTTGATTAAACATTATAATCTTTCAATCCATAAGCGCATTGTTGTGTTTTCTTTTCCTATGTGATGTCTAACATATCTAGTTTGAATTCTTGCAACTACGATATAAAAAAATTAATACAACTTATCAAAATGTTGACTTTTTGTTCAATTTAGAGAAAATTCCTAAAAGCTCAAAAAAGGCCTTGGGCATTTAGGGGTACATATACATATGAACAATATTAGACCCAGTGTTTCTAATTTTCATTTTTTGAACATATTGGATGTTACTTCAATATCAAATGAAACAAGAGAAACAATAATTATAAATGAAACAAAGGAAAAAGATCAATGAACAAAAGAATGTTTCAACTGCCAAAAATGTCACACAATAATACATAAAGATCTAAAATAAGCTTGGGTAGATATTAGGATTTAAATCATGAACATTCTAACATTCTATTGTGTATGTGTATTATTTTACATGTAAACATCATTTTTATTTTCTATGCTTCGGGTATTAGAGTTGATACCATGATTGATCCCATTATTAATGCTAAAATTCTCCAAGTATTATAGAATTATTACTTTTTTGGAAATAGACAAACTTTGTTATGCATTGACTGCACATATTGTCAACTTCATTCCACTTGCTAGTTTAACATTTCAAAGATGTCTATACTTTATAAATTGTTGATTTGTATTATAAAATGTTATTATAAAGGTTAACATGCGCTTTTAAACGAGGATAGTCAAATGAAATTTACAGCTAGTTAGTAAAACTCTCCAAAAATTCAAAATCCATATATGCAAACCTTTGTAGATCTTTTAGAAAATCAAAATGTTAATTGCAATTTTTTTATTGGAGTTAGAGTAAGCAATGTAAATGTTGACTTTGTCAAGATGTAAATACCAATTTATACTTATTTTATTTATTTATTTATAACATTGTTGCTAAAACTATTGGTTTTCAAAATCTCAAGCTTGAGAAGATCAACTCTTGCAAAACCTTTTATTCTACCTTACCTATTCAGAATTACTAGAAATAAAGTTTCTTAAACTTAATACCATGTAACAATATGCATTCCAATAAAATAGACTAAATTAAAAAAAAAAAAAAAAAAAAAAAAAAAAAAAAAATTTGTTATTGGTTTCTTTTTATGATGTAAGTATAGAGTTTCAAATTTACAAAATGCTTTTTACAATTTTAATTGATTTTTGGGTATTCTAGGATAAGTACTTTTTACAGTTGTTGATACAACTCATAGTGTAAGTAATTTGTGATTTTCTTACAAATGCTGAAAATGAAGTTGCATTTAGTTATCTTTTATATCTTGTCTATTTAACTATATTTGTTATTACAATTATTAATGCTTTTTACGGTGGCTTTTAAGCCTGAATATATGTAATTTGGTTCAAGTTAGCAAAGATTTATTCTAAGCTAAAATTATAGTAGTAACTTATGATTTTTAGTGTTTTGAAAAAAATTAAGATCTCAAAGATTCCAAAGGTGATAATTTACATTCATCACAAATTGAAATAATTGCGTTAGCATCTAAGATAAAGGTTCATGCCCTTCATTTTATTGCTTTAATTTTATAGATTGCAAGCTCTTTTACTAGAGTCATTTTTCATCTTGAATTTCTTGGTTAATTTTTAATGTTTTATATATTGTATTTAATATGTACAAATTTTACATTTTGGAATAGATTTTGAAAATTTTCATGGTGTATTGTAAATATTGTTCTTAATCATTAAATTTGAGTTTTCTTTGCAGAAGTGATTTTCAAAAGTACGGTTCTTTCTATAGAAAATATTGTAACTCACAAAAATTTGACAATTTTAAAAATCATATTTTATTAGTAAAATCATTTTATTGTGAATTCATACACGATTTTGGACTTAGAATACTATAAATAACTTAAAATTTTGATTTGGTTGTTTTTTACAAATGCTTTTTTGACATCTTTTAGTGTATTGAGGTCCATTGTTATACAACCAAAAATAAATAGTTTATATGCGCAACAATTGACTGCAGACAATCAGTTTTGATATAATCAAATTTTGAAAGTGATATGTTGAAGATTAATTGTAGTTTATTCTACAACAGATTATAGCAATGTATATGTCATAATTTTTAATTTCACAATAAAACTATCAGTACCCACTTGAATTGATATACAAAAAACTCAATTAAATTGTCATTAAGTTTTCCTTCTTATCACAATGAAAAGAAGCACTTGATAAAAAATAAACTATTAAACAAATGAATATTTATAATAAAAATAACATATATCTAATAATTACTTTTCACCATCAAAAACTTTGTCTTTAGAATTTTCAAATAATTAGGATTTAGTGTGACAAAGTGTCAATAGCAACTTGTATGTGCATCATGCTAATCTTGTTCTCCTATCCAATATAAAATATAACAAAGAAAAACCCTTGTTCAAAAAACATCATCTTTTGAATTATATACAAAGAAATTTTCATGCTGTCAACTCTAAAGGACAATACTAGCACTTGGTGCCACATCATTTTCATTAGAAATGGGGATACCATCAACAAAAACCACTCCGCGTAATATGGTTCCTGTACCTTCAACTTTCAAACTCAAGAAATAGCCGGCATCAAATGTGCCTTCTAAGACACCAATTACTTGTTGTCCTATTAATGAATTGTCAACTATAGGATAAAACAATGTTTCTTCATTTTCTGTTCTTTGTTTCTTTGAATTAGTAAAATTAAGAGTTTCATTGAAATCATGTGCTCCATCTTCAACACCATCAACTCTCAACATTGTTGTTAATGAAATGGTCTTGCGAGGTCTTCCTCTTTTTCTCTTGATGAGTGGCACATTTCCATTTGTTAAGTCCATATTTACAAACTCCAAGCCTTTTTTTGTGGAAGGATTATCTGACAATAAATCATTCCAACATATTAAAAATCTAGTGTGTTTCAAAAAAAACAGTAATAACTACACTTGTAAAATTCTACTTTGTTCATGAATCTAAGTGATTTGAAAAACTTTGGAAACTCTATAAAACTTATTTGGAACACACGTTAACACAAATTGATGAGTGATTTAAAATAAAAGAACACATCACAAATTAAAAACTAACTATACGATACTTATTCATTTATTTGATTGAGTATATGATTGGACTATGTTTTTATTTTTACATTTAATACCTATGTGGTTCACTTGAGTAATGTGCAATTAACATTAAACATCAAGTTTCTATATTCAATTTAGGCATAAATAAATGCTCAAATTGAAAATTAAAAATCATGCAAAAAAGTGGTTTTAAATTATCATTTTAGATATCTACTGTGATTACAAGTTGAGTTCCAAAATCAATATTTACAACATGATATTCAAAGTTGCAGAGTTTCAACAAATCATTTTTAAACTTATTTTTTTTTAAAATAAAATGTATTCAAATTTGATGTGACCTTACATTTTTTATAGGTTGAAATGTATTCCAAAAGAACAACGTGTTATTATTTTGATCAAATGATCAAATGAGAAAATTTGAGTAGTTGTCAAATGTGTTATTATAGGTTGTACATACTTTAAGAGATAAAACAAATAAAATATTGAATTTATCTTGTTTAAAAGGTAGTTACGTTTCACAATAAGTATATAATCATTCATTATAAATACATGTTGTATTTTAGTGACCTATATTTTTTCATTCATACTAAGATGTAACTAACTTTGTATATACCAATTAAAAAATACTTGCGTTACTACACGCACATAGTACACTATACTAATTTGTAGCATAGATGGATTTCAAGCACCAATTTCATTGTCTCATATATCAAGGATTCGGTTGAGCTTCACTATCAAAGTCTTTCTTAAAGTGCCAACTCAATAGCCAAAATATGTGCTTTACAATGCAAGCATATGACACATGAGATCCAATAATATAAACACAAATTGTTATCTTGAAATACATAATTTAAAAATGTATAGAAAATAACTTTTGGAGAATAAAATTAGAAAATAGAGTCATTTGGAATTAAATCTATCACAATTCCAATAAAACAAATTTGTGAATGATTCATTGGTTCATGCATTCATTTAGTGAAAAGTGCTCAAACTTCTTTAATAAATTGGATTCCATGGAGACCTATTTGATTTTTTAAAAACTCTAGTATGAATCTTGTTCAAGTGCAATTTGAATTGGTAAAGGTAAAAAATTATTCAATGAAATGCGAACATAGTTGTATATACATAATACATAAACCTAAGTTATGAGCATTTCTTTTCCGTCAATATAGTGCATGACACTTATAACCAACAACTATTGGCCCAACTAGAAATACTAAAGCACAACACATATATTCATTAGCTCAAAAGTAATTCCACCACCAAGCAAGACAAATCCTAAGCTTCATCTTGGTGGACTCAAATTTTTGATAACTTTTTTTTGACAAAACCTTAGGCTAACCACTTGAATTGGGAGTTGTTGGTTATAAGTGTCATGCACCGTAGTATTTTTTTTAAATCAAAATCAGAAATGTAAGCTTGTCTTCATACAGTAATGATGCTTTATCTCTTTACACACTTAAAAATGAAATAAAATAAAATACATATTTTTCAATTATACATTTTGTTAGATAATTCTTGGTTGTTTAAATTGAAACGATTTATGGTATTAAAAAATTGTATGATTTCTTTAATCACATCGTAATCTTGTGAACAATAATTAGAATAAAGCTATAAAATATTATTTGTAATTTCATTAATACCACCTTTAATAAAAGTTCCAACTTTTTTTAACAAAACCAAAAAGATCTTTAAGTAGCCATTTATAGAGTTTTCTTTTCTGAATGTGCAAATTGTCACAGAATAATTTGATCAGTAGAAAAAAACTAGGGTTTTAGTGTTTCATACTTCGTACAATGTAAACCAAAAGAATAGATTGTGGGCACAATGGATAGAACTTTGACTATTTTCCATAGCAAGAATTTACAACACTCTTCAATCAAGAATTAGTTTTCTTTTCTAAAACTAAGACGACTGTACCATGAATTTGTTTCTTTGAAATCTTCATGCTTGATAAAGAAAAAAAAATGAAATGAAATTTATTCCTAATGATCATATTTTTAAACATACTAAAAAACACACGAAAACACTTGAAAGACTTTGAGGATAAAAAACGGTACTTCTAATAGAGATGCACTAGCTTTAACTAGAAATTTGTACAATTGAATTTTAAATATGAATAGAAGTAGAAGGTTTATTAAAATCAACAAATATCTTTAGACTTCATTGTAAAACTTAGCCAAAGTTCATAAACATCATTCTATTATAATCTTGTGGCAAAAATATTAACTGTTTTTCAATGATCAAGTTAATTTGTTCCCCACATTTGTGCTTGTTTGGACATAACTTCTGCTCCTTGGCATTGATTAGAATAAAAATTATATTCCTCAAAAGCTAATGTGTTTTCCTATCTTCAAAAAGTTTCAAAAAATCAAAACAACAATTGAGGTTGTAGGTATCTGCCCAAAATCCCATTTGTCCCCCGTAGGAACAATTATCTTTTAGGGGTTAACCCATTGGTACAGCAAGTGCATAAATTTGTTTTTAATCTTGATGTACTTTTACTTATAAAAACATTGTTGTCTTAGTATGACTTTAAATTTCTGATTTCTCTTCAATCATTCCAAAAATTGGATTGTTCAATTGTAGGCACTTCATGTTTGAGCTTCTATTTAAATATCATTGTGGAGTTACAACTATCTTTTTTGTGTAGCTTTTGGATAAAAAAACCTCAATGGATTGCATATTCACAATAATTTAACTTGAAGCGTGGTTTATTGCTCAACTAATACCTTGATTACATTACAAACTCTTGCATGGAGGATAGCAAGCCCAGAAATATGCCACTGGTTTAGGTGAAATTCATAGTACATATACTTCAATGCATAATACAAGTAAAGATGAATCCAAGAAAGAAGACATTTCCCATTTAGATGCAAAACGAAAAAATCTTGCTTTAAAATTTAAGATTGGAAAAAGGCCAAGGCCCAACAAATTGAGGAAGCTTTAAAGACAGCCAAGAAAGAGCTTACTGTGGTTGCAAAAATAGAGAAGGTTGAGGAAAAGGCAAAATAGACTCAAGAATCAAAGTTTCTAAAGAAATGTTAGGATCAAGATTACTTTGGACGTTACTATTGAGCTTTCTCTTTTTTCTTCAACTGATTCTTTGCAAGACTTTATTTTAAGGGAAAATATCGAAACTAGGCTGGATAATTGACCGTATTTTAAAAACAGTCTTGACTATTCTGAAATATAAAAAATAGGCCTCATCCAGGTCCTGAGTTTTTGTGGTTTTGCCGTTGATTTTTTTCAATTCCCAAACTAGTGAGTCAAGGATTTTTTTTGTTATTTTCTCTATATCAGATTATAAATATTAAAAAACTAGATTTTCAATCGGCTTTTCAAACAATGTTTACAAATTGCAAACTATTTTTTCTCATTTCAACGGGCTAGCTTTGACCTAGCTGTTGATTCTTCCTGGACCGCCTCATCATATATAAAAAGTAGGCCTTGCAACTAAGGTGACCAAAATATTTTACATGTTTCTACATGGGAATTGATATGAGCACTCTCGGGATTTGATATATGCACACAAGGAGAGGGGAAATTTAAGATATTTACCATGTACAAGTTAAATTTGGAAAGTTCACATTCAGATTTGGATTTAGAAACCTTAATTTAGTCTAGAGCCACAATGGAGGTTACAATTGAACTATGCCCAATGGAAAAGCTTAGCTAGAGGGCAAATTATTACTTTTGCCCTTATTTATAAAAACAACTAAGTTTTTCCATTGGGCATAGTTCCATTGTAACCTCCATTGTGGTTCTAGACTAAATCAAGGTCTCTAAATCCAAATATTTCCAAATTTAACTTGTACATGGTAAATATCTTAAATTTCCCCTCTCCTTGTGTGCATATATCAAATCCCGAGAGTGCTCATATCAATTCCCATGTAGAAACATGTAAAATATTTTGGTCACCTTAGTTGCAAGGCCTACTTTTTATATATGATGAGGCGGTCCAGGAAGAATCAACAGCTAGGTCAAAGCTAGCCCATTGAAATGAGAAAAAATAGTTTGCAATTTGTAAACATTGGCTGAAAAGCTGATTGAAAATCTAGCTTTTCAATATTTATAATCTGATATAGAGAAAATAACAAAAAAAATCCTTGACTCACCAGTTTAGGAATTGAAAAAAATCAACGGCAAAACCACAAAAACTCAGGACCTGGATGAGGCCTATTTTTGATATTTCAGAATAGTTAGGACTATTTTTGAAATACAACCAATTGTCAGGCCTAGTTTTGAAATTTTCCCTTATTTTAATTGGTACTTGGAAGCAGCAAGCTTCTTTAACTAGCCTTTCATCTTCAAGCCTTGAGATCCAAACTTGCCCTACATTTCTAGAGTTTGCATCTTCTTTGTTGTCTCTAAAGGAACTCTTTTATTCCGACTCTTTACTTTCTTTTGATGAATACTATATTGTACAGTGGAGTAGAATAAGTTGTAGTCCACCCTATTCTACCAGTCAAAGGACTTAGCATTTTATAGAATACAATTGAACTTTTTGTATCTTGTATCATTAATCTTTAATCCTTACACAATTCTAATTAAGCATATCAAATTTGAGTTTCAAAAAACCAAAATCTTATTTTTGGTGAATTATTTTAGATAAAATTCATGGTTTTATATGTTAATTGATTAAAAAATATCGATGATGAATTTATGAGATTTGATTGCATGGATATGTAGGAAATATCCATAAGCACATCTCTCCTTTTAACAAGCATTTGAAAAAAAAATCAAACTTCCTTCTATAGAGATTTTACTATTGAGGTGACCATGACCACATTTAGTAAAATAGATATTTCTTTATGGTAATTATATTTTGCTAATTGACTCATACATTGTGATTAAGTTTGTAGCTTTGAACATGATGATATGATTATTTTGCCAAAAGCTAATTAAAATATAAATAAATATATTTTACTAAATTTGGTCATGATCACCCCAACATTAAAATCTCTATAGAAGAAAATTTGAAACTTTTTTCAAATGCTTGTTAAAAGGAGAGATGTGCTTATTTATGTTTCCTACATACCCATGCAATCAAATCTCAAAAATTCATCATTGATGTTATTTAATTAATTATCATATAAAACCATGAATTCCATCTAAAATAATTCACTAAAAATAGGATTTTGGTTTTTTGGAACTCAAATTTGGTATGTTTGACTAAGATTGTGTAGGAATTAAAGCTAAGTGATACAAGGTACAAGAAAGCCAATTGCATTCTATAAAATGCTAAGTCCTTTGAATAGTAGAATAGGGTGGACTAAAACTTATTCTACCCCAATGTACAGTTTGAATTTTGTTTGGAGTAAAACAATATGAAGTTGTTCATAGTTGATGTATTATTTTTATCCATGTTTGCATTGTTAATTTTATTTTGATTATTCATTGATTTTCACTTCTATTCATTTATTTGTGATGCTAGTGTGCAACGCATGAATAGTTGTCCTTGATCATTTAATGGTGTTAGCAATATGTTGTATGAAGTTGACATCATTTTAGCAAATGTTTCCAAGAACCTTCTAGTTTCCAAAATTTCTATAAGTACCAAATAATGTCCTAATTCTTCCAAAAGATAGCAAGTAGATTTGCTGATTCAATTTGAGAAGTATGATGAAGAAAACACCATTGTTATTTTTTTGCTAATTGTTCAAAATAAAATCTGTCCATAAATTTGTTTTTTTTGTTTGTTTATTGTGCTACATGTTTTATTTTTATTTCTTATCTTTGTAGTACTTATTACATTGCTTGTTGTTTTTGTATTTAAAACTCAAGCATGAAGATTGGGCCTTTAGATTTTTGTGATTATAAGCCTCATTGTGATGGCATTTTCAAATTGTCATTTTAGCTACCTTTGTAAGATGTGATCCATGTCTTGCTAGCAATTAATGGTACAGCTCAGTTATTGCAAAGATTTTAGAGAGATTTTGGAATCTGTCATTTTTTAGAATTATCTAATGTAGAGTTTGTGGTAGATGAGTTACATTCTTTTGTTAAGGGTAGCCATAGTAATGTCACTTTATTGTTGTAATTATAGTTTCTTTAGAAAAATTCACAATTAATTCAAAAAGTACTTCAAGGATTTTTTATGCAATGCATGTACTGCCTCCAACTTTAAAATTTTCTAAAATTTGCAATACTTATTTGTTATTTTGATTGACTAATATGTTTATATAGTTTTGTTTATTTAATTGATATTATTTAATGACTTTGCTTTTTATGTGTCATACAATTGGCATTGTCTCCTCAATAGTTTGAATGCTTTAATTACTAACTAACTTTATTGAGCTTAACTTGTTTTTTATTTGGTAATTGTTTTTGTTTATTATATGCAAACCCGCTCTTCTATTTATAATCTCATTGTATGTGTCTAAGCCTCGTGTTTTCTTTTAAAACTAAAATCTACTTTTTTGGATTTTTTATATTCTCTTTCATTAATATTTTGCATAATGAAGTTTTACTTTTTGATTTATATTCCTTTATTTCTTCAAATTGGTAGTTCATCTAAACACCTTTTGCCATTTATTTGGGCACGATCTTAGGGCCCATCATCCATGGTTGTAAAAAATTTAATATTTTGACAATAAATCCAAGCTCATTGCTCACGGCTCCCTGCTCACAATATAGCCACTACAAGAAAAATTGTCCCCAATGACACGTTTGAATTAACCAAAATGTTCAAATTGACAAAAATTTGACAAAAATATGTCTACATTGACAAAAAAGTGTCCGAATCAAGGTGCCCTAATTGACAAAAAAAAAAAAATGTCCAAATTGACACTGCTCCCTTGTTGCTAGCATTCCCATTGCTACACACTATGAGTTCTCTTTTCCTCTAGTTATTTTTGTCATAAAAAAGAGAAATGCCACGCCCTATGAGAGATGGAGAGTCAATCACAGGGGCATCAACATCCATAAAAATGCCTACGGAGGAAAACAATGGCAGAAGTTGGTTGAAACAGGAGGCCACATTAGGATTTCAGGTCAAGCTCTGGAGAAGTACTGTGGCCTGAAGCATGGGTTGCAGGAATTGCGTACCCACCAAGCAACCAATGGCTGTCCCTATAGTGTACCCAAGGGTGCCCACCAACAAAGCAGGTCTCACCTACACAAACGCAAATACACGTATTTGTAAGACATGTGCAGCCAGAATCACCACTAAACAGCAAAGGAGCAGAACTGCAACTATCCTACCAAAACTACCAATTATTTAAGGTATTGATACTGCCACCCCCCTTTTTGATACTGCCACCCCCCCTTTTTGATACTGCCACCCCTCTTTTACATCATTGTTCAAATTTAGTGGTTTTTGGGGACAGTTTTTTTTTTTTTTTAATTGAGAATTAAATATGTATAAAACCAAGTGATTTTTTGTTGGTGCTTTTCAAAAAATAAATTGCAATCAAAAATTTTATAAGAAAATAGAATAGAATGTTGTCTTTTCGTATCAAAAATTTTGATTGCAGTTTACCATTTTGAAAAACACCAACAAAAACACTTGGCTTGATACATAATTAAAATACTCAATTTAAAGAAAAAAAATTGTCCCCAAAAACCACTAAAATTTGAACAACAATGTAAAAGAGGGGGGTGGCAGTATCAATACCCATTATTTAAGTCTAAGCAACAAAGTAATAAAAGAGGATGAGTGGGGAGATCCAAAAAACAGGAGAAAGTCAGCCTAATGAAAACTGCACAAAACCAGTTGAAACTAGAATTCACCAGATAAAAATTGTCTAGATATTCAAAAAAGGTGTTGTAAAATAAAACATATATTAAGCAGCCAAAAGTGAGGATCAACATCCCGTTGGCAAAAACCAATGACATGGTTACTCTTGCTTCAGTGATATTCACAACATCGAAATATTGGTGAAGTAACTAGAGGAATTGTAAGACAAATCACTAAAAAACGTCACCTAACAAAGGCTCCTACTGAAGTGAATATAGTTTGTTCGAATCTAGAAACATACAAAATAACGGAATATGTATCAGGAGAAGGCCAACTTACAAGACTTTGCCAGCGTCGTGCACTAGCCATGGCTGCCGCAGTTGCAGGCCCTCCAACATTTGCATTGGATGCAATCAATAGCTGCAATTGGTTGACACAAATTTCGTAAAGGACAACATACACGAGCAAAGGCTTGTAACGTAAGAACGACTAGATAATGTTAAATGGGATTTTCAACAGGCTCAGGGAGATTAATACCGTGCGCATGGGAATTCCAGACCACCTCCCTAGAACCAGAGTCACTGCCAAATGAACCTGACAGTATAGACAAAGGCACATATTAAATGCAGGTTTTGTTGCAATTTAGTCAACCATACAGCAAGCCATAGCTGTCCCACTGACTGAGCTCCAGCGCTCACAAATGTGGCTAAAAGCGGATTTTCTACCAATTTTATTATAATTGCTACTCCCTCTGTCTCAAAATAAGTGGCCCACTGGAGACTTGCGCTTTTTTCAGTAGTTTTGAGTAGGAAGCTTTATTAGGCCCAGTTTTTAAGTAGGTTGCAATGAACACATACAATGGTCACCATTGTTTGCGGTGATAAAAAATGTGGACCTTCATGGGATTCCAACGGGCCACTCATTGTGAGATAGAGGCAGTACAAAAGAATGTGAGTACTAGTGTTGGATTGGAATTTTTAGCACATTTGAGGGTGTTTTTTTGCCACTTGCGAGCTAAATTTTGAGAATCACATTTGGGATCCCTGCTGAGCTCTGGAAGGCAAGGAATAATTCACTTACTGATAAGAGAATGAGGATGAAACCAAAGAGGGGCCAGCCTCCTGCGAAGGCTTCTTTCACCTGTGTCGATGCGCCAACCTACACAAAGAAAAATGTGGAGTTATCGAGGGTATTTAACCAATTTTACCACAAACTGGTAAACATAAATATTTTTGGGAATTTATAAATAAGGACAAAAAATCACAAAACACTTACAAATAGGGGCATATTTCAAAAGCAACTACAAATAGAGGCACAGCCAAGTTGCTGCTGCTGTCTTATTATTTAGCAAGGCAACAAATCAGAGAATGTTTGCTTCAAGAGTCGCAAGGAAAATGCAATGGACAATCAAGTGGGATGTAGAAAGTACAAAGAGAAGGGAAATTGCTCTAACATATGTGAGTGGCAATCTCTGAGAGGGGTTCTTGAAATACCAAAGGTTGAGTAATGAGCAACTAGAAATTGGCGTTGACGTTGACATTCAACAAGCGAGCAATGAACAAAGATAGTGGTGGTATTATGGGTGTGCCTTCATTTGTAATTACTTTCAAATTATGCCCTTATTCTTAATTATTTTGTGGTTTCCTGCCCTTATTTGTAAATTTGCATAAATTCTTTTATGTCACTGTATAAGAAAACAGACAATATATTGGAACCCTAATAACCAGAACAATTGCAACAAATGCAGGTACACAAGGTTTGACCTAAGAAGGTAAAGTCACTAAGCATACCACTGAAAAGAAAAGCAGCATAAGGACACCGCCAAAAGACTCTGCCCCAGCGAAGTAAGATGAGGTTTTGCCATTGATTTTTGCTCCCCACTTGCTAGAAACCACTGCTCCCATAGCAGAGAGAACGGAGGCAACAATAGCTATCATAGCTAATCCTGATCCTGGAAAGTGAAAATAATCAACACGATGAAATACATTCTTCTTTTTTAAATAGAAGGACCCATCACTCTTTATAGTTGAAACTGGAAATTAACATGTGCACACCCTGGGGTTGATATATGCACACCCGGGGGGGGGGGGAGGATAAATTTCAGCTATTTACCATCAACAAGCTAAGTTTGGCAAGTTTGAATTCAGATTTGGATTTAGAGACCTTGATTTAGTCTAGAACTACAAAGGAGGTTACAACAACGCCCAATGAAAAAGTTTAAATTTTTTTACAAACAAGGGTAAAAGTAATAATTTGCTCCCCTAGCTAAGCTTTTCCACTAGGTGTTGTTCAATTGTAACCTCTGTGGTTTTAGATTAAATCAAGGTCTCTAAATCCAAATCTAAATTCAAACTTTCCAAATCCAGCTTGTTGATGGTAAATAGCTAAAATATACCTCCCCGGATGTGCATATATCAACCCCCGGGTGTGCACATATCAATTCCCTTGAAATTTTGTAGTAAATACAACAAACCTGCAAACTGAGGGGGCAGCACTGAAGCAATCCAATGTCCAATCATACATGCACTTGCTGCAGCGGCTAGAGTAAGGGCCAACGATTCCACAGTTGGATTTTCTGCTTGTTCCGCTTGAAATTCCCCTGTTTTCAATAAAGTAACAAACAACGATGGGTACCCCAGATATACATTGCGTTAAAGCACTCATCTAGCTGAAAAATAACTATCATTTAAAATGATTGAAGCCTCGAGAGTGAGATGCTGAATAACACATTTTCCCAAGACAGTAAACCAGCTAATAATCTCCTTGAAGAATAAAGTCCAGTAACGAAGATACAGGAATCTTTTGGTTACCTGTAGCGGTCTCAGTAGTGAACTCTTGTCCAGTAGCCGGAATAGACATTATGACACCGAAATACACAGCCATAGCAAGGTTATCGGCAGCCATGCCCGCTGCCAAAAGATTAGGCGACATTCCCAATGCCTGCACATAAGAACACCCAGCAAACACCCCTCGGATTACCACTGGTTTTCTTGCAAACAGCCAAGCACTTCGCAAAATCTGTGCAGAATTTAGCTTACGTTTGTCACATGGTAAACAGCGTCGCAAATAATTATCTCAAGTGGCTAAAAAAAGTGCTAATTTACTACAACATTCAAGTTTAACACTGCAATATTCATTTTTTTTGTAGCTTTAAAAAAAAATTGGTATAAATTTAACCACGTTTGTGAACAAGCTAGGTTCGTTGTACCTGAGCAGTGGCGGCATAGTTGATAGTTCCACCGATGTAAGTTGCACAGAGCGATGATGCAACCTGGTGACATTCAGCAATTGGCTCAATTATTTCATTTCTTTGGCGAGAAAAAAGTGCACCAAAAGAAGAGTTCTGAAATCCTGTAAGTAAAAAGTAAGCTATGATGTAACCTTGGGAAAAAACAAAAAAAATCAGTTACGGTAAGATTGACAATGCTAATTCCAGCAGAACACTGAAATGAAATCTTTGAAATCGCTACCTTCCAGCCACTTGGGCCGAGCAAGCTTCCCAATGCCTTGAAGGCAACCAGTGTGCCGAGAACTGTTCCAAGAGCGCCGAACCAGAACGCTTTTAAGGTTGCTCCTGGAATAAATTTAAGCAGGCCATCTTTAGTAACCATTACCCAACATGTAACCAAGTCTGCTAAAAGGAGCTAGTATAACAGAGCTGGATTGCGCAAAAGGATGTAAACTCTGAAGGCACAAATGCTTGCAACATATTCTTTTGGATATTATCACAAAAATGTAACAGAATTTGAAACATACTTCAATCACAGGCGTACCTGCGTCTGTAAAAGCTCGCGTAACGTCGGTCTCAAGTAAGCACATCGCAACTGCCATTGGCATCCCCAATGCTAAGACCTGTCTGTGTACTACCTGGTCAGTCATTCATTCTCTAAGCAGAGACTGACACGGACGTTGCTTTGAAAATGTGACACACGCCCGTAAAGGCGGCATTGCAAAATCCTACTGATTTTGTAAGCAATACAGAAGAAAATAACTTATGCAAGCTAGTGCATGGGAGAAAACATGTTACTTTGGAAGGGAGAGATCGGAAGTACCAAGTCGTAAGCAGGAGCTAAAGGAGGGATGACGCCGCAAGCAGAAAGAAGTACTCCAGTGCCCATGGCTAACAAAGGGGCAGAGACTTGGGATCCCAACTTTGTTCTCGATTCCAACACCTGCAAAACGCAACTTAGATTGATCGAAAACGAGGACTGGTGCAGTAGGCACTCAGGAACCATGATTCTTAAAGGAATCTGTGCACTTGTCGGTATGGCAAAAAAAGAGTTGCTTAAACTACAAGCGTCAGGAGTTTTCATTGCGAGATCAAGCATTGCTGAGCTCACCTGCGCCGTGGCAGCACAAGCCGTCAATGCACAAAATAGCATGTTTCCGGACTCCGGTGCTATCAACGACATAGTTGCTCTTCCTCGCCATGGTTTGGAGCTCTCCACTCTGGAATCAACACCCAAGCAAGGAAGACGATGCCCTGCAGTAGAACAAACGAACGCATTGTCTAACGGCGGCGATGCTCGTAAACATTGCACGCTTCGTGGTTGCGTCCTCCATGCGCTCATTGTGCGCAGCGGGTGAAAGGAATTCGCCACTGTCGCCATCGACAGGTATTGTCCTCCAATGCCCGCCATCCGGGCCCCTGGAACTACGTCTCAGTCGCAGACGCTCAAACCATGGAGCTCGCAAAAAAACATACGCGTCCCCAGCACCACGCTTTATCCAACGCAGCGCAAAGATCGCATCGCCACCACAATCTCAAAAGCGCCCCCGTATCAATGAATCGCTTTTTCCTTTGATAAATGTTTCCGGCGCTCGTCTGCTTTTATGCACAAAAACGTGCAGCCTTGCACAATCTGAGCTTCATTCGCATCACCTCAGAAACACTCTCGGCAGAGTTCCCCCAGCAATGCCCCTGCGGAATTCGCTTCGCTTCCAACAGAAACCACTGCCTGGTCTGGTACCAGAGATTTTGCCACCATTTCAACAATGCCAGGTGCAAACTCAGAGAAATGCGAGACTGAAAACCAACCGGCTCTTGTCAAAACGAGCTGTCACTCATGAACTCCGTCAACTACACGAGTTTCACCATCAGAACTCCGAGCGTGATCGTTATCCAAAAGTGTTAGGGTTTTGAAATCACGATAGAAAACTTGTTCGGCCATCACTTCCATTCAATCGCCTTTCTCACACCATCACTGCCCATGTCGGCACCACCTCAACCAATTCGAGCTCGTTCGAAACTAAACCGTGGTCCGGTACGCTCACAGCCACTGCGCTTCTACGTTGTGTCCTTCATTTTTCTCCCTTCCAATTTCAGTACAATTTTCTTCACAGCTTCGATCTCCCTTCCAATTTCAGTACAATTTTCTTCACAGCTTCGATCTCCCTTCCAATTTCAGTACAATTTTCTTCACAGCTTCGATCTCCCTTCCAATTTCAGCACAATTTTCTTTACTGCTTCGATTGTCGTCTTTCTCCTTCCAGATTCTGTACTTCCTCTTCTTGTTGCATGAATTTAACAACTTCTAAGTTAAGTCTTAATCCACGTACTGAGTCAAATCCTCTTTCTTTCATATCGCTCTGATGAACTTATTCCCGGTAACGATTAAGTTTTTTCTTAATCCGTGAAACTACTCCTAATTACTTTATCCAAACTTTTCTTAGCTAGTTTTACTGTTACGGCCACTTACGCTTGGCAAATTTACGGTACTGCAGATGCTTAAGGATTGAAGAGTTGGACGCTATAGTTCTGTCCGCGTTAGGGTTAGTAAAGGACCTCACAGTTCGACCTCGAAGCTTTTCACAAAGCTTTGTAACAAAGTTCTCTAGTTCGATTCTCTTTGTACAAATGCAAGTACGCACACTTCGCATTGCTTCGTTTGTAGAATGACGAACCTTGCGTATTCTCATGACAAAGTCTATGTAGATAGAAAGCATTTCAATGAGAGAGAATCGTAGACGGGGAAATACGAAACCCTAACCCGAGCAAGCATGTGGAAAGGAAAGAAAGGCTTTGGATCGTGTATTCTTTTAACCACTTGTTTATTTGAGTGGAGGATGTTGCTTGTTGTGTTAACCCCTAAGGCCTAAGCAGTTTTCTCCACTGAAAGTCACTGTTAACTGCCACTTTGGGGGAATGAGTAGAAAAGTAGGAAATAAAGTTTGTCTTGCAAATTCAACCATAGGATCTTGTCTTAGACTAGAAGAGGTACTTGTGGGAAAAAATCAGCTCATTCTAAATGGAGAGTAGGGAGATATTTACATCTAAAGTGAAAAAAAAGGTTTCTTTTTGTGCTATCCAAAAAATTTTAGAAGCCTTTGTCCACACTTACATGAAAAAAATTACTCTACACAAAGTTGAGGTTTAGTTTTTCCATGTAGCAGACCAAGTTAGGTACGTGTGGGAGAATTTTCAAATCAATTGGAACTATACAACACATGGGGGAAAACTATAAGTAAAAAGAAATAGAGAATGAGTCAAATCACTAAATTGTTAAGAATTTAATTATGGACATGAAAAAATGAAAATCCCAACGGTTATAATGTTGTGATAAACAATCTACTTCCTTAGGTTTAGTTTTTTTTCCAAAATATTAAAAACTGTGGAAAATAAAGGACTTCAAAGTTTATTTAGAGTAGAGAATCCATAACTGCCCATAAACTAAAACATCTCATAACTTTCATCTCATCGATTGAAGTTGAATGATTCAAAACTTCCCACATATTAAAAAATCTGATTAACCAATTTCAGATTTCTATTTTTAGAAAGTACAAATTTTTAAGAAGTTTTTGGGCTGCCCGGATTGCCCACCCTCCCCTGGGCAGCAAAAATTCTTGCATAACTTCTTCATCAAATGTCAGAATGACAAAAAAATTAGATTCTCAGGTAGGTCTTGGAATTCCCCGCCTTCAATAAAAGTTTAAAAAAATCACAAAAATTAGATTAGCTATAGGTACATGCCCAAAATCTCAATTGTCCCCCGGGGGGGACAGCTGGGCCTTTAGGGATTAAAAATAGAAGTTGGTCCAACACAAGCTGTACCTATAGATTGAAGGGAAAGTTCATGACATAAAGTAGGAACATCCATAAGCGTGAGTTTAACCCTTAAATGTCCATAGGGCATAGTATATATGCTGATGTATAATTGTCATTTGCTACCAATAAGGAGTTTTAAATTTGGGATTGCAAGTACTCCCTCTGTCTCAATATAAAGTTCCAAATTAGGCATAGTTTTTGTCCCACTAAAAAGCTCATTTTTGCTAATTTCAGTTGTTGAGAAAGCGTTTGTCATGACCAATGATCTCATGGGGGCAAGTTAAGCAATTGAAGAGCATTCCTCTCCTAACAAGCTTGACCTTGCCCATATGACGTACCATTGTTGCTACTAATCTTTAAATCATCAATCATGAGGAGCTAGCAACATGTACAAATATGGTACTTTTTGCAGTGCCCAATTTGGGTGTCTAGACGGCAACATCAAAGCTAGAGATTTTGTACACATTTGGTAGATGGTATATTGATTCTAGAACGCAAGTGTCATTAGTATAAAGATTAAAATAATGAAGAGCCGGTAGCCTTCACAAACTGTGCACAAATATGGTAATTTTTGCATGGAATTTGGGTGTCTAAATGGCAACATAAAAACTTGAGATTTTGCAGGATATTTGGTAGGTGGTACATTGATTCTAGAATACATTTGTCAGTAGCATATTGACTAAAAATTTAGTTAATCCCTCATAGAGAACTTTTTTGGAGCTTTATAATGGGACAGAGGGAGTAGCTCACTAGAACCGCATTGATCCATTCTCCAATTGCTTTGTTGGTCTCATATGTAGTAGAGGTGTGGGTTCCAAATACAAGAAAAATATTTTGTATTGTACTGGTCGGAGCGGCATGCTTAGATGTTTAGGGGTTAAAGGTTTTGAATATGATGATTATTAATAAATATCAAGTAAATTATAGGATCTTATTAGCAGCAGAAAAATAATGAGTTTGCACTTTTGAATGTATTATTTGGATACTGTGAGAATGAGCTGTGAGTTTTTAAAGAGCAAACTGCCTTTGTACCCATAACTAACGCTAAGGTTTCATGTTCACAAGTTGTACATCATTACACCTATTTACTTCCACTAATTTTCCAAGATTTCAAAGGTGATGGTTATGGGGACCCTCACAAGGACGGGTGTTCCTACCTTAGATACCCTCGCTTTTTAGAAATTGCACAAATATCCTTGGCCCAAAATTTTTAGACATTTGTTTTTGTTAAACATGCCGCTTCCTTTCTTTCTTTGTGCGCAAACTGCTTCTTTTTTGTTTCATTACATTCCCTTCTTTAACATTGGTCATGAAAGAAATACAAGCCCAACAAATAAATGCCTAAAAATAATGGTCCAAGGATATTTGTGCAATTTCTGAAATAGCAGGGGTGTCTAAGCAAATATTACAGACTTCAATGAAATTTTCCTACTTTGAAACCTTATTTCAGTTATTCAATAATAGAGTCAATGTGTCATTTAGAGTTCATTTAATAAATATTACTTTCAGTAATAAATTCAAACTCTTACTTCAGTATATATCATAAAGCTTTAATGGTCTATCTATAAGGCCCTATAATTATACATTTTAAACTTTCATCTGGTGAAAAACTTGTTGACCTTTTAATACTTCAATGACTTAGAGCTCAAAATGGTTCTCACTCACAAAATTCTTGGCACATTATTCATGGCTCACCATTTTACGCTCACAAATATTGTTGTCCTCAACAAAAGCAATTTGTAGTGGTATTTAAATTAATTCAAAAAATGAGTGTGTTGTTTGGATTACTTTGAATTCTTGCAAAACTAATCTTGAATAACAAAAAGTTAGTAAGGTAGTATGCTCTAAAAATGACACTATGAAGGCTGGTTTGCCTACTCATGGGCTTTCTAAAATAGGAAGATTTTTATCTAACTTTTAGACAAAGAGAAATAGATGGCAAATGTAACACAATTTTTTTCATATTTTTTGAAACATTATTAAAGTATTGATGAATTTTCAATTTTTTTTGTAATAGGCACCTATTTGTGACCCATAGGTCTCTCAAAGTTAATGCCCTTGCAGCTTGTAAAGAGATGAGGTGAAACCAAGGAGCATGATTGACTCTTGTAATAAAATACACCTTTTCTTCTATCCACTCAATGGCTAAAGAGGGTCCATTTAAGAACCACTTCATATCCATTTTTGAGCTAAATATATGGACATTTTAGAAGGAAGGGTTGCAATTTGAACACAGTACCTTAGTTTTCATGAAAATGTGTTTGTAATGTATCAGAAAATTCTTTGAATTTGGTCATTTTAAAGCTGTATATTATATCCTATTAATTACAATTGAAATGAATTTAAAAATTGTTCATTTTTTAAATTCTAAATGGTTGCTAACATGTGAATTTAATAAAGAACAACAAATCCAGATTAAAATATTTCAATCCAAGTTCAAACAAGTACATCAATTTGAAGAAAACAAGCTTTGAACTATGTTTCTTTATAATTATTTGCATAAGATAGATTCCTACTTTCGTAAAACAACTACTCTAATCTCAATATTTATTTTTTAATATAATTATGCAATTTTTGTTTATGGAAAAAATATTGTTATTGTACAATAGACAGATTTGCTTTGGTCAAAGTTATTTAGTGAAATATGCTAATAAACAAATCTTAAAAGAATATTTATAGCTTGTTTTCTTTGTGTTGGAATTGCGCTGAAAGATTGTGGAATCCATTTTTCAATTGGTGTCTCACAACAATCAATAACGTTTCCGTTAAAGTTAATACATAGATGTTTAAGACATTTTTGTATCTTTTGCAAATTTGAAAATTTTCTTTGAAAACCATGTCATAAAAATGCAAATCATTAAGGGTATGAATGTGTTACGGAAATTGTTTAAAATACAATAATAACATGTTCAAATAAAAAATAATAACAGTAATGTTGGATTCATTGTCATTTTCATTAGAAGGATGACATGAAAGATTAAAAAATCAATATTTTGTTTTAAAAGGTGTTTATATTTAACTTAAATGTAGTAGTAGTTAGAGTTGCAAAAAGGTTTTTCATTTTTAAAAGACTAGTACCACAATAAGCAGTGCAAATATTAGAAGTATATGAGCTCAAGTTACCTTTTTTTTTGAAGACAATGTAGGTGGTTGAAAATGGTAGGTAGAAAAATAGTTACCATTGGTTGAAGCAAAATTAGCATCAGGTTTGTAAAGGTTCTTGTCCAACCATTGGATGGAGAGCAAAACTCTAACAACTTGAGCAAAACAAATACCAAGAAGGCCAAGAACCAATGTTTGGTTTTAGTTTTTATGCTTTATCTCATTGTCTTGCCATTGTCTTGTTATTACGAGAATTGCTTCCATCTCTTTTGCAATGGCTAGTGCAAATCAACAAGTAGTTTATGCCATGGCAACTCCGCCACATGGTGTAGTGCAATATGAATATTATACACATCAAATGCCACAAAGCACAAGCACGCATGCAACCTCCATTCCAATGCAGTATGGTGGTTCAGTGCCTCCACCGCCGCCAACTGCAGCTGTCGCTATAGCTGAACAAAATGGTGATGGGACTACTAAACGCTTGGCTGATGAAGGTACAAAACTTCTTTCCTCTTTTCAAATCATGCTACTTGTTACAATTTGAGATGTTGTACGGCCCTATGTAGTATGTAATCCTCCGTTCCAATTAATCAACGCAAAGTCGATGCATTCCATATTCTTGCAAATTTGTTTCCAATTTTGTAGCAAGTGAATTTACCTTGAATTATCTAATCAAAATTTTATTCCACGCATTCATTAGATATTTATTAGAAAAAAATTTCCTCATGCATTTTGTGTAGTTAGCCAACAATTTATAATATGCTACATTGTGTTTAAATTTTGGGTAATTTGAAAGATACTTCATGCATTGAATTTTAAATCATTAAATTATTTTCTTTTTATAGCCATACATGTGTAGGCCTCAACATAGGCATAATTGCCAAGGAATTTTTACTCTTCCATTGTACCTAAATTCTCTCTCACTTGGTTGTATAACTCATAAGAATCAATGAAACTTAGAATTAGGGTGGCAACATTTCATTATATATCTTCAAAGCTTTACCTTCACAGATTTTAAGAAGAATTTCATTGATATTAGAAAAGCCATTGGTTACAAAAGAAACATTCATAATTGGATTATGAGTTTGAATTTTCAATTTTAACTCTGGCAGCAATGATTGTAGCATGACATACTTAATGTTATTTATAGATTTGGGTTTCACATGATTGATTGACTTAATGCAAAAAGTACCAAACTGTATATGTTACAACTTGATAAGCAAGTATTGTGGTATAATTTTTGTAGTCGTTGAGACTATTTTTAAATTACAATAGATATTATTATTTTTCAAATCTCATCTTTCTATTCTTTAGTCACGTTTTACTCGATTCTTAAACTAATCACCTTTTGCTAGGACCAAAACACAATATTACAATAGCATCTTTTTTGTATGGACGGTGTCTTTCTAAGTGCACACTTCTCATTGATATTCTTAGTAATTGGAAATATTATACCAATTATCATTCTTGTACTCTCCAATACTTGCAATTTTTGCCCATTAGGATGGTTTTTGTTTATTTCATAAAAAAAAACTTGAAAAATCTACATCAAATCTACAATACAAGTATCTACTACAAATCACATTTTATTTGTATTAAAATGGACATTTGTCCACAAAACTTAGTCTACACTATAGAGTAATTAGAATACATATAGATACTATTTATACCTTTTTATGGGGATAAACCTAAAGTAATCTAATTATATCTTTTGAAAATTTTCAATGATTAATTTCTCACTTCATTGAGACTATAGAGGCGTTGCGAGATCAAGCATTTTCTTTGCAAATGAGATGTTCCTCTCTTCAATAAGACTAGTAAGTTTTACATACCTAGAATTGAGTAATTATGCATTACTCAAGGCTCTATTAGTGCACATTGACAAAACTAATTATGATCAATATTTCACCGTTTTCTTTTCTTATTTTATGTGTAAGTAGAATGTATTTACGCATATAAAACTATTATATGTTTAAAAAATTTGTTAGCAGTAAATTGATGCTATGATCTTACAATATGAAATGATTATATTTTAAGAGATTTTTGAGATGGGAGGGGAATCACATCTTTCACACATTTAATCTTCTTTTTATTATTAAGTGAAAATTCTGATTTATCTAAGAGCAAAACTTATTCATTATTAGGATGTTTAAACAAAAGATAGATAGTTCTTGGACTTATCAAAATTTGGTCTCTTTTTAAGTAAATTAGACAAAATTATCCCTTTAGCTTTTTAGAAATTTTCATGGTTTTTGTTTAAGAATTTTTTAGGTTCTTTAATTCTAGTGTGCAAAATTTTCTTAGAGTTCTTTTGTTTGTTTTTTTGGGTTTTTTTTCAATTGTTGTACTTTGTTAATTTCTAAAATGATTGATATTCAAATCTTCAAACCTTCTATAGAAAAACAGAGTTGTAATTTTTAAAAGGATAAGTCAAATTCTTTATTAAAAGTGAACAATTTGACCCTTTTTTTTAATAATCCTAGCAGGAATAATTTCAGCTTACTTTAGAGGTTTAAATGCATGAGTTCTTATGGAATCAAATTAAAAAACTGCAATCTCAACTGGATTTTCTTCAATAATACTCCAATATTTTGATATAAGTGTAAGTTATTAAATTCTTTAAAAAATATTTTGAATATGTATTTGACATATTTTTTGTAACCCATTATTGCTTGTGACCATTTAATTTGTCATTTTAACGTTGTTTTCAAATTGTTGTTAGATAATTCATTAGAAATAAATCTAACTCTTGGCACCAATTTCACAATGTGCATGCAAATGTTTTTATATTCGATGGCGTCTACGCGCAACACTATCTTATTGTCTTCCTACTATTGGATTTTGGCATCACCTACTATAATTTGTAAGACCAACTATCACCTTCTTCTTACACATTACAAAGATTTCTACAATACCGCATTTACCTGAATTTGAACTATTCACATAATTCTAGACAATCTTGATTTTCTTTCAACTCTGAAATGTGAAAAACACCAACATACATCCCAATATATCACAACAAAACATGGGAGATCTTCAAACATTTTATATATCTCCAAAAAAATAAAAACTGAGTTCTTGTTTTGCATTTTTGAATTATCCAAATTAAGGTATAAATGGAAAATCTATATCTTTCTAATACGTATTTTCTTTTGAACACCATACATCATCAAAACAATTAATTTAATTTAGTGGTGCCTACACTCTCCTAATGAAATGAATACTGGGTGCAACAGTGTGGGGGTTTAGGGGAATACCCACAAAGACCCGGAGAAAAAATGTGTGCATATTACATGACCACACGCTTGTGTAGTTTTGGAGGTTCTTGTCGATTTGATCATCCAGCATGGGTGCCTCTTGGGGGCATTCCCAATTGGAAAGAGGTGAAAAGTTTGATTTTTTGAAATGTTCTAAAATCAACTAATTTTGGACAATCCAAATCTAGAAATAAAATAAGAAAAACCACGCACTAAGGTGCATTAACTATCCAAAGCTGCAACAACAGTAGTCCACAATTAGATAAAATGACATTTATCACCATAATTATGCGCATACATGTATTCACCGTATCTACACCTTGCATTTTAAATCCATTCACCTACCCGTTGATTAAGTTTGATATTGCTTCTATAATTTGGTTTGTAACTTGATTGTTAATATGGGTTCTTTTAAATTTCTTTGTTAACTTGGTTTTTTTATTGGTTTTTTTTGTGTCTTTTGATGACCAGGCAACAATTGTTGGAGTACCTACAGATCCAGCCACATTACCTCAAAGACCTACCGAGCCAGATTGTGCTGCAAGTTCCAAAATAAAACTCCTTCAAAATTCTTCACTTTAAATAAATATTATACTACAAATTCTTCATTACCTTACTCTAATACATAATATAGGAAACAAAAGCATCTCACAAAACTATTATAAAGAAAAAGTACATACCACTTTGTCTAGTTCAAAATAAAAGGCCAATTATTTAACTTGAAGTTTACAACTTTCTCTAAGCTACATTTTGCAAAGTACGTTTCACTTAGCTAATTTTTTGCCATAGTTGGTGCAACTATAGGGGTCAATACTTCAAGTCATTGGAGTTGTCGCAATTTATTCTATCTAAAATGTTAAAAAATTTAAAATTTAAGTTGACTGATAAAATGCATGTGAATCAAGCATAAATTAATCACTAAGGAAGTAACACCGACTTGACAATTCATAAAACATGAGAATTAGCAAATTCTTCCAATTGGTTTTTACAATTTGTGGAGGCATTTTGGAAGTGGGTGTTTATATTAGTTGACTTCCTCTTTAAGATTTTCTTAGAATATAAATGATTAAAGGCAATGTATACAGTATATCTTTACTTAACAAAATCACTATCATTACTTGTATAAAACTCATCTTGTAAATACTTTCAACGCTTCAAAAACTTCAGAATATTTCCATAAAGAACAGCTTGATTTCTGCTATATTCATAAACACTCAATATGAATTTTATAAATGTGGAACTAAATGCATATTTTGTGTGTGTGTTTTTTTTATCCGTATTTTTTTTGTATTCATTTTTATTGGGTACTTGTGTGCAGTATTTTATGAAAACTGGAGAATGCAAATATGGAACCAAGTGCAGATTTAATCATCCAATTGACAAGCTAGAAGCCAAAAATGCGGATGAACAAGCAACAGAGATTGCAGCCGTGGCTGCAGTTCCTGTTCAACCAGCCAGTGCATTTAATTCAAGGGGGTTGCCTTTGAGACCTGTAAGTAAAAATACTACAATTGTCATCATTAAGCTTAATACTTAACTCCAAGAAATCCTAATTAACTCGGGTCATTGCGTGATTTCAGAATTTTATTACTCAAGATCAAACCTTGAAAGATTTACTGTGGGTTTCAATTAGAAGTACCTTTGCTACATAATTCTAAAACATTGCAATTGGATCTCACATTTCTAAAGTGTGCACTTTATTACAAGTACGGATACATAAATACGGGATCTTGATATTGCCATCTGCCTTTTTGATACTGCCAGCCTCCACTTTTATATTATTATTTGATTTTTAGTGGTTTTTGGGGACAATTCTTTTTTTGAATTTAGAATTAAATATGTATCAAACCAAATAATTTTATGTTGATCTTTTTCAAAATAATAAACTGCAATGATAATTTTTGATAAGAAAAGACAATACTCTATTATCTTTTTTTGTTAAATTTTTTTATTGTAATTTGTCATTTTGAAAAATACCAGCAAAAAATCACTTGGTTTGATACATATTTCATTCTAAATTAAAAAATAAATAAATTGTCCCCAAAAACAACTAAGAGTTGAATAATGCTATAAAAGAAGGGGGTGGCAGTATCAAGACCCTAAATATGTGACAAGTTTTACGCAAATGAACATTCATGGGGAAATTACAAATAGGGGCATAGATAGGGGCACTATTTTTAATTAATTATTAATAGGGGATCAATTTTGAAATAATTTGTACATTTAAATGTTTTTCTTGGTTAGTACATTGGTCTATTTAAACACATCACATTAAATGTTAGCTAACTTCACAAAAACTTAGAGGTCTCTCCAAATCAAGCTTAATTAAAGAAATTTTAATTAAGAGATTGAAATTTTTGATGAGATCTCCAATTTGTTTGGAAGCTGGCTAACATTTTATGTGATGTGTCTAAATCAACCAATATCCAAAGTACAAAAATCACAAAAATTTATAATTTATTTTGAAATTGTGCTACTATTTATAATTATTTTGAAACTGTGCCAGTGTCCGTAATAATTTTTTATTTTCATGCTCTAATTTCCCCAATATTCAGTACATAATCATACCCAATAGAAAAGAAAACTAATAAAATCCCATGTTCTAGTAACAAAAAAAAAGAAAACAATTTTTTTGTTAATACTACTAGAATGGGCACTTTAGAAGTATGGGAGTAGAAGTATGTTGACGAGTTTATGAAGTTGATTGTTTATTTCACAATGTAATAAAAAAATACTAATTCAAACTTATACGTTGAAGTAACCAAAAGAAATAAAAACCAATTTGGGGAGATCAGTACATTTTAAGTTCGTTTTTTTTGGACATATTGGTTTTTCAGAATTTACCTGCATTTTGTTTGTTATCAAATTTAGAAAAAACTATATGAATTTTGGTTTCAAACTTGAATTGACATATTAGGGTGGTGTATACAACCATATGGAGATACCCTAAAGATTCTAATTTTGCAACCGCTATCCACCTATTAAACAACTTCCAAAAATGTTCCTCCATATTGCACGCTTTGTAATAAGCTTTTGATATATCTTCAATCAAAATTGGAGAGACCTGTAACTTTTAAAAAGTTGTTATATGAAGGTTGAAATCTATCTTTGAAAGCCACGTAGTTGCATATGAAGATGAAATATTAATATTGCCGTTAAATGAGCGTAATCTTCAAATTCAAATTAAGAGCAACCCATTATCAAAAAATTCCGTGGTAAGCTTAGTGCAGAAAGGCTTGGGATTGAAAAACATGCTAGAAATATGAAGTCTAAACTCAGGAATCCACAAATGGTCCAACTAAGTGGTCAAATGCATAATTTGGTCTCAACCTACATGGAATGCAGCACTTTGAAATTTATTGTTTGCCGCCTTGTTCAGGGCTGGCCTCAAATATCCTCAACCCAATAAAATAACAAAACTGTTTTTATTATGGGAAAATTTCATGAATACCCCCTGAAGTTTTCAGTATTTACACAGGTATCCTTACTTTTGCAGAAATTACACAAATATACTTGAATCAAAATCTTCAAGCATTTGTTTTGTTGTGCATGTCATTTCCCTTCTCCCTTTGTGTGCACATTGTTTCTTTTTTGTTTCATTGCATTTCCTTCCTCAACATTGATCATGAAGGAAGTACAAGCACAACAAATAAATGCCTAAATATTATGGTCTAAGGATATTTGTGTAATTTCTGAAAAAGCATAGATTTCTAAGTAAATATTGCAAACTTCAAGGGTACTCATAAAAAACTTCCTTTTTTAACCCCTAAATGCCCAAGGCCTTTTTAAACTTCTTGGCATTTTCAGGGAAGTGAACAATTAGCCAACCTTTTCAAAAATCTCATCAATTTTTTTTAATTGTAACCATACAAATTCAAACTTGACATGTTAGAGATTACATGGAAAAAGAAAACACAACATTATCACTTATAGTTTGAAAGATTATAATGTTTGAACATGAGGGTGTTAAAACTACAAAAGTGACTTGAAGTTTTCTAATCCTTATTTCACATGTCAAATCTAAAAAGTTGGTCATCCAAAAAATATGAGGTTTAAGGTCATTACATGTTTACTTTGGTCAATTTACAGCTTTCAAAATCTACTCATGTATTTTTTTTAAATGGATGTCTAATGCGGATTTTTCTCCAAGCTCTAGTGTATTTGAGGCTCATTTTTAAGATCTTCTAGCACTAGAAAACCCAAGATTGCAGTGGACACCATTGTACAAAATCTTGAGTAGAAAAATCATGAACATTCATTTTCAAGATAATGTTTTTGAGGTTGAAAATAGACTTCAAAACAAACTTGTGTTCAAAAGAAAATACCAAAAATAGTGATTTGGTAAGATTTTATTTGTATTCAAAGTTTTGCAAACACCCAAATTGGGTGCCTTGGGCATTTAGGGGTTAAAATACCATTCCTTCTTGCACTACCACCACAAACTCAAGTATATCTATGGTTTTTATAATTATAACCTCAATCACATTACATTAGTTACCAATTGTGAAAACTACCCACTTTTTAATGGCTATCAATAAACTATAAAATGAAACAACAACAATGAGGGGTTTTTTAGTACAATTCTTTTATGGTAGTTGATGAAAAACATGTTAAGAGACATCTCTCATGTACGTTGTTTTGTAATTTTAATGTGCAGGGCGAGGGCAATTGTGTCTTTTATGGCAAAACTGGAAGGTGATGATTGTCTTATAATCAAATTTTAAATTAGTTCTTAGTTTTTCTTACAATCTTGTCCATTGATATTTTATCTTTGTTTTGTGATAAATAAGTTCTAACTTGAATAATTTGGCTATCTGGGGGGTGGACCAGTTGTAAGTATGGTACTGCTTGCCGGTACAATCACCCAGAAATTTTATTGGCAGGTAAGAAAAAAATGTATTGTTTTCCTCAACTCTTTATTGAGTAATTTGTAGTTATGAACTAGCAAGTTATTGAGGATCCTAAAAAAATTCCAAGCACAATCGTAGTTGGGTTTCAATTAATTCTTCATTTAACAATAATGATCTGAATTTTTGCCCATAAATTCAAATGACATGCTTACACATTTTTTGAATGTACATAACATTTGGTAGCGCTCATTATGCTTGCCCTTCCTCCAAATGAAGAGTGTGGAATATTCCACATTCATTAGTAGCTAAGAGGACACATAGTTGAATTTGTTAAAGAGTTTATGAAAGAGAGGCTCAATTTAATGCACATATGTCGATGTGGAGGCTAACCATGTCAGAAAAAAATAAAAAATAAAAAATAAAAAATTTGTGTGTGTCATGATGAAGTTTGTGGATGATACTTGAAGAGAGGGAAAGTCAGCCTCTCTTTAGGCTACTGAATGTTATGTACAATACCCAAAAGAAAGAGTACATAACACCCTTTTATGGCATCCAAAGAAGTGTGTATAGCTATGTATAACAAAGAATATAACTCACATTTCATTCTCACATTTTTAATATGCTATCCTCATGCAATCTTGATCAAGCATACCAAATTTCAGTTACTAAAACCCAAAATCCTATTTTTGGTAAATGGTTTTGTGTCAAAATCATGGTTTTACAAGAAGATTGATTAATGAATAGTGGCAATGAATTTTTGAGATTTGATTGCATGGATATGTAGGAGACATTCATACGCACATCTTCCTTTCAAACAAATATTTCCAAAAAAATTCAAAGTTCCTTATGTAGGGATTTTAATGTTAGAGTGATTATGACCAAATTTAGTAAAACACATATTTCTTCATGGAAATTAGTTTTTGTTATTTGACTCATATGTTGTGATTAAGTTTGTACCTTTAAACATGATGATATGTTTTTATTGCCAAAAACTAATTTCCATGAAGAAATGTGTATTTCACTAAATTTGGTCATAATCACTCTGACATTGAAATCTCTATAGAAGGAATATTGAATTTTTTTGAAAATGTTTGTTTGAAAGGAAGATGTGCGTATGAATGTCTCCTACATATCCATGCAATCAAATCTCAAAAATTCATCACCACTATTCATTAATCAAGTTTCTTGTAAAACAGTGATTTTGACACAAAACCATTCACCAAAAATAGGATTTTGGGTTTTAGTAACTGAAATTTGGTATGCTTGATCAAGATTGCATGAGGATTGCATATTAAAAATGTGAGAATGAAATGTGAGTTATATTCTTTGTTATACATAGCTATACATACTTCTTTGGATGCCATAAAAGGGTGTTATGTACTCTTTCTTTTGAGTACTGTACAACAAAATAAACCACAAAAACAATTGTATGTTTTGTTTTGGTTTTAATCAATAAGATCAAAAAATAACTAATAAGCTTTTGTAAAGTTTTTTAAACGTTGCTTGAACAAAATTCTATACATTTTTTGATTGCCCTTATACTTGTGAACATAATGACAAAAATTGCAAAACTTGTCACAATGTATAACATCACTCTTGTCAATAAAAAGTATACATGGCACTATTTTCTTCAAGTAATGTTTTCAAAAGATAAAAGCCTCAGGCACAAGCAATACAATCGCACATTTGCACCACTAGATACTTGGGTTTGCCCTTGTTCCCAATGGCTTAAATGTGAGAATGCCCTTGGGCAAGGCCCTTATCCTACACACTTGTTGAAATAGTTGTTGATGAGATTTTTGCTTTTATGCAGCACCCACCTTGTTATTTTTCTGCTTGGTTTTGTTGATACACATTTTGTATACCTTTATCCTTCTATTTTGTAATCTATATCTTTCATTTCCAAATCTATTAAATTCTAGGGAAAATATCAAAAATACCCCTCAATTCTTTCAAAATATCAAATATACCCCTATATTATTTGAAATATCAAAAATATCCCTGGCTTTGTATAGGAATATCAATTATACCCCTTGTTATTTTTGAGAATATCATAAATACCCATAGTTTTTTTTGCCTCTTTGTTGCAATTTTTTTTAAATATCAAAATGATAACAAAAATGACTATGTAATCATTGCAATGGTTTTGACCACAATAAAATTACGTACAAACACCCTATATAGAGCTTAAAGAGCTTACTTCCAAGATTTGACTTGCATTCAACTTATGTTTAGGTTTTGTACATTCCATTATCATCCAAGTATTTACAAAAATTTGCAAAAAGAGGCGCAAGATAGTTAAAGATACTTCTTATAATTTAAATAATACAAGGGTATATTTGATATCTCATACTAATTGAGGGTCTCAAAGAACCAGGGGCATAATTGATATTCCTACACAAAGCCAAGGATATTTTTGATATTTCAAATAATATAGGGGCATATTTGATATTTTGAATGAATTGAGGGGTATTTTTGATATTTTCCCTAAATTCTACTCTTTCAATGTTTTTTGTTAATTCAAAATCTTACTTTTTTAAGGCCATTTTAAGAAGTAAAAAGAAAGGACATGTAATTGTACACACAAGTAGGTCCTTTAATGTCATGTTCTCTCCCCAAACAAAAGAAAACAATTATTTAAAGGATAAATGCAGTTTATGATGTATTGATTATTAGTCCTCTTTAAAACCATAAATTTCTATATGATTAAGTTGTTTTGGTATTAGTTTTTCTTGTTACATTTAATACAAGGAACGTTTGATTAAATATTACTTTTGTCAATGTTTTCTAGTTTAATTTTTGGACTTTTTGGAATTTGATATTAAAGTACTTGTGATGAAAATTTTGTTCCACAGCAAGTGGTAGAACTGGAGCAACCCTTCAGCCACAACAAGCTGTTTATGTCCAATCCCAACAACAACCCAACGTGCAATATCAAATGGTGCAGGTTATCAACCCTAAACCAAAGCATTCTCATCTTGTCTTAGAAACTTTTTCTCAACTTGACGTTGCACTTTAGCTTATGTTAAGCGTCAATTGCTGTATAAAAAAAAGGTAAGTAACCAAGCATAAACCAAAAATTAGTGTTTTCAAATACAACAAAATTTAGCAACACTAATTTTTCTTAATTAGTATTAGAATGCGGGATGCCTTCCACTTTCATTTTCTAAATAAGGTGTTATACACAACCTTTTATTGCCTTTGAAGTAGCAACTTGGTGGTAGTCCTTCACACACTCTTTAAATTAACAATGTTTTAGTATAATCTCCTTGGCTTTTTGGCCTCTTAAGTCAAATTATTGATTTGATGTTTAGTTATTATAACTTGCAATGTATCAAATTAACCTAAATTGTTATGAATTTGATTATTAGTGCAACTTGATGATTTACAAGTTTCTTAAATTAGTGTAATTTTGCATTATTAGTGAGGGTACAATGCTTGAAATAGCTTGTATAGCAAGTATATACATGACTCATTAACTGTAAAAGATCCTTAATCTTTGAAGGATGCATCCTAAGACCGCATAATCAAATTCAACATTCTTTTATCTACAAATAATCTCACACGTCCTCTACATGTTCATAAATGTCAAAAACATCCTTACGGAAATATTAAATTATTTTGAATTTGTTAGGAATAAGTAAAATACAATTATATATCAAATACAAAATAAGTTTAAAAATCTGAAAATTTCACCATAGGTGCAAATTATATTGTAGAACGTTATGTGAACATTGTAAAGCAAATATCTCTATTCCTTTAATAAAAAATTCAATAGTCCTTATCTATAGATACAAAATTCAAATTACAATAAAATATTCATATTCAATTAATCTTCAAATTCTTATAAATTGGAGTAGAGACTAGACTTATTTAGCTTTATTTTGTTAATTGTACTCAAATTCAAAATACATCAAAATTTTATGACTAGAATTTAAATCTAAAAATATGTTTTAAAAAGACACCAATAAGGCAACTTTTTAGGTTCTTTTTTAAACATTTCTTGTTGTAAAAAAGTCAATAAAACACCAAATAGAGAATTTCCATCATTGACCACTACAAACACATTCAATAAACTCTCATAAACAAAATTGGTTGAGAAATCACTATTATTCATTTAGAACTTTACATTTAAAAAATATCCAAGTGCCATTTGTGGCTTTGTATGCACTTAAGGCTTAACAATCAAAGTTCCCAAAAAATTAAAAGAAATTGTGGCTTGAAACAGGCTACAGGCCAAGATTATGCATACCCCACAGCAACCACGTATCAAAGTACAACACCTGCATACACAACAACTGCATCAGCATACCCAGGTAACTTACAACTCCAATGTATCTTATAATTGATTGCAATAGAGGGCCAATATATGTATCTTCAAGTCCCATTGATTTATGTACAACTTGATTGGTTAAAAGGTTTAAAATTGGAACTTAGAGCTTTGTATTATGTGTGAGGACACAATTCTTAGTTACTTTAGAAATATTGACATGAACATGAGAGTATTTTTTGGAAGCTTGAGCGCTAAAGAAAGCAAGTTTTTGCTCCAATAATTGAGTGAACCAAAAATAGAAACCCAATTTGGAAGCAAAGTCTCAAAAATTTAGAATGTTTAGTTAGTTTCTTAATATTTCATGTTGGAAAATGGAACACAACGTGAACCACATGGTTTTCATTAGTCTTGTTGAATTTTTGAAAAATTCCCACCATGTCCAATGTACCATGTCTATGTTACCTTAGAAAATAGCTATAGGAAATTCTAGCAAAAGTGTCTCACTTCCCCAACTTCAAGCCTACCAAATGATTTATGAAATTTTTGGCTTCAAGAAACAAGTGGGTGCAACAAAAACAACAAGTCTCACCAAAGTACTTCACAAAACAAATTTGGGAGGGAATAGTGGAGTGTAGCATTCCTTTTGTACAGTTTGCTCTTCACAATTCAACAAAGGTAGGCCTAAGGACTTTGTAGAGAGGCCCAAGGGTGACACTGCCAATTGCAATGTACAAAGTAGTACACCAGTATCGTATTCAACAAATTGGGATTGTATTAGGCAATTGTAACTTATGGCATTAAGAGAGAGCTTCCATGCTCTCCAAAATTTGCAAAAACTAAAAAACATAAAAGAAGTTTGCACTCCAAATTTGTTTGTTGCTCATGAATTTTACAGTTTCTAAAGAAGATGAAAATTTGCTCTAAAAAAGTGATAAATAGCAAAAACACCATATTCACAATCATATCACAATGATTGAAAATGTGTTCATAACTCATTTACAATCATTGTAGATACAATTTTCTTGTGGCAAAGTTCAAAGGAATAAAATAAAATAAAACCATAGCCACCACCAAATCAACTTGACGTTACTACTATTTTAGAAGCATCAAAAAGTCCATGTTTGGGACTTGGAATTGTTCCAATGTGTTTTATTGATGCTTTGCTACATGCCACTAAACCATCTCTTTCCTATGCAGGGCAACAAGTGATGCAAACTGTAGAATATGTCTACCCCACTGGAACCACAATGCAAGTATACCCACCGGGAGCCACAACACAAGGATACCTTCAAGGAGCAACGACGCAGTCCTTCCTCCCTGGAACTCCAACGCAATCCTACTCGCAAGCGCAAGTCTACACGCCGGGGACACCAACGCAACCCTATCCACAAGGAACCCTAGTCCAACAATACGCGCAACCAACAAACACACAAGTTTTCTCACAGCCACAATCTTATCCCGTCGCCACCACTTTCCAACAACAACCACAACAACAACAGACACAAGTCACACAACACCAACAACAACAACAACAACAACAACAACAAGGAACTCCGCTACAAACCTATCCTCCCGGCACCACCACAACCACACAACAACAAATACAACAAACACATCCTCCAGGTACTACTCCGTCTGCGTACCCTCTTGGTACCCCCTCTCAAACCTATGCAACATCAGCGCAACCGCAATCGCAAGCTCCAACACCACAAACCTACCCTCCTGGCACGACCACTGTGGAATACGCGTACCCTAATAGTCAACAGCCTCAAGCACAAGCGGAGTATGTGTATGCAGCGCAGCCAGTGTCGCAGAACGGAACAGAGTATGTATATGCTACGGAGCAGCATGGGCAGCAACAACAACAACAAGCATCAGAGCAATACGCCACAACATACACTGTGGACGCGTCTGGACAACCTACCACGACAGATTATGCTTATACTGCAGCTCAAAATTCTCAAGAGTACGCGTATGCCGCCGCGCAAGCTTACCACCAAGGTGCCGTGTATGTTGCTCCATTGTCTGGGTTGCCGCACCCACAGCGCCCTGGGGAGCCCGATTGCACTGTGAGCTCTCAACTTTGCTAAACCCTAATGCTTGCACTTTCTCTCTCCTTTGCCAAATCCTGATGTTTGCACTTTTTTTTTTCTAAATTAGACTTTATAAAAAAAACTAATTAATTTTGGCTGATTTTTTTGACAGTAGTTTCAAATGTCAACCCATTTTTTTGCAATTTAAATCAGTTGACATTGTAGTGATAGTTGATTGATTCCATCATTAATTTGTGGCTACATTGGAAGATAGGATTTTTTATATTTATTTGTTTTTTTGGTATGGTTGATGAACTTTTGTTTTTGATGTATGTTGGGTGGGTGCAGTTTTATATTAAAACAGGAGAATGCAGTTTTGGAGCCACGTGCAAGTTTCATCATCCACCTGACCGAATTCCCACAGGCATTCCAAAACCAACAAAAAACCAAATAGGGCCAGTGAAGTTGAGTCTTGCAGGGCTTCCAAGAAGAGAGGTAAACAGGTCTGGCATACCTGCTTTTCAATTCAAATTTCCAAAAAAAAGTTTTCTTTTTTATTTTGTAATGGGTTTGAGATTGTCTTTTTTCAAAAAAAAAAAACTAAGCGATTACAACCAATGTTGATTTAATTGGCAAAATAAAATTCAAGCCTACCAAATTTTGTTGTCTTTTGACTTGTGTTGGGAGAGTTAAAAGCCTAGAGAGAGGGAAGAAACAAGCAGATTTGTCATGTGGTGTAAAGAAATTGGGATTTTTTTTGTTATTATGAAATTCTTGTAAATTGTTATAGAGAAAATCCTTCAATAGAAGATGAATTTGTATTTGGAATATTGAGTTCTTATGAATGTGCATGACAATGGCATTACCATGGTCCATGGACCACTACAATCAATGATCAAGGAGAACCTTTCATCACTACCAATACAAAGTCAATCAATTCAAATGAAAAGAAAAAGAACAAAATAAAAAAAAGGAATCAATATATGCACATCGAAGATTTGTTATATGTACACACTGGGGGTGAGTTTTAGATATCTACCATCAACAAGTTGAATTTGGAAAAGTTGGATTCACATTTGAGTTTAGAAACCTTGATTTAATCTAGAACCACAAAGGAGGATACAATTGAACAATGCTTAGTGGAAAAGCTTAGCTAGGGGCCAAGTTATTACTTTTACTCTTAGTTTGTAAAAAAAATTAAGTATTCCACAAGGTGTTGTTCATTTGTATCCTCTGTTGTGGTTCTAGACTACATCAAAGTTTCTAAATCCAAATGTGAATAAAATTTTCCAAATTCAACTTATTGATGGTAAATTTATCCTCCCCCTACAACAAACCTCATGTGTGCATGTATTGGTTCCCTAGAAAAATGGTTAAAATTTGAAATTATAGACAAAAAAAGACCATCCATGTCTTAAAAAAAAAGAAGTCATTGGATCCATGGCTATGAAACCCAAAAACAAAAAAATGTCTTAGTTTATTAAGCTATTGAAGCTCAAAAATCTTCTCAAACATAGGTCTACATTTGCCTTCATGGTCTAAAATTAGTTAAAATACAACATACATGTCAAATTCTAACATTTTTGCTATTTTTACACTTTTTTTACACTTTTTTTGTGTGTGTTTTTAATTTTATGGAGTTTGATTAACAAATTGTGTTTTTTTGGTGGTGGATTTGGTGTTGGGAATAATTAGGGTGAGGCACCTTGCACTTATTACATGAAGACTGGCGCATGTAAATTTGGGCTGACGTGTAAATATGACCACCCCCCTCCCCAAGAGATAATTGCCAGGGCTGTAGAGGCTGTTCGAGAAGGCATTTCCACCAATTACGACGTTGTGACTTTGCCCACCAGCGTTGCTGAAAGTCAAGAGACCACCCCTTTACCCCCAGGGACTGATGCACCCCCTATCACCGCTTCAGCTATGTAACAAATGACGCTATCTTGTGATAATAAAATGGTGAGCTATGAGCGGTGAGCCAAAATTCTATGAGTGGAAACTAATTCTAAGCTCAAAATTGTTAAAAAAACAAAAAAAAACAGCAAGCTTTTCAAGAGATGTAAGTGTAAAATGCACAATTATAAGGCCCAATTTACACAATTGTAGATGAAACTTAGTAATTTGACAAAAAAATCCAAGCTCACGGCTCAAAAATCCCCACTCACAATATAGCATTCCTTGTCATGTAACCCCTCACAAGGACTAAACACTTGGAACAAAAAAATGAAAAAAAATGAAAAAAAATGAAAAAAGAAAGAAGTTACTGTGGACTCCAAAGGAGGGGATCTTTTAATTGTTCTTGCAAAAATAATTAAGCTTTTGAGTAAACATCGATTGCCTAGTTCAAAAGTTCCAAAAGATGGTTGCAGTCACAACAATGGACATATCTAAGCTTGAAGATTGGGTCAATGGATACCACCCTCAATGGTGAGAAACTTATTAGCCTCAAGCCTTCTTGCACTTTGATTATGTGATACTAGTTGCTTCCAAGAAGTCTAAAGTGATGGTTGGCAAATGGTTGAGCTAGGTGGTTGAACATGCAATTGGATCTCTATATCTACGTAGGATTCAAGTGCTTAAAATTGGGTCTCTTTGTCTACATGGAGTCCAAGTGCTTAAAAATTGTTTACAATCTATACATAAAGAGGTGCCTTGTTGAGGGCTTTTCACCATTGAAATGGATATCTCATATTTTTGTATACCATGCCTTCTTACACTACCGTGGAGAGTTACTTTGTTTATTGTTTGTTACAATGCCAAATTCCCTCTTGAACAAGGAAGTGGTGTTCATAGAATCTTTCTTTGTGCAAGAGTACCATTTAGTTATGATAGCATCAAAAGTGTCTTTGACTCAACTCAAGGTTAATGCCTTTTTGGAGGCTTATAGTGCAATGACTGAACTAAAGGCAAGTCATCCATTAGGGGGTTTCATATATCTCAAAAAAAACAGTGAACAAATGGTTGTGTACAAGATTTTGTTCATGGTGAACATTAAGTCACAAAAGTGAACGAGCCATGAGGACCTCCAGGAGGTCCTTATGGCTCGTTCACGAGTGAACAACGTGAAGCCTCTCCCTCCTTGCCTCTCTCGCTAGTTCTGATTGTGTTCTTGTCGCTTCTGCGCTTGCGCCTATTTGTGTTGTTGCTCGCCTCTCGGCTCTTGCTCTGCACCTCTGGCTCTCGCTTTGCCCCTTTAGACAGTTTGGATGTAGAGTTGATTGTCAGGTCAAGGTCATTCAAGGAATCACAATGCGCAAGAAGCAACAATGGTGGAGCTGAAGAGATCTTGATTAGAAGCAAACAATTGTGGAGAGAAAGGGTTTTAGATTAGAAGCAACAATGGTGGAGTTCAAGAGATCCGTACGGAATTAATGATTGTGGGCAAAGTTGAAAGGGTGGTGAGTAGTCCACTACAATTCGAATATTTGAATGAGTGATTGCAAGGACATAAACAATGGCTTAACTAACTTGTTCACCAATTTCATTCACGTGAACGAAATTGCCTCTGAACGACATATCTCAAACCCCTATTATATTTATTTGCAACATTAAATTTCCATGTGTACCAGCAATGTGCACATACTAGAGTTAAATTGATTCTTGTCCTAAACTCCAATCAATTCCTCGTACGATTGTTTCTTCATGCAGGGCCTCTAAATTTGTTTCTTATCCTTTGGCTGCCCTACCAGAACCTCAAATGTCGTATAAAGGTTGAGCAATTCAACAGAACAAAAAAAAACAAAAAACAATTGCTAAGGATCAATCTGATTTGAGGTGTGAGCTCACAAAACATACCTAAGCTTACATACGAATGATGAACCAAAATTGATTATGAGGGCACAGCAGTACAGCAGCCACTACTAGAGCAATATCATTAACCCTGGAAAGTTTGACAATAACTAATTTATTCTATGGAAATAAGTACAATGCAGTAATTAATTCAGCCCATACTAGATTAAAACATACTACACTACACATGGAGTCTTTCCTGGAGCAGAGTCAAGTTCACTTAAGGTAACTGCTCCCATTTCCGACCCTTGAAAGAACCTGTCCCCAATTCCGACCTTCTGTTCCCAGGGAACACATTTAGAATTGAAATGCACATTTAGAATTGAAATGCACATTTAGAATTGAAATGTACACGTAAGGGACATGAACAGTCGGAATTGGGGACAGATCGGCATTGGGGACATCTACCTTATCCTAATAAATCGATGAACTGTCCCAGTGACCTGTTCCAGTCATTCTATTAGTCTACTTATAACTTCAAGTCAGTAGGTAGAGTGTGCTGAGAAATTCCACATGACGCATCAAGCAAAAATACCAAAAACAACTTTGACATCCATAATATAGTTACATGTAAGTTTACTTTTTTTAATAACGAAGGGGGAAGCTCAACAAAAGGGAATCCAAATATAAAGAAGATTCTCACAATCCAACTAGCTCCTCGCCTCCTCCCTTAACTTTTCAGAAAAAATACAAGAAGGAATCTTGATAGTTATCCTAAATTTTGGCCCTATTTTTTATATCCCGGTAGGTTTTTCAAAGTTACAGTTCCAATCCCGACACCCGTAATGAACCTTTCAAACTTCACATTATGTACAATACTTATGCCCAATAGTATTACTCAAGAGCCACGAGGTTCGAGAGCGTTAGTCTATGTTAGCGAATAACCAACCAAACTCGAGTGACGAAACTCTTTTAGGAGCAAATCCAAGAAAAAACAAGAAGAAACTGAAGATGTATCAAGAGCAACAGCAGCAACATGTGACTCATTTGTAAACAACCGCCATCAGACAATGATACTTACGCATTATGCCAGGTGGCATTTCGACAATCCCTACCAAACACTACACAAAGAGAAGATGAAAGCTGGAGCCAAAACGATGCACTAGCTTGTTGCACAAATTAGGTTGCTGTGATCAATGAAGCTACAGAAGCATGAAAATTAAAGGCCATCAATATAGGATCAATTGCTTGCTCATTTCATTGACAGGTTGTATCATCCTGGATACACAAGGCCAGTCACTCACTCCCCTAAAGAAAACTAAACAAGTTTCTTGTACATCCTTTATGATCGAGGCTTCTCCTTCTTCTCCTTGAAGAGAGCAAGAAGTGACACACCAGACACCTTTACCACCTTGAAACGAACTCCGGGAATATCTCCCACAGCGTGTCCCTTACGACCAAATCCAGCGATGAGAACTTCATCCTGTGGAAGAAAAGAGTAAACCATTTAAATTTCATTTTCCACATTACAATCACAAGGAGATCGTCCAAAATCAAACAATTGATAAAATCGGAATCAAAGAGATGACTAAAACAGTATAAACCGTATAGTACTAACATGGACAAAAATGACAGCTCCGAAGTATATGAACATCATTAGAGGCAACTTAAGAGAAAGTAACAAAAAGGACAGATAGAAACATTATACCCTACATATTTGAAAAAAGTGATAGAAATATGTTCTGACAGTTCCTACAATCAACAACTACCAAAAAAAACTTAACAATTTTAGTCAAAAGTACTAAACAACGAAGCAGCAAATGAGAAGCTTACATTCTCCTCGATGTAATTGAGACAACCATCGTTGGGCACAAAAGCGGCAATCTTCTTCCCGTTCTTAATAAGTTGCACTCTAGCGCACTTACGAATAGCAGAATTCGGCTGCTTAGCCTCAATACCACTGCCAATCAAAAAAAAAATCCATTAGAACCACCAACTACTACAACAATAGAACTTCATAAAGCTCCTTACCACTGACTGACAATCAAAACACTGTAACATAGGAACACCAAAACATTTTAACCCGAAAGGAGAACATGGTTTACATCCCTTGAATAAACTTACAAGTATTACTGAAGAAAAACATCTACCAACAATACTTTGAAGATTTATAGCTTTTGCACACGGTTTCCAAATAACACAGTCTTAAACATGTTTGGATTCCACTTTCACTCACCAACGCGAGTACATATGAAAATTCGAAAATAATTGTGCGTGTCTATGTATCAATTACCTACGGTTATTGCAAATCCTTCTTGGAATGAGCTGCTCGTTTGAATTCAGAAAGCATTTGAGGGTAAACGTTTGACCTAGTTTCGTACAAAATTCGACTTACATTTTCTCAAGGACGATGCCCTTGGCGTGAGAAGAGCCGGCGAACGGCTTCTTCCACTCGTTTCCCAAATGAGACTTCTTATACGACTTGTCAGCCCACAACTGAGCCCGGCGATGGTTCTTGAGCTTCCGCCCAGCTCCCATGCCCCGCGTCTTCCTGCAAATCCCAAGACCAGCTCAAATTTAGCCTCTCAACCCTAATCGGAATAACAACACTAGAACACGTGCAATACAGCACCAAATCAGGCGAGAGAGAGAGACGTGACTTACCCCATGGCGAAAGGCTTGAAATGCGCTGGAGCTGGTGCTGGTGCTGGTGTGCGAGGGCGAGAGAAAGGCGGTGCGTGCGAGAGGATCAGAGAGACGCTCCGCCTGCCAAGAGAGAGCGAATTCTAGGGTTTGGGGCTGCTTTAGGGCCGACCACGTCCCGAAATCCACATCCCAAAACCAGGGTTTCTTTAGAGATGAGTAGAAGAGAAAGATATGGTTTCTTTTCAATCTCTCTGTGGTGCTGCTACCCGGGGTGATGTCCGGGGATGTATCAGAATGTGTATCGCAACCCAGTATATATGCCAGTTGAGAGCGTACATCTACCCCGGGTATCTCAATGGGGTGCGTATTTTGTCCCTTGGGGAATGCTATTTTGTGAGCGGGGTTTGTGAGCTATGAGCCTAGATTTTTAGTCAAAATAATAAATTCCATCAATAATTGAGTACAAAGGGCCTATAATTTTACATTTTAAATTTTCATCTCTTGAAGAACTTGCCAATTTTTTAGTATCTATTTTGATTTTGAGCTCAAAATCAATTCCCGCTCACAAAAATCTTGGCTCACCGCTCACACTTCACCATTTTACGCTCATCAAATAGAGCCATCCTTTTTCCGTTTGGCCCTAAACGTCTGAACGTGCCACTGCGACTAGTAAGTTACAATACATAATGTTTTGCTTGTATTTGGAATAAATTCATATCTTTATTACATTTGAAATCTACAAACAAGTTGGAGAGTAGATCAAAGCGGTTCTAGTGAGCTACTTGAGATCCCAAATTAAAACTTCTTATTAGTAGCAAATGCCAATTATAAAGCAGCGTATATACTATGCCTTATGGTCATTTAACCCTTAAAGGACCATAGGGCATTGTATATATGATGCTATATAATCAATATTTGCTACCAGTAAGAAGTTTCAATTTGGGATCTTGAATAGCTCACTAGAACCGCTTTGATCTATTCTCCAACTTCTTTATTGATCTCAAATGCAGTAGAGGTGTGGATCCATTCCAAATACAAGAAAAATACTTGTATTGTACTAGTCGCAGTGGCACGCTCAGTCCCTTAGGCATTAACCCCTAAAGCCCTGGGGCCATTATTTTGTCAAAAGACACTCAAAACTGCCATTTCTATGGCAAAAAGCAAAAAAGTTTGAAAATTGGTCTTTTTGCAAATTTAACTCTAGGATCTTGTACTAGACTAATACAAGAATGTGGTAAAAAAATTCAAAAACTTTGACCACACAAATTGCAAGATAAATGTGTTTAAGTGTAAAAAACAAACTTTTTTGCACCTTGCATGACTAGATTATGTGACTTTGAACTTTTTTAACTTAAATTTTTTGCACTAGAGAGTTTTGAGGTTTATTTTTTTATGGTGGAAAATTGAGTTGAGAATCTTTGGGAAAAATCAATACAAAAATACTTAATTTTTGTTCTTAAAAAAAACATTAGAAGGAGGTATGAGATTGAACAAAAATTTAAATTGTTAATAACCCTGCAAAGGAATTGAAATGCAATAATCCCAATGGTGAGATTGTTCTAGAAAGCTAACCTCACCCTTCCAAATAGTTTTTTTTTGAAAAAACGTTAATCTTTGCATTCAAAAGTGAAGTTTATAAGTTATTTTTTCAAGAAGATGCTTGAATTGCCTGAAAAACAAGATTGTCCATAACTTTCTCATAACTAGTCCAAATGGAATGAGTCAAAGCTTCAAATGTTAACAAAACTACAATTTATGAGAAAAAAATCAAAAAAAAATTGTAAAAAAAAATTCTACCCAATCTCCGTAATTTTTTGCTTATTTGGACATAACCTTTGCTCCTAGGTATAAATTGGAATAAAAGTTATATCCCCAAAAGTTAATGTGTTTTCCTATCTTCAAAAAAATTTCAAAAAATCAAAACAAAAATTGAGGCCGTAGGTACCTGAACAAAACCCCATTTGTTCCCAATTGTTCCCAAGGGGACAACATGGCTTTGGGAATTAAGGGTTAAAGATATCTTGTTGATTTTGCTAACATGGACAACTGACAGTTTCTTTTATTTGGAACGCTAATACATGTATTATTTGTAAAGATGACATCATTCTAACTAGTGGATGGAGGCTGAGTAAAGATAGGAAATTGTCATTAGTTGACTCAAGATGGACACCCACCTTTGCAAAGAAGCTTTTTGAAAATAAATGTAGTTAGTGAAATCTTTCACCTTTTTTGTCTTATTTATGAAAAATAACAAATACCAGATTTTGAACCAATAGGTGTAAACAATGTCTTCAACAAAAAACTTGTGTAGGGTTACTTTGATTGTTTAAAGATAAATCAATGATTCAACTTTCTCGTTTTGTAAAGGTGTATTTACAATGGAGTATAGAATAATTAATTCATTAAATGTTGTTTAAAAAAACCAAATAATACATTGAATAACATTTTTGTAGTTAGAACTACCAATACACTTACCATTGTCTATTAACCCCTCAACACCTGAGGGGCAAAAAAAATGCCCCATTTCAGGGTATTTTGGAAAGCTCGGATGCTGAGGGGTTAACCCTTAAAGGACCATGGCCTTTATTTTGTCAAAAGACACTCAAAATTGCCACATCTATGGCAAAGAGTAAAAAAAGTTTGAAAATCATGCATTTTGTATATCTAACTGTAGGATCTTGTGCTAAACTACTATAAGAATGTGTCATATAAAACTCAAGAACTTAGACCACACAGATTGGAAGATATTTGCATTCAAAGTGTAAAAAAACTTTTTTTGCACCTTGCTTGACTAGATTTTTTAACTTTGAACATTTTTAACTTAAAATTTTTGCACCACGGAGTTTGGAATTCTATTTTTGCATGGTGGGAAGTTGAGTTGAGAATCTTGGGAAAAAATTCAAAAAAAAAAAACTTAATTTTCATTCTTTAAAAAAACATTAGGTAGAAGAAGGTATGAGATTGAACAAAAACTTAAATTGCTAATAACCATGCAATGGAATTGAAACGCAATAATCCCAATGGTGAGATTGTTCTAGAAAGCAAACTTCACCCTCTCCAACAATTTTTTTTGAAAAATTGTTAAACCTACATTCAAAAATGAAGTCTATAAGTTATTTTTTCAGAAAGATGCTTGAGTTGCCCAAAAAACAAGATTGTCCATAACTTTCTCATAATTAGTCCAAATGGAATGAATCTAAGCTTCAGATGTAGACAAAGATATAGTCTATAAGAAAAAAAAATTCAAGTTTTTATAAGAATTTTTTTGCTGCTCCTAATCCCCAAATTTGTGCTTATTTGGGCATAACTTTTGCTCCCTAGCATCAATTGGAATAAAAATTAGATTCCCCAAAAGATAATGTGTTTTTTTATTTTCAAAAAAATTTCAAAAAATTAAAACAAAAATTGAGGCCGTAGGTACCTGCCCAAAATCCCATTTGTCCCCCGTAGAGACAATGGTCCTTTAGGGGTTAACATATTTTGAAATAGACATTTAAAAAGGATTTTGAATTGACTTAGTAACCAATATTGACATTTTTTTAAATCACAAGAGAGAAAATTAAAATAATCAAGGGCCTATTTTATTGGAGTTGTACTTGAAGGGTTGTGTTCACTTCTTTTTTTTTTTGAGGTAAAACATGTTCATATATTTGAGTTAATTCTATTTAAAATGAACCACTGTGAAATATACATTATATTAACACCAAAAACCCAAATACAAATAAATAAAAACGAAAACGCTAAAAAAATTGTGTCAATATGAATGTAAGGGTAGTGAATTCATTTGTTCAAAACTCCTTTTTACAGGTTTTAATTGCACAACAAGCTTAAAACCACAAAAAATCCTATACCTTGTTTGGTGGAATTATTTTTCGTGCTTCACTTCATTTTGCTCAAAGTTGAATCGATGCAAATCTAAGTAAGAAGAATTGGCAAATTTTGTACAAATATTGCTAGCTTACTTTTTATGTGGCATTTTGAAATATACAAGAGAATGAAGATGTTCTTCTATCATATAAAAGTGAAGAAGACTAATTGGTATAACTTGAAGCAAAAAACGTGGACATGAGTGCAATAACAAAAACAAAATTGAGGTTTACTATGTTGTTAATAAGTAAAAATTTGAATATAGTTTCTTTTTTGTTCTAGTTGGAAATGTCAAAAATAAAACACAAAAATTCAAGCTATAAGGAAGAACCCCAAAAGTCTTCTTGATGAGTCCTAAGCACAATTTACAAGAATTTATTTTCTTGAAGTTTTATACATACATGATTAGAGTGTTACGTTAAAGGCCATGTCTAAAATCACTCCATTCTTGAAACCACTAATTTTTTTTTGTTAAAAAGAAACTATAACTAGATGGTGTATGATTTAGAATTATATAAAACATATTTATCATTGCTCATTGAATTTGTTTTTGAGACTTTCATAGAATTTGATCATACATTTCTTGGAAATGTAGGTCAAAATAGTTGTTTTCAACTGTGAGCAAAACGTTCTCTGATTTCCAAGTTCACAAAAATGACAAGAAGAAATGGTTTCTATTAGCAATTGCATTATTGAATAGTTGAGACCATTTATGCCTATTTCTTTTTAAAAAAAATATTAGAAGCCTATTTTGATTTCTTAGAGCATCACAAAAATCCTTTGCAAATATTGTCAATAGCATTATTGTTCAATTTGTTGTAACTACATATTTTGGTTAATTGATGGATATAGACTATATTGGTAAATAGTCATTGTCATAATTCTAACAATAAATTAGCATTTGTATCTGTGCCATATTTGAATTAATAAATAGTCAAGTAAAACATCTCTTAAATTTTTTTATTGCTATTATGTTGTAAATATTGTAGACATTAACCTCCTAAGCACCTTGTACTCCATTGGTTGATTGTGAACAAATTGTACATTTTCTTTTGATCTTTAAGACACATTTTGCTGATTACAAAGAATTTACTTGGTGTTTATCTCACTTGTGTATTTATTGTTGATATTTTGTAAAACTTAAATCAATACATGTCAAGTTCAAAAACATGCCTTTGTAACATAGAATGTGGCCTTGAGAAATCTAAGCTTTATTGATCAATGTTTTGTTAAAATTTTAATAAACAATAAATTAAGGGTTGTAGCAAAGAAAAAAATTATAGCTATTTACATTCTAAATTTGTCAAGGTTACTAAAGTATGAGCGGGGAGCGACGAGCATTGAGCCATGAGCAATAGTTGTTGAGTGATGAGCAATAAAAACATAGACATTAATAGTTTGATATCATGCTTAGGTTGCTTATATATCTAAGGAATTTTAGGTATATGATCTAATAAAAGAGTACAAATCATGGATTTTTTTTGAAAATATAGAGTAAGGATGAAATTCATCTACAAAACACATCTGAACAAATGAATATTATAATGGATGGATGTAAGTTGTGCAATTGGATGATACTGTCAAATTTGTAATCCCTTGCCATCAATTTTTATAATATTCCAACAATGGGAGCGAGGAAATATGGATGCAGCAAAATATTTCAGGTTGGCACATATAATTTATAATTGTTGAGCATTACTTTTAAAAAATAAAATAAAATGATTTTAAAACTTAAGTAATATAATAATCAAACAAAACTGGAAAATAATTCAAAAAGAGAGAAGTGGGCCACAAGGTTTAGGAAATGCATGTATATATGACACTGTTGGATTACAAAGAAACTTAATGTTGAAGTTAGTGAAATCAAAAGGTCGGATATGTAAAATAATTTTCTTCTGCTGTTTAGGGATTAGGGTACCAAGAAAAGAGTTGAACCAAGACGACACTTAGGTATCCAATAGGTAGATTCTGTTACAGTGTAGAATTTATAGGAAAGGGAATACTCTTGATTAGCCTTACATAAATATGTACAAGTCTCAGGTCCTGAGAACCATTAATTAGCATTTACATAAGCCTGATTCTGAAATATAGAGTTTGTTTATCAAATAATAAAAAAGGTGTTATGACACATAAAGATTTTAAGTCCAACACATACGTTTGTACAATGCTATTAAAAATTAACTAGCAACGGTTATGTGAAAAGAAGGGCAAAAATCTGGTGACAATATACTTCAATACACTCATACCCTCTAAATCCCAAAGGTAAAGAAAAAATATTGTAAGCTTGAAGGCTTCACTGTCAAGCTAAAAAGTGATGAAACTTGTTTGAACAAAGATTTCTTTGGATTTTTTTGAATCTCAAGTCAGAACAATAAAATGAACCAATGGTTTAGTAATATAAGAGGTTCATATATAAAGACAAATTACAATATACATCATTAATTGAAAGCAGCAAAATTGCTGTAGCAATCCAAGTCTCAAACATGAACTGCAACCTCATACATTTGTGATTTCAATTAAACAAAACCAAAATTCCGAACAAACATGGTCAACCAATGAACCTTGGAAGACAAAAAGAAATACATGTACTTTAGTTACAAACTATTAGTGAAAAATAAATTGTCAAATGCCTCTAGTTCAAAATATTTAACAACATGCTTGTCTTCTCAAAATGACCTACTTGCTAGAGTAGCATTTTCTTCAAAACCATCATCAGGATCTGGCCGTACATAACAAGGAAGGTCCCATGTTTTTGGAGGACTTGGAAAAAGTTATACTAGCTTGCAAGAGTGCAATAAATACATATTAAGATATCCATAATTCACTACAAATGCATAATGCAAATACAATACGACCTTAATGCAATTCATAATAATTCAATAACACAAAACAATACAACTTACAAACCCAAACAATTCTTCAACACTTTCTTCACACGTTTGGTGCTTGGAACCTTGTCATTGTCAAAAACAACTTGCTTCCACTTACTACGTGCAAGATTATTGGGTGGAGCACATGTGGAAATTCCCTCAATGACCTCATTGTAAATATCAAGGTTAGCCTCCCACCCAATCACATGTTGTCCAAACCTCTGACAAGCATGTACTATAGCACTTTCAAACCAAAAATCCACATAATCAAATAAACATAGTATTACCAAAAAACAGTAATTAGAGCACAAAAGAATGATCATCACTTCAAAGATGGAATATACTACTCATTTGCATAGTCAAAATATGTTACGCTTATTCAAATTTCACATCACACCACGTATCATACCAGTAGAAGCACTGGCGTCAAACATGACATTGCCGGGTGTTGTGAAAGCTTGTAACAGAATTTGAATTAAATAAGAGTCCTTCTCCCTACACTAGAAGAAAAACAAGGATAAACGACTGCCACAAATCACAATGACTAGGTCACTAGAACTGCTTTGCAACTGCACAAACAACTGCACAACATTTACACAACTACAATCTAGTCATGCAATTGTTGTGCAGTTGTTTGAGCAGTTGTAAGGCAGTTCTGGTGACTTAGTCATTGTGATTTGTGAAAATTGTTTGTCCTTGTTTTTCTTCTAGTACTACTACCGCGCCACGGCATGTTCCGATTCATAAGCTGCATGTCTTTTGATGTGAAATTATGAAGAATGTCCTTGGCTACAAAAAAAACAATTGAAGTTAATACCAATAAAAAGAGAAGCACTTAGACAATGTACACTTAAAACAAAAAACTTCATGCATAAATTGAATTGCTCTTGTGAAGGATAATGAACCGTACTACATGTACCATGAAGTGAAGCATACCTCTAATGTGATAAAAAAAACCAAAATACTTATTATTTTTTTGATAACCCAAGTTGTGCTCTATTGGTTCTTCTTTGAAAGAGCAATGAATGTAAAATGATATCCAAAACCGTTTGCTCTAAAAAACATGCCGGTGTAGATGAGATTATGGAGCAATTTTGTCCAGACAATATCCAACACAATATCATAGAATCCAAAACCATGTTAAAGAAAAAAGAAAAAATTTAAATTTAGGAGATTTACCGTACGATTTGGTCGATCAGAGCAAGAAAGGTGTAAATCATTTATTCCTAACCATTCAAATATACATTTGTAGCCATAAGTGCTGGCATCATCATCTACTATATCCCGAACAGCTGAAATATCTGGTATAAATAGGATAATTGCGCCATCATTTTGCAAACATGAATTTGCAAACTCAAAAATACACTCGGCGTATTCTATGTCATATTCATTTCACGGAGGGACATTGTCACGTGGACTTGAAACATGTGGAACTAGCAATCCGTCCCATAAATCTCCAAAAATCATGTCTAAACATGCCTTTGACTTATAATGACCTCCAATACACTTGTTCTTCTCAACACCTGCCTGAAAGTGCATAACCAATGAAGTAAAGCAAATCACATTGATGAGTTTGAGGCAAATTCTAAAATGAAACACATATGAAATTGAAGGAATAAAAAAAAAATTGTAACTAACCTTGTTTGCAAAATCAAACAATAAAACATACTCACAAAACTGATGTTGAGTGTTGCTCATATACTCCAGGCCTCCAATATACAATAATTTGCTACCATAGAATAAGTTGGCATAGTATTTTTCTCTGCCATAACACTACTAGAAAACTACTAGAAAATTTAGTGCAAAATCAACAAAAAATCAACTCAAAACTGTTGTTTTTTGTTGCTTTGGACATGTTAGTTTGGATACTTTTCAACGCAAGTTTGTTGTTTTTTTGTTAATTTCTGTTGATTTTCTGTTGATTATATGTTGATTTTTTATAATAATTTTTTTTTCATAATTTTATATATATATATATATATATATATATATATATATATGTGTGTGTGTGGTTTTTGTAAATAAAAAATCTGAAATTTATATAGCACCAGGTGACCCAGTAGCCACAGCGCCGGCTCTGAGCACTAGGGTTGGAGTCAAACTCAAGACCTCAGGCTTCCAAGTGGAATGCCCTCCAAGGCCACACACAACCACTACATCACCCATGTTCACATGTGCACACAATGATATAAACAATTTATTTGTACACTTTGCTATAATCATTTCTAATTACTTTGCAAAGCCAGTAGACTTTGGAGGCTATTTTGGCCTTGAAAATGATTTTTTTTCAAAAAACTTAAATTACAAAAAAGTTGGTTAATGTAGTGTACATTCACCTCCAACAATTTTTTAAGATTTCAATCTTTTAATCAAAAGTTATAAGTAATAATCGGTGAAGGTGTTTAGAAATTTAAAAAAAATTATTATTTTCACCCTTTTGATTATGTTTACAACTTTTGATTGGAATTCAAAAATCTCAAAAAAGTTGTTGTAAGTGAATGTTAGCTTCATTTTTAATTGTTTTTAGTGCTAATTATTTTGAAAACAAAAACCTCATTATGTTAAAGTAGCCTCCATAGTTTGCTAGCTTTAAAAAATATGAAATTGGGAGAAGGCATGGAAATAAAACCTTGTAATTATAAAATCAAAATTCTATAGACTTTTGAATATTTTTTAAAGGTTCTACAAATACTTCATAAGAGTTTATTTGTTTTGTTTGATTTGGTAAAAAAAAAAGAAGGAAAAATAGTAGAAATACGCTTCAATGCTTTCAAAATATCAAATTTACGCCTCAAATATTTAAGACATAAAAAATACTCCATACTTTATTTAGTAGTATTTTGGAAAAATATTTAAAATACTCTTCTATTTTGAAATGTCAAATATACCCTTGTATTATTTGAATTGGAAAAATCACCTTTGGTTTTTTGTAAAAATGTGAATTTTAGTATACCATTGGTTTTCATATAACACAAAGATATTTGATAATTTAAAAAAATTGAGGAGCATTTTTAATATTTTCCCAGCATATTAGAGGCCTTGTTGATATTTTTGCAAAAAGCCAAGGGTATTTTTTAAACTTTTAATCTTTGAAGGACATATATGATTTTCTAAAAGAATTTAGGGGCATCTTTTATATTTTTTCATAAAGAAATTTTGGTGTTTAAAACAACAAATGTTGTACATTTTATACAAAAATTTGTTGGCTTAATTAAGTTGTGTTCAAAAGTGTCCAGATCAACAAAAAACCTTTGAATTCTGTTGTTTTATTGTGTCCAAAAGTGTCCAGATCAACAGAAAACCGTTGAATTCTATTATTTTGTTGTGTCCAAAAGTATCCAGATCAACAGAAAACCACTGATTTTTTTGTTGTTTTGTTGTATCCAAAAATGTCCAAATCAATAAAAAATTGTTGATTTTTTGTTGTTTTGGTCATGTTTTTAGAAGACTTCAATTAAAGGCTACTAATGTTAAATCATAACAAATTGTGAAAAATGGAGAAAAAAGCCACACTTAAAATTTTAAAAGATTCTTCTTTTTTGAAAAATTCTTTTTTTTTTTAAAACTTCAAAACATTTTTATGCAGTCCAAAAAGATTCTAGAAAGATTTTAAAAACAACCCAAACTACTCTAATAGTTTTTTATGAAAAAATATTCAAAGTATTTTAATGAATTTCAAAAAGATCCTAAAACAACTCTAATTGAGTTTAAGAGACTATATTTTAATGAAGATTTTGAAGTATTTTTTCAAATTTCATAGTTAAAAATTTCAAAAAGATTCTAAAGATTCCTTATAACTTCAAAAGATTCTCAAAGGTTTTCAAAGATTTTCCAAAATTCTCAAAGATTCTCAAAGATTTTCAAAGATTCCCAAAGATTCCTTAAAAAATTGGAAAAGATTTCCAAAGATTCTCAAAGATTCCAAAATATTCCACAAAGATTCTCAAAAAACCTAAAAAATTCTCAAAGATTCTCAAAGATTTCTTAGTACTCTCAAGATTTTCAAAAAGATTCTAAAAGACTCTACAAAAATTCTAGAAGATCTTTATAGATTCCAAAAAGATTCCAAAAAGATCTTTAAAGAATTCTAAAAGATTCTAAAAGATTTCTCATATTTTTTAAATATTCTCAAAAATTTCAAAAAGATTTTCAAAGATTCTAAAGAATCGAAGAAGATTTTCAAAAATTCCAAAAGATTCTCATAGGTTCTCAAAGTTTCCAAAAAAAATTCTAAAAGATTATAAAATTTCTATTGATTTAGTCAATGGTGTCCAAATCAACAAAACATAAGTAGTTTTTTAGAAAATTATGTTAAATTAGTTAATTAGCATGTGCAAATGCCCAAAGCAACAAGAAACTATTGGTTTTTTATTGCTTTGGAAGGAGTTTTCTACTAGTGTAAAAATTAAAACTGTTCTCTATTAAGCCGACATGAATTCTACATTTGCTAGACTCAATTTTGTGTGCGTTATATGGGAACTAGAAGATTGGCCACCAATCATCAGCAAGGATTCCAGTGTCATAATGGAGATGCCTCTATCATATAAATATACGTTTATTACCTAGTTTTATTTGAATTTTAATAAATGAAAAATTGTGGTAGAAATGGCAGCCAAAGATTATCGCTTCTTTAACCAACCAAGTTCACGACTTAGCGATTGGAAATAAGCTTTCAACGTTTTTGTATGCCCATGAGGGCACGTGTCCACTTTATAGTGGTATTTATTTTACATTTATATTTTTATTAAGAAATGTGAAAGAAGATGAAATAGATATCTTTGGTGAAAGTAGTTTGAGAGATTTACTAAAGTTATTTGCCTTTAATCTAAAATTTGAGGTGAAATGACCTCAAGATAAAGATAAATGTAAGTTATGGGGTCTAATAAGAGTAGGGCCACCCATGTGAGAGGGATATGGGTTGACCTATGTGCTCAAAGCATGTTAGGAAGTTTCTAAAACTTTTGGAGTATAATAAGGAGTTATGGTTAAACGCTCGAACGTGACAGGAGCCATAATTTATGATTCATGTAGAATTTTGAAGTGAAATTTGTTGAGCTTATATATTTTTGTGTAAAATTTCCAGAAATTCTATACTTGCTTGATTTGGAATTAGCATTCAAAAGTTGTGTTTGTTTGAATTTGAAAGGTCTACTGCCTTCCATGTGAAGGAGTTGAGATTTTGATCAATCATAGAAATTAGACAGCTTGTTAGTTTGTTATGAAATTTTGAAGGAGTGTAAATCATTGTATAAGATTTTTAGAAAGTTATCAAACTTGAGATTTGAAGCTTTGAAGAAGAAAATATGAAGAAGCAAAGGTTTGGAGGTTGCATGTTTTTGGAGAAATGAAGGCCGCTTTTTTGAAAAGTCATAGCTTTTGATTAGGTTTATATATTTTTTTCAAAATTTTGTGAGTGATAGCTTATCAAATTGCCTTTTCAAATTGTTATCATTCATGTAATTTGAAAGATTTTTGAGAGAGTTGTGTTGAGTTGAAATTTGGAGGTATGTTATCTTTTCGCAAGAGGGAGATTGCAACTTTGATGAGCCATAACTATTGGTTTGTTTTGAATTTTCTTTTCAAAATTTTATGGGAAATAGCTCGTTGGCTTAATTTTTTAAATTTTTTTTGCTCAAGTCATTTGGAAGATTTTTGAAAGAGTTATGGTCTGTTGAAGTTGAAAGGTTGGATGTCTTCTTTAATTAAAATATCCAAACTTTGATTGACTATAACTTTTGGACAAAGTGTTAATTTTTGGTGAATTTTTTACATGTTGTACTCAACAGTGTTATATTTTGAAATTGTATTACATTGATGTTTTGAAATTATAACACAAAAGTTACAGAGCTTCAAAGAAGCAGTGGTTGATTTGCCTAAGAGGGAAAAGAAATCCTACTTTGTTTTCTTTTAAATTTGATAGTAGTATAGTTTGAAGTGAGAATTTAGAGATTTGGTAGATTTTGAGATTTGGTAGATTTGAATGTTTGAGAGATTTGTAAGTAATAGACTGCGCTCATTCTAGAGATAATGTTGTCTATAAAATTTTCATTTAGAGTTTATAATAGACTGCGATTATTCTAAAGAGAATTTTGTCTCTTGAATTTTCATCTAGAGTCTGAAACTTTGAAGTAGACAACTGTGCCTTTTCTAAAGAGAATGTTGTCTCTAAAATTTCCATCTAGAATTTAATGTAGACAACCATGTCAATTCTAAAAAAAACATTGTGTCTAAAATTTTATTAAGAGTTTGCAATAGTTGGACGCTATTCTAGAGAGCAAATGTTCTCCAATTTTTTAATTTAGAACTTGCATTTGAAAAGTCCAACTACATTAGATCGCAGCCAAATATCCTGCGTATTCCCAAAACGCGCTCTTGTTTATTTGACATCAAATGATTAAGAGCAGAGGAAGACCTTGCAGTGTGTTGCAAAGCGTTTTGATTGGTGGTATATCTTTTTACTGAACATCTCTTCAATATGACTTTTGAAGGTTGTGTCTCTGGTACTACAACATAATTGCTGTTATTATTGGAAATATTTACAACGGCTGGCCTTGAATCCTTTGCTTTTTTGTATTCTTCTACTTCATCAATTGGAGCATATGACTTCTGACACTTAATTTACCAAGGGTATTGAAGTAATCCCTCTTGGGAGAATAGCCTCTCTTGCTTATCAAAAAAAATGCAAGACTCCGATCCCTTTTGGACCCAAGATAGCATGAGTTTCAAAACCTCGCGCTTTTTAATCACTCCCTTACCAGCAAGTTCTCTTAAAAAATATCTGTATCATAAAATGTGCAGTTTTGAGAAAATTATGAGAGGAGATGTAATTGTCAAGATTACAACCTAAAAGAATGAGGATACTGAAAACTATAATTCTAATATGCATTGCTATCAATGAAAAATGTTACCTATAAACGCAACATTGCATTGCTTCTTTTGTGCCATCTTGATCAAGAAATTGTTTTTTCAATACAAAGGTCAAATCCTCCTCAAAAAAGCTATAAAACGTCTCGTCCCATAGAATAATCCTATTGCGCTCTATGTAGCCATTGATCTTGTCAACATTTGGATGCGCATCCTAGTTATTTACAATTTTCTCAAATTCAAGAGTTACATCAATCAAAGTTATCGCGGCTTGTTTGTGCTACATAAAGTCAAACATCAAGGTAACAAGTGATTAGTTGCTGGATTCAAATAACAAAAATAAATATTGACATAGAGTGACAAAATTATTAAATAAACGAGGGCATTCATCTGAATATTCAACTATAAATAAATACCAATCGTTGTCCTACCACAAACAATCAAAAGTTGTAGAAGAATCTAGCAATAAAGTGGTTAGTGATGTGAAATGCTAATCTCAGCCCAGAACGTGGCTTGTGGTAACCATAGCTTTAGTTCTTTCTTTGTGGGTGTTGGAGAAGGGAACTTCAACACAGTTTGGTTCTTAGGACTAGAGTTCTACCATCTAAGCCAGTGACCTTCGTATACTGGTTTGACAAGGGTAACTCACAAATGTTGAAACTTGTCTAAGGTCATATCATGTCTATTAGCTTTGCTCTAATTCAAGATGATCTGGTCACAAGAATGAATTTCAGTTAGTAACAGCAAAATCCATACACAAAAACAGAGGTCTGAGTTTATAAAACGGGTTATTCCCATGTACTCATTATCGAGTTAGAAAACCAATATTAAAGTAGTCGTGTTACTAATTTGTCCCACTAGTATAAAATTGCGTTAAAACCCACCAAATTATGTCCAATGGTTTTTGTTGAGTTCTTTATTTCTAACGTAAAATTTTGCTGAACAATACAAAATTTTGCATTGTTCAGCAAAAATTTACATTGGAAACAATGAACTCAACAAAAACCACTGGACATAATTTAGTGGGTTTCAACGCAGTTTTCTACTAGTGTCCTTTCCTTTGTTTATCTAGATACTTAATTAAACCATAAGAAGAAGTTGTTAACATGAAATATGATCAGAATTCAATTCCCATTGGACAACAAGTTTGTTAAGAACATCAAAGAATGGCCCACAATTTTAGGGCATACAAATTGTCCTTAATTTTACATGAGATATTGAAAATCAAACAGCTACTTCCATGAAAATCAGACAATTTAATATCTCCAAGATATAATCTTAAAATTGACTGCACAGTCTTTCACTTTGGTATTAGAATCCGCATAGGAAAGCGCCATTAAATTTAACTAAAAAAATCAACGACATAATACAATTATAATGTACATTTTCTAGCCGGATCTCTTATTTGAATTCAAAAAAGACATAACATGAAATATTCCCACCAAACTCACATTCACAGAAGAAACTAAACCTTCCCCAAATGCTTATCCCAATAACCAAAGGCCATAAACATTAGCATAAAATTTGAATGATGTAATACATTCATTATTTGTTGATTAAAGTGAAATTTGCTATTCGAAATCGAATAGCATAGGACCGGAATTTTACAACGTCTACTTCAACTTCAGACAAGGCATTTAAGTTCCCCAAATGCTATTCAAATTTGAATAGCAAAGTACTTTAAACTTTAAGAATAAAATTGATTGAAGTGATACACTTATTTATTAATTAACCACAAAGAAGTATGCTATTCAAATTAGAATTGCATTATACTCTCATCCCCAAGGTCAATTTTGATTCCAAATCCCCCTACCATTTTGCTAAAACAGAAAATTATAATCTTGTATGCTAAACAATAACACTCTTTTGATAAAATGGTTTTGGAGGACTTGGATTTAGAGGAGCTTGCTGAAATGCCCTCATGCAATTTGGCGGAGATAGTGCATAATAAATGGCTGCAAATGTCAAGGAAAAGAGAGAACAGTCTTTACACTGCCACTACTGATGACATGATGCTTGCCATTCAACAATCCACAAATTATTGGGCCTTTCTCAGAGGTTGTGCATTAGGCAGTGGCCCAAAATTAAACGAGTTATGCCTTTGTGCTGCGCGAAGGACTAAAAATCCAGCAACGTTTGCAAATGCAATAGGAAAGTTACCTAATGCTGAGCAGTTTATTACACGCATCCCGCACTTAGAAGGAGAAGAGGTTTTTGGATCTTTGAAACGCAAATTGGACATTCCACCTAGAGCTAATTGTGATTCTCATTGACATGATAAAGTCAATTATTTGGTTCCAAAAGTACTAACTAGGTCTAACAAGGCAAGAATGCAAGATGCTGCATCCAAAGAAATTGCTACAAATGAAGGTGGTCCAAGCACTGCTGCACCTCATGCTCTGATGGTGTACGAATCTGAGTGCAATCCTAATTTGTGACATATTGCAAGATGCTTAAAGGAAGGGAAGACTTGCCACGGGGTTTAAGCAGGTATGAGGAAAAAATGTGGTGCAAAGGTGAACAAGAACAATAAGTCTAGAACTCATGCACCCACTTATATTGGACGGAGGATTGAGTGGGGATCCAAGGCAATTGTTAATCATGAGTTTTGGTTTTGTTTAGATGATCTCAAGCAATGTGCAAGTGGCTCTAAAGTGAATTGGGTCCTTGATTGGCCTGCTTTACCAACAGTGTGGCCCATTGCTATTGGAACGCGTCTTTTTGATTTAGAGATTCTGTCTTTGGAAGAAGCTAGATTTCAATTGCAGAAGGCACCTGAAGGTACATTGATGAAGCATATCTTTCATGAGAGTGGTTCTCTTCAAGATGGAGCTATGCAAAATCTAAAGATGCCTGACACCAGTGCACTGTCATCTGGTAGGAATACACATTCAACCAAATGCATGGGCAAAGCCATCAGGAGAAATCCAAGTGACCCAACTATTGACCATTAGAACAAGTGGGAAACTGCCAAAACTTTGAATGCAACCATTGAGGCTGTAACGGTCATACCCTTCCCAAGTTATGGTAGGATTATTACTCTCTTATCAAGTATTGCTCCAATGCAGAAGACTTACCAAATCACTACTTCAGATTTTCCTTCATGTACTTGCAAGGACTTTATTGGCATGAGTACTAGTTCTTTAGGAAGTAGGAAATCATGGGTAAATTGCAAGCATCCATATTATATCTATAGACATGTTTGCAAAGCAAATTACAAGGATGACCAATACATCCATGCAGCAAGCCTTAGTTCTACCAAAGTGATGATTCTACTTGGATGTGACAAGCTTTAGGGTACTTTGACATTGATGATTATCAGTATAATTACTTGTTTTTTAAGCTTGTTTGCCTCATGTTGTTGTAGAGAATGAGGTGTTTAGCTACTTTGATATAGTTGTTACTTTGGTATTCTAGTATAGATAAAGTTGTTTTTGGAATTATATTCCACCACGTCAAATGAAAAACATAAAAAATTTAATACAATAAGGCTAATTTTGGCAATTGCAATTGTAAATTGTCATCCATTCTTTGTTCATGTCTTCATTGACCTAATAATTCAATAACTTTGTTATCATTATTAGCACTTCTATTTTCTTTCTGCATTTTGAATATTGCAATAAAGATTTTATCTTTAGAAATGTAGATATAGTGCCTTCCGATAAAAGAACTTAGCGTCTACAATGAAGTAAGAGTTTTAATACTAGCAATACCCTGTTTACAAATTTTCATTTACCTATGAATCCATATAAGTATTTGCTTAACTTTACATAGGTTGGTAATTGGATGAATGAAATAGTTCTTTTGAATGAAATTCATTCACTTCAATATCCTAATTTGTTACTTATGTCTACTTTACAAACCAAAATGCAGTATTTGTCTTGTCTATTAATACATATTGTCTTGAGTTTACTAAAAATATTCATTTTGTAATTTTGCTTAATTTTTTCATCATTAAATTTTTCTTTGCAGACACTCTTATTTTTAGGTTGTTTGAGACGTTCTTATTCTCTATTATTACTATTTTTGGTAGTTTTTATGATATTGAATGCTCAAATGTAAGTGCTCAACGCTCAACGCTCGTTGCTCCTTGCTTATACTCTAGCGTCATTGTAAATTTGTCACCATTTAAAATTCAAATAAAATGATAAGGAATTTTGGATATTAAGCATCAACTTTCATATGCAAATATGTTGAAAACAATAGATAATATAATTTTAGCAAAGTAATTCAATAATTTAAACCCAAATTATTTCTTCAAAACTTCATACTCAACTTATTTTTCCAAGTTCTTTTTTATGATTTGTTCTTGCAAATTTCAAATCAAGAAATGGGTCAAAAAATCCAAGGTTAAAATAATTCATCAAATAATTTAGATATCATTTGGACCTTGGCATAATGACGTTTTATTAATTATTGATCCTTTATTGGAACAACATAAAAATAATATTTAATTTGTATGCAAAAAATATTATGGAAAAATGATTGCAATTCAAGGAAATGTCAAAGTTTTCTTACTTTGAATAAGACTAGCCATGATCCCCTTCAAATAAGGAGATCATGAAAGTTAATTCACCACATCAAATTATACTATTGCCTATTTTCAATGCTTTTAGAAACACATTTCTTGTGCTTGCTTTCAAATGACTAATTCTATGTATTAAAGTAACCTACAATAGACATTCATTGATTTATATCATTTTGAGAAATTGGTAGTACTATAAATTTTGTCTAAACACGTATTTTTTTAAACTTTTATTTTTAGTACAAGTGTAATGAAAATTAACTTTCAACCATTGGAATGAACAAGAGTGTTGACTACCATCAATTCCCATTCAATCCAAATTTATGAAACTTACAAAGCATTTATAAATAGGGAGTTCCTCTTTATATGATTTGGTTTCAAAATTCTACAAAGAAATTGGTGATTGTAAACTTTTCTACAATGCAACTTTTGAACCAAAATAATTTGGTGATTACAATAACAATTGAATCTACTTTCAAAATTCCATATCCTTGTAAACAAAAATTAACTTCCTTTTTGAGGTTTGTTTACATGTAAGGTCACATAAGTCATAAACATCCAAAAGCCCGTCACAAATGGATTTATGAAACAAAAAGGCCACCAACTCCTCCCATTGGATTAGCAAGTTGTTAACCTGTGAGTGCTTAGCACAAGTTCACTCAAATCCAAACCCTTTGGAGCTCATTTCAATCAAATTATCACCTAATAAAAATCCACAAACATTGACCGTATCGATTGGTAGTGAACATAGGCCCAGAGCTCCAAGGAAAAGGACACATCCTTTCACCGTACCATTGAAAAGATTATAATGGTCAAACAAGGAAATTTTTCAAAGAGGCCATATTTTGGCCCCTTGGGCGCTCATGGGTTAATCCCTAAAGGATGTTGTTGTATTGTGTACTCTTTCCTTTGTTATACACAAATGGGGTGTTTGGGTAGCACCTAAACCACATTGAAGCAATAAATTTTAAGCCAATTCACAAACGTTACTACCGGTCACTTATGATTTTTTGGAAGTTATTTGACATTTGTCATAAAGCTATTTTTTCAAGTACTAAATGACCCTTGTATGAATACGACCAACACTTTTAGGCAACATCCTTTAGGGGTGCATTGTTGCAAGGATATTGCACAACAACCACCTTGAAAACTTCATGTGCACTTCTACTGAAAATAGTGTTGACCTATAAACGTACACCTCGATAAAATACAAAGATGAAACATCACTTCACCAAAAAACAATGATTATTCGTTTGTTTTAACCTTTTAAAAAAAAGGGCCTCTGCTTGTGGGTACTGTGCATAGGAGTTTTTACTTGTTATTTTCATGAACTACCTCAATTGTATTCCTCGCGATGGTTAATTATTGTGTCAAATGTGTCATAAAATGTGTAAGGCCCAATCATTTCAAAGGGGCACACCAGGCCTTTTCAAAAAAGACTGAAATTACGCTTCTTCTTGGAAAGGGAGCACGAGCATTTTCACAAATACGGTCTCATTGAACAGAAATACGAAAGAATCACGACGGAAATACGACAGAACTACGACAGAAATACGACGGAAAAATGAATGAAACTTTTCGAGATGGATGAAAAACTGCGTTTCATCGTGGGAACAAGGCAACCCTGATTTATTGTGGCTCTCAGTTTCGAGTGTGTCTCGCTTGTTCGATCTTCCGGAGCAAGTTACCGATTCAGGCTGCGCGGAGGAGCCTCGTCGATGCAGCGATCGGGTTGAGAGACGCAAGGAAAGTGCGGGGCCGGATTTGCGGCGTCCGATTTGGTGGAGAGGCGACGAAACGCGAGCCGGAGGGGCATTTTTTCTTAATTATTTCTTTTACCTTTTGTTTTCCGTCCTGTTTTTCGTCTTTTGGTGTTTGCCTCGTCTGCTTGGGGAATGGTGTTGTTGGAGAAGGAGTGTGTCGGATTTTCTGGTGTTTTGTTGTATTGGATCTCCCCTTTCTAGCTCGGGGAGAGATTTGAGAGCTCCTGCACAATGTTGACCAAGTTCGAGACCAAGAGTAATCGAGTGAAGGGCCTCAGCTTTCACCCGCGCCGGCCATGGATCCTGGCCAGCTTGCACAGCGGTGTCATTCAGCTGTGGGACTACAGAATGGGCACTCTCATCGACCGATTCGATGAGCACGATGGACCTGTGCGGGGCGTCCATTTTCACAAATTGCAGCCTCTGTTTGTCTCTGGAGGTTCGTATTCAGCTCCTTTGTGACTCTCTGTAGATTTTCAGAGAAACGATCTGGTGCATATTAGCATTATGGATTTTGTCCCTGGTCGCTGAAGTTGTTACCACAATGTCAGATTGGACCTCCGCATTGTCATTGATTTAGAAGATTTTGCAAGACATCAATGATGATTGTGAGCTACAGAGGATTTCTTGTTAGTAATGGCTTGTTCTTTTCACATTAGGTTTCACATTTTATTTGTGATAGAGTCGATGATTTTTCGGAGAAATTGTATGGCCTATTGGAAACGTGATCGTGAAGCAACGAAAGTTTGAATGCGCTTGAGGTTACTTTTTGTAAGAGGAGTCGCTCGCTATAGGCACTTTTTGAGTCCAGAATTGGTCTGGTAATTTTGAGTATTAAGAACATGGTTTTTTTCAACTTGATTGGGATGTAGGTGATGATTACAAGATAAAGGTGTGGAACTACAAGATGCGGCGCTGTTTGTTCACTTTGTTAGGCCATCTTGACTACATACGGACCGTGCAATTCCACCATGAAAGTCCGTGGATTGTGAGTGCAAGTGATGATCAGACCATCCGTATCTGGAACTGGCAATCACGCACATGCATTTCTGTACTCACCGGTCACAACCATTACGTGATGTGCGCGTCATTTCACATCAAGGAGGATTTAGTGGTGTCCGCATCATTGGATCAGACTGTACGCGTTTGGGATGTTGGAGCATTGAAGAAGAAGTCCGTGGCTCCTGCGGAAGATATGCTGCGCCTCACGCAGATGAACACCGATCTTTTTGGAGGAGGTGATTCTGTAGTGAAGTACGTGCTTGAAGGCCACGACAGGGGTGTGAACTGGGCATCGTTCCATCCCTCCTTGCCTCTTATTATATCTGGAGCAGATGATCGCCAAGTGAAGTTATGGAGAATGAACGGTACTTGCCTTTTCTACAGCATATTTCCTGTCATTGGCTTGATAGGCTGATGACCAAAGATATGTTTTTCGATTCCAAAACATCTCTATTTGCAACATACATACTTCAATCTCATTGGACGATTTATTCTCGTTTTGCCTCGTAGAATGCCTGTAATTTGGTTTAACGGAAACGCTGTGCAGATACGAAGGCATGGGAGGTGGATACTCTGCGGGGTCACGTCAACAATGTCTCCTGCGTCATGTTTCATGCACGCCAAGACATCATCGTGTCAAACTCCGAGGACAAGAGCATTCGTGTGTGGGACATATCTAAGCGCACGGGTGTGCAGACCTTCCGAAGAGAGCATGATCGGTTCTGGATCCTTTCTGTTCATCCAGAGATGAATCTTCTTGCAGCTGGTCATGATAGTGGAATGATCGTCTTCAAGTTGGAGAGAGAGAGACCTGCTTGTGCTGTTCAGGGAGGCACCTTGTACTATGTGAAAGAACGCTATTTGCGCACTTATGATTTTGCAGCTGCAAGGGACAATCCTCTTATTTCTATTCGGCGAGCAGGTTCCATGGGACTGAACCAGGGACCTCGGACTCTCTCGTACAATCCAGCAGAAAATGCAGTCTTGCTCTGTTCAGATATCGATGGTGGTTCTTACGAACTCTACATTATTCCCAAAGAGAGTTCTGGCAGGAGTGAGGCAGCGCAGGAGGCAAAACGTGGGGCTGGTACCTCTGCAGTTTTTATAGCACGGAGCCGATTTGCTGTACTTGATAAAAGCCAAAACCAGGTAATTATCGTACATGCCAATGTCACCTTGAGGAATACGTGAGCTAGGATAGTATTGCTCCTAAGAATAAAGGGATTGCTTAAGTGAGTGCAGCACGAATGCGACGTGAAGATTGTTGCATCTTTCTTAATTTCCTGATTATTACCCTTCGAGTTTTGCGGGAGGCTGGGCGGAGTTAGAGGAGGGGGCCATGAAATGTACTTTTTTTTGTAAATTTATACTAGCAAGACACTGATATTTTGGGCTGATCCATCAGGTTGTTATCAAGAATTTGAGAAACGAAGTGACCAAGAAAGTCGCTCTGCCGTCTCCAAGCACGGATGTCATCTTTTATGCAGGAACTGGAAACCTGCTTTGTAGGTTAGAGGACAAAGTTGTGCTTTTCGATCTTCAGCAACGTGTCTCCATGGGAGAGGTCACCACTCCCTTTGTGAAGTATGTCGTATGGTCAAGTGACATGGAGCATGTTGCACTGTTGAGTAAGCATGCCATAGTTTTGGCTACCAAGAAGCTTGTGCAGAAGTGCACAGTTCATGAGACTATTCGAGTGAAAAGTGGAGCATGGGATGAGTCTGGTATCTTCATTTATTCCACACTCAATCACATCAAGTATTGCTTGCCAAATGGAGACAGTGGTATAATTCGTACTTTGGATATTCCTGTGTACATTACTAAAGTCAGTGGAAGTTCAATTTATTGCTTGGACCGGGATGGGAAGAATCGGGTTATCCAAATCGACGCTACGGAGTATACATTCAAGCTAGCTCTTATCCAGCGCAAGTTTGACCAGGTAGGCTATTTGCCGTTATTTTCTTCAGTGTCACGCTTACATGCAAGGCTCGTGAAAAGTGTAGTGGAAGCATTCTCCTGAGTACTTGGATTATGTATATCCAGTACAAATTAAGAGCACTCTGCTTCGACGGATCTGGTTAAATTGAAATTTTGGTCGTCTCAAAGTACCTCTACTGGTTTATATATCCCACTTCTCAACTGGTTAAGAAATTGGTTCTTGCTCTGTAGGTGTTGCAAATGATCCAAAGCTTGCAGCTCTGTGGGCAGTCCATTATTGCATATTTGCAGCAGAAAGGTTTTCCGGAGATTGCTTTGCACTTTGTTAAGGATGAGCAGACTCGCTTTAACCTGGCTATTGAATGTGGAAACACTGAGATAGCAGTAGCGTCAGCTAAAGAGATTGACCAAAAGGATTGCTGGCACCGCCTTGGCGTGGAGGCGCTACGCCAGGTGAGAATCACGGCCTCAAATCTTCTCTCTTGATTATATTTGCAAACTGTCAATGCGGAGTTGTAGAAGTTGACAGGCTTTCTCATATATTTCGATAATGGGCCATTTAGTGTATATTTATCTCAATTGCTTCTCAGTTCTGTAGATGGAGCGAGAAAGGGAGAGAGAGCAGTTTCTTTCCTGATTTTATGTGCTTTTCACCGTACCCTGATAGTGACTTCCTGTATGTGAGATAAATATTAATGTTTTACCATGGTCAGATCATAGCAACGCTAGGTTTAAAAATGGAGGAACTTATTAAATGATCAAATCAGTGGTGTAAGTTTCGAGGCTTCATGTTTGATCAACAGAGCCTTTGCTGGACTAATTGGTCTTTAACCTTATTTCAGGGAAATCATGAGATTGTGGAGTACGCATACCAGAAGACGAAGAACTTTGAGAGACTCTCTTTCTTATATCTAATAACGGGTAACGTGGAGAAGCTTGGTAAGATGCTGAAGATTGCAGAGATGCGCAATGATGTTATGGGCCGGTTCCACAATGCACTCTATCTTGGGGATGTCCAAGAAAGAGTGAGGATTTTGGAGGAATCCAACCACTGGCCTTTGGCATATGCCACAGCCAAGGTTCATGGATTGACTGAGGTAGCTGAAGAATTAGAACAGCAGCTCGGGGACAATGTTCCTTCTCTTCCTGAAAAAGACGAATCAGTTCTGTTAATGCCGCCGAGGCCTATTCTTCAAGAGAACAACTGGCCGCTGTTGGTGGTCAGCAAGGGCTTCTTTGACGGTTCCTTTGCAGAGACTGCTGGTCCAGGCGATACGGAGGAGGAGGATGGAGATGCTGGAGCTTGGGGGGCAGAAATAGATATTGTCGAGCCAGAGGAGGGTCTCCACGGAGATGGGGTGATTGTTGATGAGGAGGACAGAGGTATGTTATCTGCACTTGCTGTTTTTCACGTGTGTTTATTGCAGCCTATAAGCCACAGAGATCTTTGTATATTTTAGACAAACTCTACGCCATGCTTATTCTTCATCTCCCCGCTTGTTGACCAGGTGATGATGAGGAGGGAGGATGGGAAATGGAGGATTTGGAAATACCAGCTGACGCGAATGTGCCAGAGGTTGCAGCCGAGGCTGACTACTTTGTCACTCCTACCGTTGGAGTTCCCAAAAGCGAAGGTTGGGTTCAAAATTCTTCTCTTGCAGGAGAACACGCAGCTGCAGGCTCTTTTGATTCAGCAATGAGAATGCTGAACCGCCAGCTTGGAATCAAGAACTTTGCTCCTTTGAGAAGTATTTTCCTCGACCTCCATCTTGCTAGTCATTCTCTTTTGCCTACTCTAATATCCGTACCAGTTCTGCCTCTGTTTCTTGAGCGAGGATGGACGGACAGCTCACCGGCCAACGCAAAAGGATCACCTGCTCTTTTGACCAAGCTTTCTTCTCTGGAAGAGAAGCTCAAGGTTGCATACACAACAATCACAGGGGGCAAGTTCACTGAGGCTCTTCGGTATGCGTTCAGATTCTCAAAATTGTCATTTTGGCTTCGAAGTCCTATGTTGCAGATATCTTTGTAGTTTCTGATTCTTTTATCACAGAAGAGTTACCTCATGATCGATCAATGGTTTTTTCTTTTACTGACAAAACCTACCCATTGGCGATTTGAATCTTCAGGTTGTTTCTTGATATTTTGCACACAATCCCAGTTGTGGTGGTGGAATCACGCAAGGAAGTGGACGAGGTGAAAGAGCTTCTTGGGATTGCCAAGGAGTATACTCTAGCACTTCGGATTGAACTGAAGCGGAAGGAACCAGCATTGAAGGACGATTTACAGCGCCAATCCGAGCTTGCTGCTTACTTCACTCATTGCCAATTGCAACCCACTCATTTGAAGTTGAGTTTGCTGGCAGCTATGTCAATATGTTTCAAGGCCAAGAACTACAACAGTGCTGCGTCGATTGCACGAAGGTTGCTGGAGCTAAACTTGTCTCCAAGCGTGGCCAGCAAGGCCCGCCAGGTAAACTCCCTTACCATTGCCAATTAACGACATCGGTCATGGCTGATGGTCAAGCATATTCTTGAGACATCTGTGTCTCAAGGAAATTCTCATAGCTTTCTATTTCTAACTACTGGTATCACCAGCACTGTAAAGAGAAACCTTCAACACTCGAATCATCTTTTGCTCTCTTGATGTTTGGGTTTCGCTTAAACAACCTGGTTTTTCTTGTGCAGGTCTTGCAAGTATGCGAGAGAAATCCAAGGGATGAAATGAAGCTGAACTATGATCCCCGCAATCCTTTCGTAGTCTGTGGGGCTACTTTCACACCAATTTACCGTGGCAGCAAGGATATTTCATGTCCATACTGCAAAGCACGTTTCGTTCCTGAAACTGCAAACAAGCTGTGCCCAGTTTGTGATCTTGCTACTGTTGGGGCTGATGCCTCGGGCCTGCTTTGCTCTAATTCGCAGATGCGGTAATTTTGAAGTCGTGAGCAAGAACAGAGGTGGTAGAAAACGGGTTCACGCCTCTGTTGAGTCCGTAGATGTGTTTTGAGACTAGTTTTAGAGAGAATTGCAAGGACGGTTAGGTCCAATTGAATGCTACAAAAAGGAGATATTTAGTATAGTCCACTTTGATTCATTGTACTTTATGTACACATTATAAAGTCATCCATTTTCAACGTCTTTTGCGCAAATAAGATTAATCGCGTTCTTGTTTAGGGAATTCCATCGAAGAGGTTCTCAGTTGCAGGTATGGCCTCGAACTAGTTTTTCCTCTTGTGCAAGTGAGTTTCGTTTTTCTCAATCCCAGTCAGTAGCTAACTTTAACACTTGATGTGTCTTGTTGCCTTTCTCAGAGATCCAAGTTATCAACATGTTTTTTCTATGGAGTGTAAAGCGAACGCGGAGGTTACGGTGGCTCCACAGACAGACGCATCTCCTGGTGGGCTTCAGTTGTGTCCTTTAGTGCCTACTGCGTGTCTTCTGGCCTTCCTTCTGTACCTTTACTTCAATTACTCTCTTTCCTTGATAAAATTTCCAATGCCGACCAATTTGACTAACATGCAAGGTCAAGGACGTCTTCTCGGTGTTGGACGAGACGGTTGCCTGAATTAGGGTTGTGAGAAAAACAATGAGATCTCTGGCATTGTGTTCTTTGGTCGCCGTGCTCTCCTTCATCGACCTTGCAGACACAACACTTCGGATGCATCCTGAGGAGGAAGAGCCATTGGACATCCGGGACGAAGCCGAGTATCATCGCCATTACTCCCACCCTCGTCCCGGCCACCATCACCAGGTCAGAGTCCGAGGATTTCTCGTTCATCCTTTATTTTTCTACACTGGATCAGTTTTCACACAGCTACTTCAGATTGTGCTTCTATATTGAAGTTTGATCGGATTTTTGTACTGTAGTTTCAGAAATCAGTCAGTTTTTCTTTGTTTCCGATGTTTGTCAATGCTCTAACTGTCAAATGCTGCGCCAGCTGCCACATTACCACCCCAACTATCCCCACGGGCATTACCACCATCACCACCATCATCCACAAGTTCCTTACGGTCACCACCAACATGTGCATCCTGGACAGCCTATGCGCCCTCACCACCATCACCCACAACAAGTTCCTTACGGTCACCACCATGTGCATCCTGCACAGCCTATGCACCCTCACCACCATCACCATCACCAGCGCCAACATCCGCGTTACGTGCAACTGCAAGACGATTCCCTTTCTGAGTTTATTGACGTTGATGCAGAGGACGACTTCCCATGACTGCAATTTACGTTCAAGTTGATGTATCAATGTTGGTGCTGTACTGAAGGAAAGGAGGCCAATTGCACCCTCTCAGGCTTGTAAATAATTCACGCTTTGAAGTGTTCAAAATTTGAACAATTATTGTTAGTTCAGCCATAAAAGTTTAGCTTATGGCGTTGGTGTCATTAGTATCTTTTTTATCATGGGCGTAGCACCTTTTGAGACTGTTGCCAATTAAGAATTACAGCAAAATTGAGTAATCAAACGAATTACGAGCTTGGCATGCTCTCATACGAAGTTGCGATTCATTGGATCCGTTATGTCTTCATTATCTCAACTTTACATGAACCCCAAGTTTACATTTCAAAGTAACTGAACTCAAATTTACCCTGGAATCTAGGTTTAGGGTTAGGACTTTAAGGAAAATAGCATAGAAACATTCATATATGTATGATCTTCGTATAAATCATCTGCTTTCAACTACTTCAATCCTACTCTGGTCAATCAAATTTTTGTTTGTACAGGAATTTAACGATTCCATGCATGTTGTCGCCCTGTGCTTTGTTATAATGCTGTTTTTTTGTTTTTTTTTTTTGTTTTTGAGGACTGCGTGGCCCAAGAAGCTTTTTTCCAACCAGCTACAACTCTTTTTATTATTTCTCTTAGTTATATTTACTTCTGAATACCGGTTTTGTCTTCATTTAACTCTTGGTATCATGTTGCATAAGAGTAGTCATTTTGAGAGTAGTCACTTTGAGGTACAAGTCTTGAATCACAACTCGGCATAAAGCAAGTATTGAAACACATGTTTGTTTAAAGCTAATCAGTAGCACAAAAATCTCATCATGGGGCTAGAAGGGTTTAACCCTTAAAGGACCAAGCAAAGTTTTCACCAAAAACTCTTCAAAACTGCCATTTTTAGAGCATCACCCAAATTTGAAAACAAAAACATTTTTATGCAAATGTGACCGTAGGATCTTGTAGAAGAATGGTTTAAGAAAATGTAGAAAAAATTTCAGAGTTTTCCACCGCATGGATTGGAAGTTAGAATGGTTTGAATATTCAAAATCATCTTGTGAAAAACCGGGCAGCTACCCTTCAGAAGGTGAAATTCCTAAGGAAAAAAGGCCATGTGGGTGGTGCTTCTCTAAATTCCTTATTCCACGTCGATAAAGTACATGTCAAAAAAGTTTCAAATCATTTGGAGTTGTTCAACATATGGAAAAAAAATAGTAAGTAAAAAGAAGTAGTGAATGATTCAAAACACTAAATTGTTAAGAATTTAATTATGGAAATGAAAAATGCCAATCCCAATGGTCAGAATGTTGTCATAAACAATATTCATTTTGTTTTGTTTTTCCAAAATGTTGAAAATTGAGTAAAATAAAGGACTTCAAAGTTTATTTTGGAGTAGAGAATCCATAACTGCCTGCACACAAAAAATCCTCATAACTTTCATCTTGTTGATCCAAACCAAATGATTCAAAGCTTCCTACATTCACATAAATCTCCTAAATCAATTTAAATTTTTTGTTTTTGAAAAAAGTAAATTTTAAAAATCTGCCCAGGCTGCCCCTTGAATGTAAAAAACAACATATTAAGCCATAACTTTTTACTCACAATTCCAAATGTCATGAAATTTAGTGCATATGAAAGATAAACCTCATCCCCACATTGAATTAAAATTTCAACTTAAAATATGAAAAGCTCCAATCACAGGTACCTGCCCAAAATTGCTATGTTTCTAAAAAAGGAGGTCTGGTCCTTTAGGGGTTAAAGTGGAGGCTTGATGAAAATTTAAAGAAGAGTTAAAATGAAAAGTCTATACTTGCAAACTTGGTTGTCTTCTAGTGTATGGAGGTTTTCAAGATTGTTGAATGTCATTGAACATGAAACTCAATTTGTCCTTGTAATGTACAAGATTTTGGTCAATATATGTTTGGTCTTTATTTTACCTTTGTTCCTGTAAAGATATTTTATAATTATTTCACTTATCTGTGAATTATCCCAATCATGTTTGGGTTGATGACAACTTAAACAATAGGGATATGCTCCAAGATTATGCCATGAATGTTTCATATTCCAGGAACAATGATGATAACAACCAATTACAGAAAAGATGGCAATCATTAAGAATGATGTATTTGACAGATCTAAGCAATCCAAAGTTAAAAAATAGGAAACATGTTCTAAAACAAACAAAAATTGGAGGTTTTGATAGTAGTATGGTTCCTACAACAGGGGTAAGTGTATACTTGGAGGTATCAATTTTACACGATGTGTGTGGTATTTAATACCTCTTGATTGGGCCTGGCATTGTGCTTTTTGGTTTCATAATTTGAAATTTGTTAAGCGTGTCATTGAATATGGATTTTCCTTACTTTTAGAAATTGTGATCATTCTTTATTGACATTCAAAGGTTGGAATTATACTAAATTTAAATAATAATTCCTAAACTTATAAAGGTTTACAAACTTAGTTGAATTCAATTTCAAAAACATGTTATTTACATATATGGATCTTGATCCATTTTCAAACATGGAACTCAAATATCTTATGCACTAGCAAATGGAAATGTTGGAAGACCTTATATCACCATTCCTTAATTTTTAGTAAGGCTTAAATATTCTTGTCTCTACACTTTAGCACAAAAAATATAATTATAAATTTTAATGGAATCAACAAGTGGCAAAGCAAGTAGACATCTTACACAAACTTTACTTATTAGTTGGTGGAAGAATAACAAGAAGATTTTAGATGCTATCACCTAGACACCTAGAATAACAAAATATATGAGCACTGCAAGTAATTCCATTTGGTGCAAGATTTTGAGTAGTATCAGACCTCTACACATTAATTTGGGTGAACTGTATCAAATTAATGCAAGAGCGGCAACATGCTTCTCCACCATTGTTCTTTAAATATGATTTTGGGCACAACTTCTTTGCAATTTTTCAAGAAGCAATTTTGATGCAAAGCCATAGTAATGTTGCATTCTTTGCGCATTCTAATTGAGGCATGTGCCAACAAACCCTTTTTGAAACTTTGGGCACTCAAGTCACACGACATGAAACAATATTAAAATGCTATAGCCCAAAATATATTTCATTAGTTTATAGATTATTTTATTAGTACTCCTTGCAAATTAACTTATTTCTTGAATTATAAACTATATATATGTATATATATATATATATATATATATATATATATATATATATATATATATATATATATATATAAAAGAATCCCAAGCTCCTATTTTGGATGAAAAGGAGAGAGTTTGAATGCAACTAAGAGTCACATTCCATCACCCCAAGAAAAACTATCCTTAGTGACACGTCTAAATTGACTAAAATGTTCAAATTGACTAAAATGTTCAAATTGACAAAATTTTGACAAAAGGATGTCCAAATTGACAAAAAATCTCTGAATCAAGGTGACCTAATTCACATAAAATGTCCAAATTGACACTGCTCCCTTATAGTGCATGCATGTAGTAGTAAATAGTAGTTTAACAAGTTGCACCATTTACATTCTCATTAGGCAATAAAAGCGAGTAGCTCCATGATTTAAGTGATAGTTAACAATAAAGTGTAACGGGTCACTGGAAGTGACACCACAACACTTTTTCTCAACCAATTAGATTGAGCCGTTTCACCAAAAGTCAACAACATGTCACTAGAGGTTGCACCACAACACTCTCTCACCCAATCAAAATGAGTGGCTCAAAATGTTATATTCTTAGGGGGCATGGAGATAGGGGCACGGGGATAGCACAAGGATATAGGGCATGGAGATAGAGGGGCATGGGGATAGGGGGGCACAAGGATAGGGAGGCACAAGGATAGGGGCGCACAAGAATAGAAGGGCACGGGAATAGAGGCACGGGAATAAGAGTGCTATTGCACAATTTGATTATTGCAAAGATATTTTTGTTGCCTCCGTTGATACAATGGGTATGTAAACTAGTAAATTAATATTATTAATGAAGGGCGCAATAGTTAAAATAACATGATTTACACTGACAGCTTGTCCACAATGGTGATAAAAAATTGTCCTCAATGACTTATCTATAGTCATTGTAAGCAAAGTTCACAATTATTGTGGGCAGATTTTTTTTACTATTGTAGGTTGACTAACTTGCAAGTTCACAACTAATTATTTTGCCAATACCACAAGCTCATGTAACTCTTTTGTAGAAGCACTTTTAGGATATTTAGTCACGTGGAAATAAAATGTAAGAAGATGTGAGATAAAAAACATTCTTATCCTACCTAATTTTGTTTCAGGTCTTAGAGAAGTGGATAATGCTATTTTGTGAGCATAAGACTATGAGATATGAGCGGTGAGCCAAGATTTGTGATCAAGAACCAATTTTGAGTTCAAAATCAATGAAAAAACTTTTTTTTTGTTTTTTTCAAGAGATGTTAGTTTAAAATACACTATCATAGGACCTATATATATAGGAAATTACTAAAGCCACACCCAAAATTGCTAATGCCATACCCCAAGGTGTGCTTTGAGCATGAATTGTGAGAATTTAATGTTAATTTTTTAAATTTGAATCAAAAGATTTGTTTCACCTTTATCATTTTAATGCTATATTCAAAAAAACTAGAGGTGCTTGAATTTGACACTAAAAATATAGGACTTTGGAAATATTTAAAGAAAAATACATGGGAAAAATTGCAATGGTGCAATTTAAGTTCAATAAAGTTATGTTTGTTTTTATTTCTTTCAAGAAGGTATTAATGCCTTGATTGACTAACAGATGAATCACTTGAGTAAAAAAAATAACATGAAATTTGTAAAATACATGCTTATAGGGGTGTGGTGTTAGCAATTTTGGATGTGGCTTTAGCAATTCCCTATATATATTATAGGTGAAATTTAGTATTTTGACAAAAAGTCTAGACTCACAAGTCTCTACTCACAATATAGCATTCTATTTAAAGAAATCTAGATCAATACCTTAAATTAGGTTGTTTGTTTGTTTGTATGTTTTTTTGTCACATTGAGATCTCCTGGATTGTGTGTCTCCCATTGCATGTTTGATACCATCAAAAAGCTCTCGGCAGGGATGGGTGCACGGGCTTGGTTTTGTGGCATTTGGGCATATAGTAGGAAAATGATTGAATTTCATAGTTTTTTATGGATTAAATATTTGTAAAAATTACTTTTACTTTTATTTTGAATGGATATTCCAAAAATAAAAATAAAAAGAAAAGCATGATTAAATCAAAATGAAAATTGGGCCAATAGCATAAGGCCACAATAGTTTAAATGTGAGATATCTATAATAATACCTGACAGAGTGTTAAGATAAGTATTATATTAATGGCGATTGATATGTGTACCATATCCTTTGAACTGCTCTACCACACCTAGGGGTAAAGTTTAGATTTCTACCATTGAAAAGCTGAATTTGAGAATTTGGAATTCAGATTTGGACTTGGAGACCATGATTTTGTCTAGCTTGAAAAAAGATAGGAAAGGATGTTGTGAAAGACTTAAGGATATTTTTTTGGTTGTGGCAACAGAATGAGGAGGTGGTAACTTGTAACAGGAATAACATTGGCATGTGCAATAGCTAAAACATCTAGTCATCTGTATTCCTCAAGGCGTGAAAAAGTTGTGGATCAAGTTGTTATTGGCATGCCAGGTACTCTGGATGACAAAAGACAAAGCGCTGGACACAAATAACATTAAAGTCCTTGTCCTTGATGAGACCGATCAAATGTCTAATGAGGTGAAGACTCTGCTTACATTGTTCTTGATTTAGGGTTTATGGTTAGTTATCTGCTTTAGGGCTTACTACTCCTTTTTATTACTTGGTGTGCTATATCATGCTCGAATGAATGATATTGCTCTACAAACGGTTTGAGAATTTTTGTCATGAAATATTGAATAGCTAGTTATACTTTGGGTCTTGGTTTGAGTAAGATCTGCTTTGTAGGATGGATTTCAAGACGATTCAATAAGGCTTTGGAGAGACATATATAGAAGTGTGGAGGACAATGCAAAGTAAGATTTTGAATGTTTCTCTCAATGGCAAGCTATCTATAATTCCATGTATTATCATTTCAACCATACTGACTTTAAGCATGGTTTTTTGCATTTTTGTGGTATAGTATGGTAGTTACTTGTTGTTGAAATCAAGGATTGCAGTGCGGAGCATATTGAAGTGTTGTGTCTTATTATGACCATCAATTTTGCAGGTACTCTTGTTCTCTGCAACATTTAGTGAGAAAGTGAAGTCCTTTGCAAAGAAGACGATACCTAGAGCCAATTATATCTTTGTTGAAAAAGAGCGGCTTTTACTTGACAAACTTTGGCAGTACCAAATCGTTTGTCCAGATGACCGGTCAAAGATCAATGTGCTGAAGGACCGCATTTTCCTAGCTGCTGAAAAACTAGGTCAATCAATCATTTTTGTTTGCACTCGTAGGAGTGTCAATGACTTTCACAAGCTCTTGGAAAATGATGGTCACAAGTGCACAAGTATACATGGCAGGGCTTTTTTTTGGCTTTTTGGTGCCAGATTGCACCCAAAAAAAAATGTGGCTAAAAAACATTAAATAAAATGTCAAAAAATTTGGATGATTTTGCCACAAGGGTTCATTTAAAAATACATATTGGATGAAATTGCCAAATTGTGGATGAAAACCAAATTATAGATATATTATATGTACTTGGGTGATATTTTCTATGTGGATGAATATTGAAATTGGAGCACCACTATAACATTTTAAATAGCCACCTTCACACTTCTTAAAAAGTGAAAAAAAAAAAACCATGTATCACATGGTAATCTCCCAAGAAAGAGCGTGATCTTGTGATCAAGGAATTTTGAGCGGGAGAAACTAAGATTCTGATTGCTACTGGTGTTATTGCTTGTGGTTTTGATCAAGCTCAGGTATACAGTATTGAAGAACACCTTGGTGTCGATTATCTATTGTGTGCACATGTGCTAAATGAGTGTTTTTTGCTGTTTACATATCTCCTTTGTTATGTTTAGTCGATTCTTTGTGTTTGTTGCACCTCTTTTTCTACATAGTTTTTAGTCATGCTATTTGACTCAGTAGATGACTCACTTGCTTGATGCATCCGTCGTTTTTCTAGGTCACGTTGGTTGTCAACTATGACCTTCCAATGAAAAAAAAATCCAAATAGGAATGCCTATGCTAAACTTGATTATGAGAGGTATTTGCATTGGATTGGTCGACGTGGAAGGTTTGGCCGCAAAGGTAAGCGATTATGCGCCGTCTTGAATATCATTGCTATGAACTTGCCCTTTCTCTCTTTCCTTTAGGATTCTCAATGTTTTTCTGCCTAGGAGGTTGCAAAGGATGCATTGTTTTGACACAAAGATTACCTAATAGTTCACCATTTCAATAGATAATATCTATCATGCTCTTTATTATGCAGAACCATGACGGAATAACTTGAGCATGTTAACTAGCAACAATCTGACATGGGAATGATTTTATCTTAACAGATGCTGCTTTCAACCTACTGGTCAATGCAGAAGACAAAACAAACATGCAAAAAGTTGAGAAGCACTTTGAACAAGAGGTTCTAGAGGTAATGCACTTTGATTTTTGTGTATAATGTAACGCTTTATTGTCACTGCAGTTTGTGTTCACCACTTTTGTTTTTCCAACATGTGATATGAGTACCATATGTAGTACAACATAAATGCTGATAAGTACACTTTCTGGTGGGATGAACATGCAGTAAACACTGCTCATCTATAAAAACCCATTTACCTAGAAAGGTAATAGCGGGTATTTTAATGTATATTGACTTGTTGTTCTTCCATTGTACAGGTTTCTTGGGATAATGATGATGGTATTGAACAAGTGTTGAAGAAGGCAAGCCTTATCTGATTCTCGTATCTGCTCAATGGCTTGAATTGCAAATATTCTCTTCTATTTTGATGACGGTACTTAATACAAGGGAACCATTTTGTTTGAGTTTGAGGTTTGTCTATGGTGGATACAAAGGGAGATGTCACTGTCTTGCATTTAGATTCTAGCAAAGGATCTAGTAAAATTTTCAATCAAGTTGGGCTTCTCCCACATCTTCTTTGAACATGCCTGTGGTATGTATTCTACCCATTGAAGTTCAAGTTAAAATTTGTGATTTAGGATATATACTATATTGGCATGCAAGTTTGTGCTTCTTGAGTTTACCAAGACTACCAATTTTGATACATGATTTGCTATCAAAGTGTTAAAGGGCAAGAGGAATCCTGCTATTGAGCCTGATTTCATGCTCTTATGAGCTAGAGCAGTGAACAAAGTTGGTTTTTCTTGCTTAGTGAGGGACAGGTTCCAGGTTGGCATCTTTGTAGCAAAGACTAGTCTAGACTAATTAATTAGAATTATGGAGAGATTCCAAAATTTTGCTGGTCTTGGTGAGCATGTAGAAATAGACAGAGCCACGTGAGAAATAGTGTTTAGTAGGTCAATTATGTACCTTGAGTGGATCAATATTTACAAAAATTGGATTCTTCTAAGTTAGATTGTGTCAAGGACTTGATACCGAATGATGTGATCTCTTTGGTGTCAAGACAATTCTTGGTTGTTGTAATGAGTACATGGGCTTTTTAGCTAACCTTGGCCTATAGCCATGTTGTAATGGTATTGAACAAAACAAACTATTTATCAGGGGTTCCCTACATACAAATCAAGGTTTCCTTGCAGGGTATGCTTCACAAAAATCGATTAGCAACCTGGTCAAATCGAGGAACTTGGACAACATCCCCCCATGAGGCCATGGTGAGCGGAGTGGAGATGATCTTCTGTGCAACTCTGGAGACATCTGCCAACGTCAAAGATTGTACCCCTTGGATGAACTCGGCCAAGGGCTTGCGGTTGCCATAGGTGAGGATTTGTCGTCCAATATCCTCCGTGACTACCACTCGTGACTCCAGGTTCATCAGCACGGCCGAGATTGTGGTGTTCTTTGCCCGTTGCAATTCCGCATCCGTCACCTCACCGGGCGTAGCTACCGCAATGAACTCCTTTGTTGCCAAGTCCACCAGATACGGTACAAAATCCGACCCGGACGTGGCATGTATGCTAAAAATGCCCGTGTTGTTGTAAATGCTGTTGAATGCTGTGAAGGATTGCACCTGCTCATACTTGTTCAACACTCGAGAGTAGAGGCGGGAGTACATGCCCTTGCCGGGGCCACCGGCCGAAAACGACCCACCCCCGCCCAGCAACGTCTGCAACACCGTCACCGCAAACGAATCCTTCTCGTTCCGCCACCCACCAGGCACTTCAAAGGCCAATGCGATGTGCGTCTTGGGCGAGTCGGCTGCTTGCCGCCAGTCCCCGCCCACGTACTCCGTGGCCGGGGGTGTGGAAGGTCCCCCTCCTCCCATATCCAACAACAACGGCTCTGCAACCTGCAACAATGATTTTAAGCCAAAATTTGAGTTTGATCATTATCAACCTATTTTCACTGATATGCATTCGTTAGTCCTTATATTGTTTACTTGAAACAAAGAACTCTATAAAATACAATTTGAGAATTGGACTTTGATTTCAAGTCTGCAATTTGGGAAAGGGAAAATTTCATGGATACCCCCAAAGTTTGCAATATTGAAATCATAGATACCCTTGCTTTTTCAGAAATATCACAAATACCCTTGGACCAAAAAAAATTCTGCGTTTAACGCCATATTCATTAAATTGGGAAAATATTGGATACCATTTTGTACCTCACCTTAATCCAAAATAGCCACCTTAAACCAGATTTGAAGGTATCAGATTTAATCTGAGCCACTAAGATTTTTTCCCTCACAAATTCCTCCTCTCAGGTGAGGCCACATGTACCAAAAAAAATGCTGGAGCTTGGATTAAGGTGACCACCTTAATCCTTCAAAAGTCCCACTTTGTACGTTTTTTCCCTTTTTAACAAATATGGCGTTGTTTATTTTGTTGTGCATGCCATTTCCTTCCTTCCTTTGTGCAAACCCATAACAAGAAAGAAGTAGACTGTGTGCGCACAAACGGAGAAGGAAGTGACATACATAACAAAACAAACAATCTAATTTTTTTTGGTCCAAGGGTATTTGTAATATTTCTGAAAAAGCAGGGGTGTTGATGAAAGTATTGCAAACTCTTTATTTTCCCTTTGGGAAACTACTTTTCTCCATTCATTGACCTGGAGGAGCTCGTCGTGGTCACACCCGGATACCGCCAAGACAATCCTCCCTGCCGTGTAATTCTGGGACACGAAGTCACTAAGGACTTCGCCATTGAGCTTGTGCAGGGACGCTTCGGGAGCAAGCAAGGGTTGACCCAAGGCGCCGGCGTACCCAGCGGAGTGCAAGGCCTCTAGCAAGATGCTCTGCGGATTGTTGGCGATTTCTTCAATCTCTGCCTTCACTCGAACAAGCTGGTCGTGGACCTCCCACTCATAGTACATGGAATTGCGGACACAATCCACCAAAAGCTCCACCATCTCCGGCATGAACGCCTTGATGGAGTCGGCTGTATACGCCATATGCTCTCTAGAAGCGTTTGCCATGATGTTCCCCCCGATAGCCTCCACTTCACGCACCAGACGGAAATGGGACCGGTTGCTGGTGCTCTTGAATGCCATCTTCTCTAGCAAGTGCGACACTCCATTCACGCTTGGTGACTCGTGGATCGACCCGCTGTTGATGTAAATGCCCACTATCGACGTTAGACCCTGGGAGTTTTCAGATGCAACTCGAACTCCATTCTTGAGCTTGGTGATCTTGGTTTCTCCTTGTTTCATGTCACTGGACAAGTGGGGCGGCAGATGCACCCCATGCATGGGCTCGTAGAGCGCCGGCACTTTGGACGGCTCATCCCTAGCCAGCCATGCTAGCAATCTTGACGGCTGCGGTAACATATGTGTTGGCACGGCTTGTCTCAGCGCCTGTGATGAGTGCAGACAGCGAGTTGACCTCCCACACAGCTTGCTCATCACTTGAGTGTTTGTTTGCGCTCTTTGATGCCATATTAGAGATGCGTACAAACTAGGCGCTTGTTGCATAATGGGCTGCTTGCTCACCATAGCTCGGGGAAGCTCAAATGTTGGTGCTGTCGGCTGCAATATTGGAAACAAGTGACAACCCTGAGCTTGTTGCTGCGTGGTGAGCCCATTCCACACCCTGCTGGCCATGGCCTGGCTTTGACTTCTCACTGCTTGCCACATTGTAGTTCTCCTGCATCCATTCACAAGCTCACTTCATTACTTTTTTCCATTGTGCTATTAGTACATGGACATATCATTCAACTTCTACGAGTAAATTCCATGTTGTGATATTTCTATTAAAATGGGAACACTTGAAAGCAATCCCAAACCTAACCATGATGGTACGCTCTCAAAACTTGGTTGTGAGTTGCATCATTACGAGGTTGGTGCTGACACTGCAATGTGTAGTGTACAACTTAGATTCAAAGTACTATTCTCTAAAAAATTGCTGATTAGCACTATTGTATACCCAACTTCCCAGTTTGTTACTCCAAAGTCCAAACTCAGGAAGTGTTCATTGTTTTGCTCGTGGGCCTGTGACACCAGCAATACCATGTGCAATTAATTCTCTTTGTTTTGCACGTTCCATCTCTCCGTCCTCCTAGTGACTCATTCTTAATGCAATCCTCATGTGATATCTCTCCTCTCCGTCAACATTATCTTGTACTGTGGCTTAAACAAGTCACATGCTAGTTGCTTTCAAACAAGGAATTGGTCTTACTTTTCATTACTTGGTGTTCAGCTATTCCCTTTCTGGTTTGAAACCCCGGATGCTGTACTGCTAACTCAATCTACGTCCCACGTTCCATCTCCGTAGGCCCACCTCAACACAAGATCGCAGCTTTGTTGGGTTATTACCTTTAAATGGACGAGTGGCTCAAATGAGGTAAATGCAACCTTGTTACAACTCAGGCAACCTAGGTTAAGGGCAAAAAAGTACTAAAGAAAACTGTGAACATATTATGTGAAAATGTTGGTGAGACTAGGGGTGAAAGTTGAGTCAATCCAAACCTTGTGTGAGTACTAATAGAAACATGGGCTTGGTGCTCAAATGGGCAAGGGGCATCAAGTTCTACACATAGCTTGGTGCCCAAGGATCATGTTCCTACTAGTGAAATTCCCATCCTCTTGACACCAAAACTTTCAAAAAGTATTACCATGTAGGCATAGGATTTTGGACATAGTGTAAATTGTCAAGTCCAACTTTTGTCTCTCAACCAATTGTAATTGGATTGTGAGATTTGAGTGGAACATTTAATATAGTGTGTGAACTGCCCCTTAATGTCCCAATTTATTGCACAAGGAAGCTAGTTAGTAGTCCTCAAAAAGTGCACCCACATAAAAATTCATGATCAATTCACATTTTCAATGAACATGTGCAATAATTCAATGGAAATGCCTTGTCAAAAATACCCTGCTGAATCATAGACGCTTTAGGAAAATAGGAACTATGTTAATGTCCTTACTTGGGCATTTTGAGGTGTACGAGCATTTGACATCATCATTAAAATAAGAAAAATGTTGTCAGTTTTGACTAATGTTGTATCTGATAGTTTTACACCTTGGTTGAGTATGGTGGCTTGGACCTCCATAGATTTACCCTAAATATAACTGTTAGAATTTTCAATTTGATCCATTGTAACTATCCAACAACAATTTACCTACTCCTAAATAAGCAAGATTATGCTTGCTTGGAGTGGATTCCTTTCATACATGATTTTACTTCACACACTCAACAACCCAAACTTTTGTCCACAAGGAGCTGTGTTCAGGCAATTTTTGTAACTTCTCTAGTGATTCTCCTACTCTCACAAAAATGTGGTGGTTTTCCTTTAATCACATGTTTAAACTATTCATTCTAGAATCCTCTTGTTTATTTTTATTCTTAAAATCATTTTTCCCAATTTGCACCATTTTATATACCAATGTTAGAAAGTCCTTACTCTAAGAACCATTGCATTCTTAGTAGGAGATGACCCAACATATCCCTTGGATTTTTCCAACTCCAATTGGAAATTGATAACTAAAGGTTTTTAGGTTTCCATTAGATCAAGATTAAACATAAACAAACTTGTATTCAGGGATCAATATTTTTTCCAACAAAAGTTCAATACCACTTTTGCAACCTCATATCATTGCTCAATACATGTTCTTGTTACCTCCCAATCCTTAAAAGAAACTCAAATACTTTCACCTATAATAAAATTGTCCTAAAATTTTTGACCTTGTTTTGCAACTCACTGCCATCTTGTGTTTTGTTTTTTAGAGTAATTAAAAGAAAGTATTGGTCTTGTATTTATTTAGATAAGTAAAGTGAAAATACCTTGGGAAAACCATTCTCATCATTTATGAAAAATGAGGTTACTGACCTTGAATTTTGGTTATGGTAACTCTGATGTAACCTTCAAAAATCTATGGAGAAGCAATTCAAATCTCCCCTCCGCGTGAAGTTTAAGAAGCTACATTGTTTGCTATTTTTATTTTTCTATAAATCTCACTAATTTATACTTGATCCTTCCAGTATTTTTTTTGTTGTGTCTTTTTCCTTTCAGAATCTATTTGTTTGGCCATTCTCATTTGTTTACTTCAAATCACTGGGTGTTTTTTCTTATCATTGATTTAGAGGTCAACAAACAACATCCAAATCTATGCCCTTAGTGTATTGTTATCAGGATAAAATGGAAAAAACAGGTTGAACTTAAAACTACAAGAAAAGAAACCGACTAGATTTTCAAAAAATGGATAATTTTAGTTTACTTACAGGCAGTATCCTATCCATTCTTGTAAAAAACCAGCTGAAAACAAGAAAATCTGGACATTAGCCAGTGAAGCTCACTCAACAATCACCCCAAACGCTGTGATTAGTACTTGTTGTCAAATTTAAACACCTGAAATCTAAATCACATTGAATCCTCATTGCATTTGTTGATCAATGCTTGCAAAAAGCAATTGGATCACTACACATTGTAGCGTGAGTTTGTCTTTCTTCATTGAATTTAGGATCTCAAGTGTGTTTGTAAATTGAGCAATTTGTACTACAGGTTTCACTTCCGTGATAGAGCAAAAATTTCTAAAACTACGCAACAATTGAGATTATACATCGAATGTGGAGCCTTAAAAACCAACGCATAACTTACACCACAAACACAAGCATGTGCTCATTGCATTGATCCAACCATTTAATCAAATCTATTGACAAACTTGAACATTATAACCATTCAAGAAAGTGTCATAATAAGTGGAATTTACCTCAAGTGAAACTCCTCCTTAGCTTTCTCTCCAAAATCGCCACAACAAAAACAAAAACCATCACAAATAATTTCTTTAAAGCTCCATAGACCATCGGCTACAAATTCTCCATATCATTGTTTCGGTTCTTAAATGCTTTCTTATCTTCTCGCATGTTTTAGATCAATTGATGGCGCCAATATCCTCATCACGATTCTTTCTATTACTTCCTTACTACAGAAAGTCCATTGCAAGAGACCGATGGTACAAAAAAGTGTTGTTATTCAAGCAATCCAGCGTGTAATTGGAGGTTGTGATGGACATCTCTTGGTTGAGGACAAGCAAAAACGCAACTGGATTGCAACAAAATGCGTGCCACATGGCTGGAGAGAGCAAGGATCCATTGCCCTTGGCCTTCATTTTATTTTACATCAACTCTTTTAGAGAATCACGCATATTTCTCCTCGCAAGCTCGCCATAGTCGGCACCACAATTGATCTCTCAAATTCTCTTGCTAAATGTTCTCAAAAGCACGTGCTATTCAAAAATGTTAGGGCGAGAGGAGTTTTGCTAAAGAAGGCTGAATAGCAACCGCTTCCAGCCGCCCACCCGCGAGTTTCCCGCCCCGGCCCCGACCCGGTCCAAACCTGTGCACGTCAGACCCACTCATTGCCCCACCCTCGCGCATTTGTACCTACCTCTTGCCCGACCTACCTACTTGTGTGACGAGTGACTGACGACCTCTCTATTGGGCTCACCTATCCACCACATGACGTCACTACCTCTCTCATGGGCCAACTTTCCCGTGACACCTTGGTATTCAAAATGGACTAGCTTCTAGCCCCTTTACACTAGTGGTGAGAAGCCGTAAAGAAAATCTCTCATGGGCCATGGCTTCTTTGAAAGGTCAATTTTTGTAGTGGCAATGGCCTTTGTCTTGTAATGTAAAATAAAAAGGGTCCACAAATTTAAGACTTTTTTAACATAAAGTTTAGAAAATATAAAAAAATATAAAAAAGATTGGTTGAAAAGATTTTGGTCAAATTATCCTCATATTTTTTCTTATGCTTACTTCTTTTCATGGACCTCATGCAAATTCTAGGGACTCAAAATTGTGCACTTTTATTGCCACACTAGTGAACTCGTGCACCTACTAATTTGATAGGAGGCTGTCTTGCCCATGCTATCCCCATGCCACCCTGTATTCACAAAAAATATTCCATGGGATAATATAAACTCAAATTCAATTTTAGATTCAAATCAATTTGCCTCTTCATCTCCCTCCCCACCCCTTTATATGTGATTTACAAATTTAGGTTGGAAAAAGATTCAATGGATTCCACCAAAAATGTCCTTTCACACACAACATCCATGTTCATCACTTTGCCCCTTGGCCCTTGGCCAATCACAAATTTTTAAATCATGCTTTGCTTGCAACTACCTAGCTAATAGAGATAGTATCCTATTATAAAAGTAAGAAAGATAAGAAAAAAGCATTTTCACTTCTTTTTTTCTATTTCTTGAATTTTAGAAAAAAAATTCAATATAAAGTGAAAATGCTTGATTTCTCAATTTATGTGATTTTCATTGGCTGAAAGTTTGCTCTCCATGGCTTCTGACCTGTAATATAAAGAGGGGCCTTATATTGAAGGATCTCCCTATACATTTTATAGTGTTTAATTTTTTTTTGTTAAAATTTCAATTGTTCTCTTTGTCTAATGGCATGAATTAAATTTTTGGGCATAGGATTATCCAAAATTAGTCAAATATAAAATAGTGTTCAATTAGTGATATTGATGCAGTGACATTCAAGTTTTCCATAATCAAAAATTGGCAAATTACTAGGAGCCCCACTGAAAGAACCTTAGGGCTCTAATGGGGGTTTCAAACCGCTGATTTCTTTTTGAAATCCAAATTTTTTAAACATGAGTCTCTTCAACTCTTTTTGTGATAGAGAACCTTAATTTTGCACAATGATTGCAAGAATTTTATTCTTGTCTTTTTCCTTACCTTCTCACGCAAGAGATCCTATGCGTGTATTACCTCTTCATTTGAAGTTCATTTTGGACACTCCACCTTATCCCTCAATGTGTATTTGATTTTTGGATACCACTATCAAAATTGTTTGAGAATTATTGGACCCCTTGGATTCAAAGAGTTTATACACTAACTTTTTTAAATAAATCTTCCAATATATGAAAAGTACCTATTGAAACTTAAAGTTTAGATTGAAGTGTTTGAGATTTTATTTTACAATAAAAGGTGTTTGTAATACAAGTGAAGGAATACCTTACCTAGCAATATGTTGAATATTTTTTGTGTTTTTACAAGAAAATAGAATTTGGTGTACAAAACTATTAATTTTGGAAAATGCTTGTTTTTTTGGTTTATTTTCTTGAAACTTTGAAACCCCTAGTAGTGAGTATGGATTTGTTTAGTGACCCATAAGCAACATTAAATTATTATTTTTCCATTGGTTGTGCAACACACACCTAACAATGTAAGCAAGTAACGGAAAACTAGATAGAATTTGCTACATGTGCACGTTCATCCATAAATTATACTAATATTAGGAGCGTTCATTCAAATTTTGGCAAGCTTGCATTAGTAATATTATGAATCCTTTAGATGTCCCCTCTAGATCCCTTTCAAAGGACCCCAATGAAGGCTTTAATTTATACTTTGAGATATGGAAAATACCTTACAACCTACGTTTTCCAATCCAAAGCTTTGAGTGCAATGATGACCAAAAGCTTTGGGTTTCAATGGAAACAAGGCACCATTCAATCACAATGGTGCACAACACCAAAAAATCATAAAAAAATTGTGGCACAATAATTGATTGTGTCAACTCAAGCTTGGATATCATATTGAATTCACGCTTTTGTAGCACTTTGCACTTGTACAATAGGGAAATCATACAAGGTAGCTACACTTTAGACACAATTCTAATGTACTTGGTGTTGTGTAATACCATGGTAGACATAGTAAAGATTAGTTGAAAGTATATCAATACAATTAAATAACTAGTAAAGTATAATTAGAAAAAACAAAGGTTAAAAGTAAAAGTAGACTATGACTATAAAAGTAGAAAGGAAGGTGTTATTTATTATTATGAGGGATTATTATGAATCATGACCTATGATATTATCTAGGGAATTATTATGTTATGAAATATATATGTATGTATGTTGAGAGATTAAAGTCTATTTTTTATTAGTCATTTTTTGATTAATATTTTTGCAAAATAAACCTCATGTTTTCTCATCACAAAACTTTGCTAGAACACCAATTTAGGTTTGATACATTTTAAGAGAGTTTCAAATTAACCCCTAAAAGATGTTGCGTACCAAAAGTGTTGTATGTATTTGTAGGAGAACCATTTAGTACTTGAAAAAAAAACTTTACAACAAATGTAAAAAATTCCCCAAAAAATCCTAGTTGACCAATATTATGTTTATGACTTGGGTTGAAATTTACAACTCCAATGGGGTTCATGTGCTATCCAAATACCCCATCTGTATACAACACGGGAGTCTATATACAAAATAGCAACATCCTTTAGGTGAAGGACCCTTGGGCTCTAGAGCTACGGTACCAAGTACAGTCGCAAGCAATATTCAAAAGTTTGAATCAGTCGGAAATTAAGTGTTACATACATACATATTGAAGAGTTGTATGATGGTGGGTGCATAAAAAATTTGGAAAGCCCTTAGAGCAGCTCAAATATGTCTGTACATACGGCCATACATACAGCCGCAAAGGACGTTTGGGCCTTTTAGGGGTTAAGGAGCACTTGGAGGTTTCATAATTTTACTTATGATGTTTGCTTGGAGAGGGAGGGATTTGACTGTTTCATCCATTTTTTCACCACAAATTGAGGTAAAATTTTAGTGAACATTTGGCAGAAAATTAAACCTTGCTTGCAAGGCTCCCATTACTGTAGGTGGGGAGTAGATTTGGTTGGTCACTGCCAAATTGATTATTTTTTCAGAAAAAATCAATTCGGCATTAGATTTTATAATTAAACAAGATTGGGCACTTCCAAAAAAGTTGTTATTATTTGACATTCAATCATAAAAATTAATAGAATTGAGCCTTTTAAGCATCTTCCACTTTCTAAAATTAACCCTTGGTAAGAAATTTGCAGTAGATTGAGCCCTCTTGGAATCAACCTTGACTTTCAATTGTTAGCTAAGCTTAATGACTTTTATAATATTCGACATTTCAATTTTTGATTTGTTTGACATTGGGCATTTTTGGAGAATAATTTATAGAATAATTAGGCAAAATTTTGAAGAATTATTTTATGCCGAATCTGCTATCAACCTATAGTAGTGACTTTCGGAAAGAGTTACACTGAATATTGTGTTTAGATTGCCCCACACTAATTTCTCGACATTTTGCACTATATAAATATTTATTGCTGTTACAGTGTTTTTCATCAAAAATTACTGCAATAAATCATTTTCAGACAACAATGAAGCTATAAAAGGATAAATTAGTGACTTCCAAATCATTAGCCATAAGAAATTTGAATATTTAATGTGTTGCATGCGCCTCCAAGTGGCCAAGTAATGAGTCATGAGGTAACTTACCGAGATAAGGCAACCTAATTGTCAAAGCAACCTAAATGCAATATTCAGTGTGCTGACTTTCGTGGTCCGACGAGTGATTAGTGGACCTGTTTAAGCTTAGTGACTCCATGGCGGGCCATTAGTGAAGATTCCGGAAGGCCAAAGTGCGAGACGACGGCTTCTGCTGGCCTTTGTTGACAGAGCGGCCGCTTCACACTCGTCATCTCGCACTGCTGTTGTGAGTGTGCTCTCTCCCTTTTAATCGTCGTCTAATTTCAAAGTTTGCATCCTCTTTACAAAACTCCCGAGATCAGTCACAGCTTCTCCTTTCTTTCCAAGTCTCTGGAACCAGAAAAGTCCCTGCATCCCGAAGTCCAAGGTCGACAGAATTGTTCCCGATGCAATCCGCACTTCGAGGCGCTGGCTATGGGAGTGAATGTCGCTGAGAGTCGACGCACGTACGAGTTTTCAAAAGTTTCCAGTGTCTTGCTCGGACCTTTCGTTTTTTTTTAATGTTTTGGCATTTTTCGTGGTGCAGCTGAGTCGGCTTGGCGTGTTGCAGTGTTGTTGTGAGTGTGACTGCTCTCTGCCTTTCAATCATCGTCTGATTTCAAAGTTATGCATCCTCTTTACAAAATCTTCTGAGAACTGTCTCAGCTCCTCCTTTCTTTCCAAGTCTCTGGAACCAGAAAAGTCCCTGCGTCCGGAAGTCCAAGGTCGACAGAATTGTTCCCGATGCAATCCGCACTTCGAGGCGCTGGCTATGGGAGTGAATGTCGCTGAGAGTCGACGCACGTACGAGTTTTCAAAAGTTTCCAGTGTCTTGCTCGGACCTTTCGTTTTTTTTTAATGTTTTGGCATTTTTCGTGGTGCAGCTGAGTCGGCTTGGCGTGTTGCAGTGTTGTTGTGAGTGTGACTGCTCTCTGCCTTTCAATCATCGTCTGATTTCAAAGTTATGCATCCTCTTTACAAAATCTTCTGAGAACTGTCTCAGCTCCTCCTTTCTTTCCAAGTCTCTGGAACCAGAAAAGTCCCTGCGTCCGGAAGTCCAAGGTCGACAGAATTGTTCCCGATGCAATCCGCTCTTCGAAGCGCTGGCTATGGGAGTGAATGTCGCTGAGAGTCGACGCACGTACGAGTTTTAAAAGTTTCCAGTGTCTTGCTCAGACCTTTCGTTTTTTTTGGTGTTTTGGCGTTTACGAGGTGCAGCTGAGTCGGCCGGCAGGGCGGGGACGTACACGATTGCAGGTTGAGGTCTGAGTCTTGAACCTGTTTGGTTCTTGGCTTTGAATCTTACGTGTTTTGATATTTTTGTAGGTGATTGGATGGTGCTTCGAAGCTAATGATCGGAGGCTAGCTGATAAAGAGTTGAATGGAGAGGTTCTTGTTTGGTTTTATGGCTGCGCATTCGATGCAGTTAACTGAAACCGGTAATGCCTATGAACTTCCGAGTTTTTCTCTTGCCAGCAAGACAGAGAGAGTCTCAATTCAAACTGTAGATTATTTCTTGTACCTGCTGGTAAGCTTAAGAGATGAATTCTTTAACGATTTGCGAGGATTTTTGTTCTAAATGCGCAGTCAGTTTTTAAATTGAAAGCCGTTGAGTCTATAGATTTTGTTCTTGTCGCTTATGCGGTGGCGTTCTTGCGTAGTACATTGGACGTTTATTTCGCAATCACACGCTCTAAAGAAGTTGATTCCCGGAATCATGCGTATTTCAGGTGTTATTTCCTGCAATTGAGTTCAAATTTGTGGCTGTTGCGTTGCATCAGGGCTCCGCTCAACTCTCACTCGGAGAAACAATCAAGAACCGAGGTTGCAAGAAAGCAAAAAACACGCAGCGTTGTCCTCTGTTTTTTAGAAATCACAAGCTTAGTTAGGAGAAGCGGAGTGTTTCATCCATGAAATGGGAGTTGTAGATTTGCGTAGGACATGGAATTAGGCACAGTGCAAAAGCAGTGGAGAATTCGTAGTAGAAGGGCGAAATCGCTACACGATGAAACGAGCAAATTCGCGGTCGCGGAACGCTACTATTCCTGCAATCTCTAGCTTCATTGTCATCTTTGGCTCGGCTCTTCTCTCTTTAGCCATCCTTTCCTTCATCTCGGCCAGGGTTCTGGACAATGCGAATGGGATTTCCAGCGCCAACCTGTTTCCGTCCGCTCTGTTTCCCAAGCCTTCCCCAGCCAAAGTGCAGACTGTCAAGCTCACTCCTGCAGAGGTGAGACCGCCTTCGCTCTTCATTAGGCTTTGATTGTTCAATTTCTACTAGTATTGGATTTCTCAACTCCCTGTAGAAAAAATATCTAAAAAACAACAACAACAATAACAGGGGTTTGCACTAGTGATAATTATTCAAAATTATATCGGTGCATGATGATTTGTATCAACACAACGGAACAAATTGCAAAACCTGTCAAACCAGGCTTGCAGAACCCTGCACTTCTTTTGCATGTGAGAAAGGAGGTATGGAGTGTGTCCTCAACCGACTTGACCGATATTAGTGACACAATTTCCACGACGGACAAAGAAAAATTGAGTGGGAAAAAACGATTGCTGAGTTAGACAAACGATGCGACGAAATTTATTTTCAAATCTATATTTACTTACGATGCAAGATCAATTTTGGAGTGTTCTATTTAGGTAGGTATTGCAATTGTGTGTGGTTAATATCTTACATCAGTTGGGATAAATTTTCTGTGACAGTGTCCTTTGCTATAACTTGCAAATTGAGCTTTTTGCACTACTTAGTGAATGTTGTGGGCTTGCTTTGAGCAGAAGCTAGCTGCTTTTGTTACACAAATTGCGAACCGGACCACTGACCCTTTGAAGGAGTTGCGTACCTTACAAAACGTCCCGGTAAGCTGATCCAACTCCGAGTCATCCAAAGCTTTCCAGCCAATCTGCTGTCAGTTTTACGAAACTCATTTCCAATATCAATGCACAGCTATCCAGGAATTGTTTATATTGGTTGCCGTGATCAACACTCAACCCTAGAATCTACTATTCAAACTACGTGCTTATTGCTAAATCCTTTGGACGTTAGTGAAATCTACATAATTATCTGGAAAATTTTCAGAACTTTTAAAGATATCAGGAAGATTTAGTGACAGATGTGGGAACGTCGGTTCTGAACCATCGTGCTTTTTATACTTTTCGGTGAACTGTAGTCGGTCGGGTTTTCCTTTTTTCTTATTTTTCTTATTTTTTGGTTCTTTTTCAACGCAAATGAAAAGAGAATTCCGTATTCCCGTTCAGCCGGAAGACCTCGGAGTTCGGACTTGGAAGAAGTTAAAAACGACGGATTGCCCAATGCGGAGTTGCCACCAATTCCGCACGCGGTACGGTAGAAGGGCAATTGACTCGTATACTAGATCTTTGATCCAAAAAAAGATTCAAAGTTCCCGATCGTTATCTGCTTCTAGGGAATTGGGATATTGTACAGTATTTTGGTGTACTTTGTCTCCCCAATTACCTGATGTTTAAATTACTGTTCTAGAGTGTGTAAAGTTAAAGTTTCAGTATAGAGTGACTAGCATTCTTATCTTGGTCCTGGTATGCTGCCCGGTATGCTGACCGTAAACCTAAAGTAAAATATTTTAAAATATTCTCTTTGAGTGATTAATATGTATAATTTACTTGTACGAACTTTGCTGCTCTTTGTGTGGAATCTGGGTCGGTGCCCTTGTTTTGCTGGCCTCGTTATGGACCAGGCTAAAAATTTACTATACATGGTTTTTTTTTTGTGAAGCAGGCGGTGCGGGGTGTAGGAAAGCCTTTTCTATGGGAGGCAGAAAATACGGAGTGGTATTATGGATGCAGTGATCCCAGTCAATCCTTTCCCTGTAAGTGCCTCTATTTCTGCAGGACCTACACATATGTTGATCAGATGGATACATGGTATCAAGCCATTAACTTCATTTTAAATTTACACTGCTTTGTTTATACCAAACTGTGCAATTACTGCAGCCTAAATTAATTCTATTATTTATTTTGCAATTTTTTTCTTAAACCGCATCAAAATTTCAGCTGTAATTTTATTGTTTTTAATATAATATTATTACTATAAAAAAATTGTGATACATTTGAAAATTTGTTGCAAGCTACACGTTGTTGAAAGATTTTAGAAATTCTATTGGTTCTCATAACAAGTGCAACTTTTGTTCTAGTATTATATTTGCACAAAGTCTAGCTTTTACAAAAAAGCAAAAAGTGTCGTTGGCAAACGCAAATTTCAAGTGACATGCTAACCAACTTGTTCATCTTCATGAAAACTTATTTATTGGAGTATTGACTTGCAAAATCACACTCTGATTGGTCGTTCTTTGGTGAGCAGCTGGGCCACCTTTAAAATCAAATGGCTACTTGTATATTGCAGCTAGTGGTGGGCTGAACCAACAGCGCACTGGGGTAATTGTTTTATGGCCTTCTTCAACGCAGTATGAGTTTTCTATTTGCTTTGCAATTGTGCATTAAGTTTAAATGTCATATTGAATTAAGTAAAAAAAGAACTACACATGCAATTTTGGACGTTGTTTGCAAAACAAAACATAGGGAGATCTCCTAATGTTGAGTTGCATAGATTTCTCAATGTCATGCATAAATTTCTTAACTGGATTATTATTTCTGGACTTTGTATAGTCTATAATGAGTTAAATATGTCACTGAATCATACTTTGTTAAATTTGTCAATAGTACTTAACCCCTGAGCGCCCAAGAGGAAGTATATTTCCTTTAGAAAATTTGAAAATAGGTACCTAAGTCATGTTAATACGATGTACTAGAACTAGGGTAGGGTGGTACAAGGGTGACATGGAGTGGGGTACCCGGATTCCTAGTGATTATGATTGGTTTCACATGAGTTAACTTAGTTTTGTAAATACCACAAGCTTGTGAGTGTGAGTAGGTCTACCTAAACCGGATTTTGAGCTGGGCACTCAGGGGTTAAAGCCGTGTGCACATTTATTCCTACCTCAATATCCTATTCCACTTTTACAACCTTAAATATTATCTCCGTAGTGCTTGTGACATGGTAATTAAACCCAATATCTTTGATGATCTCTTTTCTGTAAAACAATTTCATGAATGTGCACTTATCAAATATTTATTGGCACTTTTAACAAAGTCATTGTCCAGTGGTGTTGTTAGGTTCAGGATTTATAATGCTTTGGTGGAAACCGGGTTAAGATCAGTGATTCTACGTATGATTTTGTTATTTGTTCTAGTAGCTGTAGTGGCTAAAAGAAGTGCTAAGTGTGCTAATAAAATTTCAAATTTAACACTGTTATTCTCATTTTGTGTAGCTATGAACATAAATGTGGTTAAAGTTTTGCTAAATTCAACTATATTTGGGAACACTGATGTGGACATGCAGATCACAGATGCAGTTGTAGTGGCCAAGCTTTTGAATGCTACACTTGTGGTTCCCCAACTTGATCATAAGTCATACTGGAAAGACCATAGGTTGGTTTTTTTTACCTCCCAACATGTGTTTTACTTATATCTGAGTTATGTCAACCTCACATAATCATTTAACCCGTGTACATATAGAAACTCCACTTTGGAATATGATTCTTGTAACTTTCGAAATTTACTTATAATTCTAAGATGTAATAGACTTTTCGTAGAAATAATTTACCTTTTGCACTTTATTTGGCCTTTTTATTAGTTCTTCTTCTAAATTGCATCTGCATTTTCATTCATGCTCTTTCAAATATAACAACATGTGGTTGCAAGCAATTTTCTTAATCTAAGTTGGATCTTTATATATTGGAGTTTTGATCCCACGTTTACAATTCCAAACCACAAATAAGTGGTCAAACCCTTTTTTGCACTTCAAGTGGTCCTAAAGATCTTTGACCTCTTTTTGTAGCTTGGAGCTGCAACGGTGTTACTAGAGTGCATGCAAATATGTTTTTCAATGATTCCAAATAGAAATCTACTAAAGAAAAGGATTTGAATGCAATTTAAAAACAGTTTTGAAAAAGTAACCAAATAAAAGGCAACATTTAATGACTTACAAGATAATCGTAGTATCTTCACCCTACCAATACTTTATGTTATTTTCACTAGATTTTTCCTGAAGATCAATTCAACTCTTAGCAACCACTTTCAACCATTTGCACACTTAAAGGTTTAAGAAAAAATGAAAGCAATGCAGTCCAAAATGTTTTATTGGATGTTTTTTCGGTATTTGCTTGGCTTTTGCCTGCTATAATTGCTGCTAGTATTCATCTTGTTTTTGTATTGTCATGCATGGTGAACATTTTCCATGTTGTATCTGCTCAAGAAACCTACTCGCCATATTTTACTTATTCTAAATAGGCCAAAGGTCCAAAGCCCAACAAAATAACCATGCCATAAGGCAAAAAGAAACTATAAGTTTAAGTAATCTATGATTACTACAAATTGCGTGAGAAGATCTGTTAATATAGGGCTAAATACAGGGCTAGTCCATGCTTGAAGATATTTGTTGTAGAGCATGTGCTTAATGGTGGAATATCTCCCAGTTTGTTGGCGTTGTATATTGGGAGAATATCAAAAAGACCCCTCAATTCTTTCAAAATATCAAATATACCCCTATATTATGTGAAATATCAAAAATACCTCTAGCTTTGTGTAGTAATATCAATTATACCCCCTAGTTCTTTGGAACCCTCAATTATTATGAAATATCAAATTTACCCTTGTATTATAAGAATTATAAATGTATTACTAACTCTCGTGTGCGTCTTTTTGCAAATATTTGGATGATAATGAAAAGTACAAAATGTAGATGTAAGCTAAAAGCAAGCCAAATCTTGGAAGCAAACTCTTTAAGCTCTAAATAAGGTGTTTGCATGTAAGTCTATTGTGGTCAAAGCCATTGTAATAATTACATGGTAATTTTTGTTATCATTTTGATATTTAAAAAAATTGCAGTGAAGAGGCACAAAAAAATAAAGGTATTAATAATATTCTCAAAGTTAACTAGGGTATAATTGATATTACTACACAAAGCCTGGGGTATTTTTGGTATTTCAAATATTTTAGGGGTATATTTAATATTTTGAAAGAATTGAGGGGTATTTTTGATATTCTCCCTTGTATATTCTAGGCTTGTCTGCTCACTCCAAAATTAGTTTATTAGGCATCTACTGGTTCTTACAATGTTTTCTGTTCTTGTACATTTTTACAGCAACTTTAGCGACATATTTGATGTTGATTGGTTCATATCTTCGTTGGCCAAAGACGTCAAAGTGGTCAAGGAGCCTGTGAATGCTCTTGTGGGCAAATCATTGTATACTAGAGGTGTGCCCCGGAAGGCCAAGCCAGTCTATTACCTTTCCAAAATCCTCCCAATCTTGAAAAAAAGAAAGGTAAATCTCTTTAAAACATCAGATTTTACATCTTCTATAGAACAACTGTAAAAATACCCAGCAACATTCACTTTAATGTAGCTCCCTAAACTTTTCCACATTGACTTTGAGAATGCATACCAACGTATCATCAATAACTTGTACGGGTTTTAAATCAAGTTTGTGTATCCCTAGTAAAGCTTTTGTGTACACTTATCTACCGAGGCATATTGGATGCTTTGGAATCTCTTGCAACTCTAAATACAAATCAATGAAGCTTTGGTTGCTTTAGGAGCAAAATGTGGTATTTGAAATGTTGCCTTTGCGTGTGATTGTTTGGCTTCATTTTTCATCAAAGTGTTGCAATTTTATGTCTGAAGAGTGAGAATGTAACCTATTATGTTGTATTTTGTGATTGATGTGTTGAGGTAGTTGCTGCTTTGTGTTTTATTTGGCAGGCAGTTCGATTAAATCGATTTGATTATCGGTTGTCAAACAATCTTGAAGAAGATTGGCAAAAACTAAGATGTAGGACCAATTACAAGGTAATGCTTACCATGATTTTTTTTGAATCTTAGGGTTTATGGTAAAGGATAACCGTAATGACATGATTCACTTTTCTATTATAACAACTTATCTCTTCCAATCAACACTTCTTTAACTTTAACCCTTAGATGTCCAACTTGGCTTGTAATGTTAACAAATGCACTAGTCTTGCAAGCCTTTGAACGTTTAAGGTTAATTACTAACCATTATGTGTAAGCATGATTCGGTGTAATATATGTGGTAGCTGGTTTTTGAATGGAAATGAGGTTGTTTATGTAAAGGATAATGGTTGCGTTTTGTAATAATAAGGAAGGGACAAGGAGGACAAAGCTTGTCAATGAAGCCTTTATTTTGCAGAATGTCTAATGAATTGAACATTTCCTTGCATAAACCATTGGGTTGTAATGTTGCGGTTAAGGATGAACAAAAGTCAACAGCAATAGATAAGTAATGCCTTATGTCCGATTACGCAAAAAACTTGTGTAACACTTCAAATCCCTAATTTTAGAGCGTAATCCTTCCTACAAACTTATGTGAAATTTTCCCCATTGTTATACAGAATCTTCAAATGGCAGTAGCTCTAAGGAATCATCCAAACAAATTAAGTGAACGACGTAACCTTAAGAGACTTTGGCTTAAGTAGTACTCAAAAGTGATAATTCCAGTGAATCTCATTTAATGATTTCATGATTTAAACACACTCCAAACAATATTTGCTTAAAAAATATTGTAGTTTGGGAGCGAATAGTAAGTTATCCTTCGCCGTTTCCGTGCTTCGTATTCCTGGAATTATTTATAAATTTGTAACCAATTTTAATTTATTTAGAAATTTTCACTTCGAAGCACAGAATCTGACGTGGCTTTGGCTCAGGCTCTACGATTCACAAGGTCCATTCAAGAGATGGGTCAGACTCTGGTAGACCGAGTGAGAGCGAAGAGTGGTGGTCGTTTCATTGCCTTGCATCTAAGGTGAGATTATACAACACCGTAGCTTAACAGGAGGCTCATCCGAAAATAATTTCATAGAAACCAGTTTATGAACTGAGGAATAATTACGTTGTTCAAAGAAGAAACTTATTATGATTATACCCAAATCTTGGCAAAACAACTTGTTTAACCGAATTTGGACCATCTCTAAAGAATAATCCAAATAAGTACAGTTTGGAGATCTATGAAAAACACTGGGAGATTTGTGCAAAGCATCACAAGATCTATGTTCTTCAACATTGGGAAATCTCTTGATACTTTGTATTCATAATCCAAAATTGCATGAATAGTTCATATTTAATCAAACATGGCATTAAGGTCTAATATCCATGGATGAAATAACGCAATAAGACTACAATGATGTGTTCAAGTATTCTTTGCATCCATAAAATGGATGATGATAAAATGTACATCCGTTATTAAAATAGTAAGCATTAGTTATAGCCAACAGAATTGAGCATTTTTGTACCATTATTCTCAAATGGTAATTGTTTTAGAGATTTCTTATAACAATGATGAAGAAAATTACTTTTTTGTTGATCGTGAAATCAATATGAGGTTTGCTCATTATCCTTTATATTGAAGGGAGTGCCACACATGGAAGGCACTGCTAGTTCAAAAACAACATGTGGTGTTTTTCGCGCTTTACTTACTCACCTTGGACTCAGCAAAGTTGGTATTATATTACGATAGTAGGTTGAATTGTCCAAACTCTTCAACTCCAAGTTGTCATATCTCTAAAGCACATTACCCAGATGGTACGTGTCCATGTCAGGTATGAACCGGACATGCTAGCTTTTTCGGGTTGCTACTATGGAGGAGGTTTAAAGGAGGTTAAAGAGCTGGGTTTACTACGCAAGCGCTGGAAGACAATTCATGTATGTGCTCGTCTGATTAGGCACCTCTGATAAGACCAATCTTTCATATAGTATTAAGTTTTTACGGCGCTGCTAATCAGTTAAGCCTCTTTTCGGGATTTTCCTGGTCCTTGTGATTATTTTAGCATTCAACCCTTTTGATAACAAAAATTTGAGAACTATGTTGGCCTTGGAATTAGAAAATTCATGAAACCCAAAAACGACAAACAATATTATATTGCACACTTATCTGTCATTTTTGAACTTCACTACTCTCAACCAGTATGGAAGCTCAGTAGCTCACCCTAAGTGAGAGGTCCTGAAAGTGTCCCTTGTTACCCCTAAACGATTAAGAATGCATGCATTAAAAGCAACTAGCCAATTAATCTCTTTGCGGAAAATGGGGGCCAAGCTTGTACCACCTAAATCAGTGAAGAATGTGACATGTTTTTATTCAAAAATAACTAGAACTAGTCAAACACAACTATAACCAGACAAAAGCAATTTCCAAGTAGCTCTACTCAAAAATTGTTAAATGACAATGAGGCCCTTTAGTTGGTGCCGTAGGGGTGAAGCATTTGAGTATATTTGGGAACGATCGAGTAACAAGAAGAATGACATGATAACAAAGAGAAAAGTATACAGCAATTGAGCTTGTAATTTTTTGGAGTTCAAATAAATATACTGCAAAATCTTGAAGTTGGAATGCAGAGCATTGTGAAAGTGTTTCCACCTTTTAGTTCTAAGGGTTGAGATTTTATTGAAAGAAAATAGGTCCCCCGGCTTATACTTTTTCAACAAATCCACATGTTAAAATCCATGTATCATGTTGCCATTTACATATAAAGTATTCCCTGTGTCCCTTTAAAAACGTCCAAAAAGCTTCCTTGCAAAGGATCAACTGTGTTTTCAGTCTTTGTGCTAGTGACGCATGCTTTTTAGAATCAATATATCATCTAACAAATGTATGCAAAATCTCCAGCTTGATGTTGCCGTTTGGGCACTGCAAAAAGTACCATATTTGTGCATGCTGCCAACTCCTCATTATTGATGATTTAAAGATTAGTAGCAACAATGGTACCTCATATGGGCAAGGCCAAACTTGCTAGGAGAGGAATAATCTCTAATTGCTTAACTTGCCCCCATGAGATCATTGAACATGGCAAGAAATGTGTCTGATTTGGAGCTTTTTAGAGGGACAGAGGGAGTAGTTGCTAGCATTTTTAGGTTTTGATTTAATCAAGCATGTGCATGGGATGAAACTGCTTTGAGTACTTCGCTTTGCCATGGAAAGGGGGAGAGGTTTCATTCCTGACAATGGGAAATGCGCAATGTGCAACAGCACCATGATCCAGAGAGAGCCCGGCGAAACGGCAAGTGCCCGCTAACGCCCAAGGAAGTGGGGCTCATGCTGCGGGCGCTGGGCTATGGCCCACACACCTTCTTGTACGTGGCCTCCGGGGAGGTGTACCACGGTGAGCAGGCACTGGCGCCTTTGAAGGCTCTCTTCCCCAACTACTTCACCAAGGACACGCTCTCGCAGGACAGCGAGCTGGCGCCCTTCCGGCCCTTCTCGTCGCGCCTCGCCGCTGTGGACTACGTCGTATGCTCACACAGCGACGTCTTCGTCACCAACAACAACGGCAACATGGCCCGCATCCTGGCCGGGGAAAGGTAATCCACCCATCCCCCCCTCCCTTGCATCACAGCCTAGAATCATATTTTTCTCCTTTAAGAAAACATTGAATTCACGACTGTCAACTCGACATTAAGGTAGCATGCTCTGAAACCGTCACTTTAAGAGCTAGTTTGCCTTTTCATGGTCTTTTTGAGAGGGGAAGTATTTTTGTCTAATTTTTAGACAAAGAGAAATGGATGTCAAATGTAACATAGTTTTTTCCATATTTTGAAGCATTATTGAATTGTTGATGAATTTCCAATTTTTTTGTAAGTTGGCACTTATTTGTAACTCTAGGTCTCCCATAAACCCTCCCCTGCAACTTGTAAAGAGATGAGGTGAAACCAAGGAGTATGATTGGCTCTTGCAATAGAGTACATTTTTTGTTCTATGACTTAAAAAGGGGTCCATTCAAGAACCACTTCATATCCATTTCCAAGCTATTTATGGGACGTTTTAAATGCGAGGGCTGCTGTTTGAGCACACTACCTTATTGGGCAACAAAGCTGAAATTTTGCCAAAGATAGAACTCTCTAGTAACACATGTGTCACATCTAAAAGAAAAAACGCGTTATTCATTAATTTGGGACAACGAGGAGTCCCATTTTGTACTCACCTAAATCTGAGATTGTCACCTTAATTTATGTGGAACCATATTTGTTAAATTCAGGTGGCCTCCCGAAACCTGCTTAATGAACTTTTTGTCCAAAATTTCAGATGTTAATGAATTTTCTGTCCAAAAAGAGCGTCTTTTTGGAAGATATATATCTCATTTCATTAGAAAACAGTCAACAGATTCCCAATTCAATAAACATGGCATTCTCTTCGAGAAAAGCCAAAAGTCCCACTTTGTAAGCTTTGTCCCAATTTAGTGAATAACGGGTTAAAACCAAAAGACTATCATATTTAACTAAAAATAGACTATCGTGAATTCATAAGTTTTAACCTAGAATATGTTTTGATTAGTAAAAACATTGGGAGGTACTTGTAAAACATTGATAGATATGTTCAAATCAAAAGTCATGCAAAACTTTGGGAAAAATATGTGCAAAATGTTGAGAAATCTCCCATTGTGTTGGGACGTGGAAAGTCCATATTTTCATGAATAGTTCTTAAGTAGTTGAATGGGTCATAAAAGGAACTTTGACACTTCTATTATAGCTATATGTAAGTTTGCCTTTTTTTTTAGTGATCAGGAAAGAAGCTCAACAAAAGAGGGTTCCAAAAACTAGAAAGATTCTTAAAAATCCAACCCCTTCCCTTGATTTTTGGGAACAACGAAAAGTAGGAATCTTAAATGAGATGGTTGGTGATCCTAAAGTTCAAGCCTACTTCTGTAAACTTGGAGCTTTTGGCAGAAGTTTCAACTGTGACGCCCATTATTGAAACAATGTTGCATTCTTTGTGAATTCTGCAAGTCTTAGGGTCAGGTAGCTTGAAATACGCTAGTCTTTAGAATGACCTGCAATTGTCACATAGAGGCGCTTTTTTCTGATTTCTGTACCATTTCATACTCTATTTCCATGGTACTTATCATGTCTTTCTTATTAAAGTGAGCTTTTGGGTTGGAAATGCAGACGATACCATGGCCACAAACGAACTATTCGGCCGAACGTGAAGAAGCTGAATATTCTATTTTCAACATTCCATCAGACGCCTTGGGAGGAGTTTGCTTCTGCAGTGCAAAGAGTGCAAAAAGGCTACATGGGAGATCCCAATGAGGTGAGACCACATTTTTTCCTGTCTTCTGTGTGGAGCGGGGATTTGTGAGCCGTGAGCTTAGATTTTTTAGAAACAATTGTGTACATAGAGCCGTATGATTGTGCACTTTAAACTTTCAGCTCTTTAAAAACTTGTCGTCTTTTTTTTTGTTTTTTTATTTATTTTGAGCTCAAAATTGGTTCCTGCTCACAAAATCTTGGAATCATTGCTCATGGCTCATTGTTTTGCGCTTACAAACAGCATCATCCATTTTACACCTATTGTCAAGTTTGCAACAACTATTTGTGTTTTTGCAGCATTGCTTCTATGATCTTAGGAGCATTGGCTGCAATGGCTCAAAACAAAGAAAAAAATTTAGCTTTTAGTTCTATTGCGCATGTACGTTATCTTTTTATTGGTTTTTCATGTGGAACCATAAAAGGTATTCAATTGCTGGTAATTGGTGTTTTTATTTATGTACTAATGACCATCAATGTATTTGCCATAGTTTTAGCATTGCGCAAAAAGTGTTAGAAATATATAATAATTTTGGTGATTTAGCCAAATCGAATCCCATTTTGGCTATTACTCTCTCTATTACTATGTTTTCATACGCAGGTATATCCCCCTGTTAGCCAGATTTTGTAGCAATTTTTATTTCATTTTCCTGCTCTAGGCTGTGGAGCTTACTTATTAGCCATTAATAGGAGTTGCACTCGTGTCGTGTCTGGTACCGTGTGTCTAAAACATCATAGGTTAGATTTCTAAATACATAGAAGCATACTACCGTGTAGGCTGAGTTCCTTAACTTACAAGACTAAAGCCACCGAATTTTTTTCACTCAAGGCAAGTGAAACGACTTTTTCTATCGTTTGTAGAATAAGAAGGATATTACAAGTTCCTGAGATTTGTTGATTATGAAGACTCGGCGCTGGGGATTCCAAATCCGAATATCTGAATTATTCAAGTGGCTAAAAACACTGCTAAACCTGCTAAAATATTCAAATTCAACATTGGGTGATACATATAACTACTTACGCACTACTCATGTAAATATGGACTTTCTATGTCCTTAAAACATTTGACTTTGAAATGTTTTGCATATGCTTTTCCAAAATTTGAATGTTTTCCTAATTTTGAACATATCTCTCAATGTTTTGTAAGTATTATCCAACATTTTACATATATCTGCCGATATTTTGCTCATCAAAGCAGTTTTTGAACTAATACTTCCGGACTTTGGATGTTTATATATTTATTTAAATGTGACATTCTTGTTTTCACATTTTTTGTACTTGTAGATATCAGAACTTTATTGGTAGAATGTACGTTAAATCTAATCACCACTGTGAACACTTTCTGTGCAGGTCAAGATTGGGCGAGGCGAGTTTCACGAACACCCCTTGGTGTGCATTTGTGCAAAACCGGGAGCACCACCGACGCCTGAGCAAGAATCAAAACAGGAGCCCAAGAGCGCTGTAGCTATGGCAGGTGAAGAAAGTGAAGGAGACGCATTGGAAGCAGAGGACGGAGAAGTGGAGGCAACAACCAAGGACGACGACGATGATCTGCCCATGATCATCGAAGAAGAGCAAGCTGTAGACCTGGAGGTTGGACAGCAGGAGCAGCAGGGGATGCAAGTGCTCAGTTTAGATGGAGATGAGAGCTCTACCTTCGGCTAAACTCCGTGCTGAGAAGATGTTGATGAAATCTACTTAACAGTGCCTACGTCACAACCCTTTGGTGTTTCACAAGGGCATATGTATTCGAGCTGGGTTGGACGTGTTTGTCTTGTAATCTATACAAAAAAACAAGAGAGGTCTCATATACGTTGTGTCATCAATGACAACGTCATAGAAGGTACATTTACTCGCATTTGTATTTTTCTTTTTTTCCTCTTTTTCCACATTAGGAGGCTGAAGTTTGGGACTTTCTAAAATGTCCCAAAAGAATAGACCTAAGGTACGTGTATCTTTTGAAATGTTTTTACAATGCCCTTGGTTGTTATGTGTACTATTCAAATTAGTTTATGAGTATTGTATTATGAAACTACTTGATACTCATCATTGCAACTTTTTGAAAGTTCTTTTTCTACTACTTGATGCCCATATTTCCAACCTTTGAAAATTCTTGTTGTTACTACTTGAGGATGGATGGGTTGTTTATTTGTTGTCTTGAAATGACTTGGTTGTCCACATCTATCACATTAGGGGAGCTGGTCTAATCATCTATCGTAACTCATTTGGATGTTGGTTTTGCAAAAGTTTATTGTATCTTGTATAGCTTTTGAGTAGAAGGGAGGTTGTGCTTTGTGAAGTATAACTTGTTAAGCAACATGAATGCCAAGTGAGGTGAGTATTTGTATATATTTTGAATGTGTTGAGACTATTTCAAAAATTGGGTATCTTTTATCATTTTATGAAAAGTCAAAGTTATTTTGATAGTTTTGCTTTTAAATTCAAATTTGTTTGGAATGGATTGACTTGACCAAATTTGCATAAGAAAACAATTGAGTGAAGCTTTGGACGCCTAGTGTGTTCTATTTCAATGAATCTTTCCACTACAATGGTGCCTCCATAGGATGAACCTATGTAACAAAAATGCTTGCCTAACATGACTGTCTTTGTCCCAGTCCAGCCAAGAACACGTGTTCTTTGCTTGGGTAAGAAAAAATGTTTCCATAAGAAAAAAGCACCTCTTGCATTAATGTCTAGGGGCTGCTTTATGAACAAAACTTGTCTATGTAAGAGAAATTTGCTTGCTGGCAGGGAGGAAGTCTAGAAGCATGGCTTTCCTTTTCCGCATGGTGAGTTTTGCTATGGTGAATGCTTCTGTAAGATGAAAAAAAATTATGTCCAAATGCTTTCATGTTAACCAGGCACTACTATATGTGTATAATATATATAAATTGGCATTGTAAATCGTATAAATTGGGTTAAAGATCTTGCTCTTCCAATATATTAATGTGTTTATGAAATTGACAATGTTTTTCAAGAATCTTGCACTTTTCTTTGGTTTAACTTTGAAATTTCACAATTTAGGTGCTTTGAAGCATATCATTTGATTGAACATGAAAATCTATGTAGTTGTATTCAACAATTGTAGAAGATTTATTGCAATTCACTATGATATAATCAACAAGGACAAACTCTCCATGAGCTAGGTGATTTGAAAGTAGAACTTATTTATAAAATACAATTGTCAAGTCAAAGGATATAGTTTTCATAACAAAAGTAGATCATACTTGTATATACATAACCTTTATGGGTCAATACAATTCAAATGCTTAAAAAGTACAAGTATGTTTCAGCTCATAATCCAATTTATTGAATTCAAGAAGTGACCTTCCAAAAAATGACTTCAAAAAGGCAAAAAAACCTTAAAATATATAAGCGCAATAAAAAATTTACATAATAAATGAGAAGGGGAAAAAATCTTGCAAAAATTCCATTGTATTCAATTCAAAAATAATCTTATAAAAAGCATCTTTAGTTTTTGTATATCTATCTATATAAAAGAAGATGATTTACTGCATGGCAATCCTTTTATTGCAATCCTTTTGCCACATGGGTAAAAACTTGCGTGGGTAAAAAACTTGCTTGAGAAATAAATGTATGGTGAAAAATCATGTGTAAAAAAATTTGGGGTTGAATAAGAAAAAATGAAACAAAAAGTTGTGGGTAGAAAACAAAAATATATAAAAGAATTGTGCGAATTATTATTACATGGGTAAAAAATTTGTGTAGGTAAGTAATAAATAATATTTTTCTAAGTGAGAAAACAATGACATTTTTTTTACTGTATGGGCAAAAAATTCTATGGGTACAGAACAAAAAAGTCTTTACTACAAGTGAATGTTTTGTAAACAAAGAGAAATAATTTATTACATGGGTAAAGTTTGAAATTGGAGTGCACCAATAAAAAGAAAGAATCATCTTCTTGCAAGGGAATTGTTTTGCATAATTGGGTCTAAAATTGTTCTGCATATGGTTAGACCAATAGGTGCCTATACTAGTTGATAAATAATAGTAATTGCAATGGTGGATCCAAGCATTATAAAATGATTTGTGGATTATAGCAAAGTTGATTAAAGTTAGTTGTTTGATTATTTGTTTACATTGCAATTTATAATTCATACTCACAATTTTGAGAATCTAAATTAATTTTCTTATCTTTGAAGGTTTTAAAAGACTGCTTTTTACACCTTCTACCTTAGTTGCACCTAATCCTCAAATATGCATGACTAATGAACCCCTTAAGGACCAATTGTCCCCTTGGGGACAACTGGGATTATGGGCATGTACTTACAATTAAATTGCTTTGTATGATTTTCTAAAACTCTTACAAAAGATGGGGAATTCAAAGACTTATGTGGGCATTTGATTTTTTCTTCATTTTGACATTTATTGAAGAAGTTATGCATGAATTCTTGAAAAAACAGGGAAGGGTGGGCAGTCCAAAAACTTTTTTAAAAATTACATTTTTTTAAAGATAAAAATTTGAAATTGGTTCTTTAGATTTTTGTTTAGTGAGAAGCTTTTAATCATTCAATTCTGATTGATGAGATGAAACTTATGAGAAGTTTTTGTTTGTGGGTAGGTATAGGACTCCCAAATCCCCATTTGGCCTTTTGCCCCTTTTAAAATTTGGTGCTTTACTTTTTTGAAGTCTTTGTGTATTTTTTTGTTGACTTCTTTTTTTTCCAAGTTGTATTAGACTAAGATTCCATTGTTTTTACCATTTGGATCATAGTAATTCAAGATTTTGAATTTTACATAAATCCTCCAAATTTGCTTAGTATATATGCAAATTTCACGGCCTTAGCATTGCAAGATTTTACGGAGTATGATTCACACCTCCAATTCATTTGAAAATTCTCCCACACTTACCTAACTTGGTCTTCTACATAAAAAAAGTAAACCTCAACTTTGTGTAGAGCAAATTTTTTGATATGAGAGAAGTCCAAGATTTTTGAAATTTTTAGGCAGCAAGGATTTTTTTTTTTTTCACTTTAGATGTCAAAATCTCACTCTTCTACATCTAGAGTAAGCTAATTATTATTTTCCCACAAGTACCACTCATAATCTACGGCAAGATTTTATGGTTGAATTTTCAAAAAAAAAAGTTCATACCTTTCTACTCATTCCTCTAGAAGAGGCAATTTTCAATAACTTTCACAAAAAAAGGACTTGGGCCTTTAGGGGTTAATATTCATGACTTTACATAATAATTGATTAAAAAACATTGGTGATGAATTTTTGAGATTTGATTGCATGAGTACGTAACTAATATCCACATGCACATCATCTATGTTACAACTAATCCCATTTGAGATCCCATTTAATAGAAAATATATGATTTATAAATAATTAAATGTGAGGTGTGGTATGACCAAACTTTGTGAAATAGATGTTTCTATATCTAAACTAGTTTTTGGCAAAGTGAACATATCATCATGCTCAAAGATACAAACTTAATCATAACATGTGAGTCAAATAGCAAAACCTAATTCTCATAGAGAAATATTTATCTTACAAAGTTTAGTCATAGTCACCCAATAATGGAATTTCTAAAAGAGGAATTTTGAAGTCTTTTTGAAGATGCTTGTAAGAAGGAAAGTTGTATGTATAGATGTTACCTACATACCCTTTCACTAAAATCTCAAAAATTCATCATCCATGTTTTTTAATCAATTATCATGTAAAACCATGAATATTAAGGAAAATAATTCACCAAAAATGAGGTTTTGATTTTTTTGAATTTAAAGTTAGTTTGCTTGATCAGACTTGCATAAGACTTTAATATCAAAGATGCAAGATAATAAAATTCCACTTATGTTTTATATTATGCAAGTTGTTTGAATGGCAGAAAACTTAGACTTCTTTTTGGGGATTGTATAGTACAACACTTGCTACAACCCCTTTTTATGCATTAACAGCAATCATACTTTGGTAGCAAAACCAGCATATCCAAAAGATTTACAAGCTAGCAGCAGATGAGCAAATAACTACCACATTACTATAGAGACATCCACAAACCCAAAGGTACATATTGGAGTTTTTAATGTACAAACGGTATTTGAAAGCCCTCATTCCAATTGTAAAAACCCATTACTTGTTTATTAAAGAATAAAAGCAAATATGAACAAAACCGGGTTAGAGATGCCTTTCTACGTGTCTTCAAGAAAAATTGACCAAAATAACATTGTTTTGAAATGTGCAACCACTTTTGAAGATCTAAATCGGTATTCAGATTCAAAAGGATGCTTTACAGCACCCCCAACAACATCAAGCTAGTCTCATTTCACATCCCATAGCTTCAAAACTCAGTTAAATAAAATGCAAACTCGATTAAATAAAATGCAGTACACCATGTGGAAGGCTGCCCTACATGTAGGTACTGTTATATGGAGGGAATTTTAAGAGGTTTTCAAAGGTAGTGAAAAACTAGCATCTTTAAGGCTTTAACCCTTGGACACCCAAAAAGATCAAAAGTGTTTTCATATGATTTTGTAAGACATTTTGAGGCACTAGATCTTGACTTTTGATCCTGCTCTAAATTACAATTATCAAGATAATCAAGTAGTTCATGGAAGTAGAGTAATGGTAAGGCAAGCCAAATACTATAAGTCTCTCAAGAGCCTTAATTGAGTGAAACAACATATAGGGCAAGGTGGTAAACAAAGTTTTAGAAGTTGTAATCAATACCCATTGCAAGCTTCCCTGCATTTACTGTGGTATCAACCCTTAAACGACAAGGCAGCCCTTTGTGACCAATACAATACAATGTATTTTTCTTGTATTTGGAGTGCATCCACACCATTATTACATTTGAGATCAACAAAGAAGTTAGAATATAGATTAATGTAGTTCTAGTGAAGTAGTCAAGATCACAAATTAAAACTTTTTGTTGGTAGCAAATGCTAGTTATACAGCAGTGTACACCATATGTATAATAGTAGCCTTGTCCTTTAAGGGTTAAGCAATTGGCTGACAAGGGTTTAAGTATTTTTCAAACCATTGTTGTGGCAACCCTCATCAATTGTGCATGTTACCATTTTTTGCACAACATTTCAAAGCTTCAAAACTTAGCATCCAAAGCAGTATGGCCTTCAATAGTTTGTAAGTGTGCATTCTAGTCTAATCTTACTACTCACAAAATTTGAGGTGAAATAGGGGCTTTTAGAGTTTTTCAAAAATCAACAAATAGCAACTATCTACCTAAAATTGAGATTTTGCCATCACATGTTGTTTGATCATATGTTTGATCTCCCATCTCCCACAATCAAATGTTCCAAAATTTGCAAGCTATTTTCTAAGTAGGTGTCCAATTGTTTTCAACTGCCACTTTTTGTAGATCATTTGAATAACTAAGATACAACGCATCAAAGTTGTACGTCTTCCCAAACCCTAATTTTGATGAAAATGGCTTGTCTAAGTGCTTAGGTGTTAAAAGGGACCTTTTGTGTGATTTGGTTGCCACATTTTTGTACCACGAGTAAGACAAGAGGCTCTAATTTGGACTAGGCATTTTGAACCAACCATGTAGGGGTTACAAAAATAGTGCACAAAGATTCTTGAATGGGTCACATTTTCTATGTTCAAAAATTGTACTTGTGTATGCATTGTTTTAGGAACTTAAGAGAGTGACATGAGCCATTGTTGAGTGTGCTTATTGGTCATAATATTGTTTAGATTTGTTTTTCAATAAAATATAGATACATGTCATACTAAAATAAATGAAAACTTGTTCTCAATCATGATTTGAGTATTAGAACATGGAATGAGTGCTTGCATGCTTTAAGAGCCTTATTGGAGCATTCTTGACTTTATAATGGTTATTTTTAGGACTCATGTGCTCCATTTCCAAGTTGCCTTTGCATCATGAATGCTACCATCTATGATCAAGAATAGCTACCTATGCACTTTTTGCTTTGATAAATTGTAGTTAATTCATACTAATTCAGAAAATTTCAATTTAAACAGCCACAATACTATCTCTTTTTTGGCTTTCTAAGCTGCCCTAATTTTTCCACAGAAGCGCACTTTTGCTGAGATGGTCCATTCACGAGCCTCCTACCTTAATGGATTGTTTCATTACACTCCACCCACAGTTTCACAAAATTTTGTAACTTAATCGCCTTTAGTGGATCCAGGGACGACCCCTATTGCCATAAGTGGCATTCATAAGTAATAAAATACCATGAACTAAGACAGCAAAATTCACCATTTTCACAAAAAAATAATAGTCAAAGAAACAACTTCTGAAGATGCAAAGCTAACCTCATTCAAAAAACTTTAGATTGCTACGGCTATCAGGTGCAACACCGAAGGTAGTAGCAGAGGCATGAATTCCAATTCCATAACATCTAGAGACTTAACGATGCAACTACCTTCAACTCGAACACACTTCAATAAATACAGTTCATAAAAAAAAACCTGAACTTGAAAAGTAAGTTCAATCAATTCGATCATCACTTACAAGAAGAAATTTTGTCTTCAAAGATTTTTTGAAGATGCAAACTAGCCTCAGAGATCGATCTAATAACTTAAGTTAACCACCACGATCCGCTGCGACACTAAGCAAAGCACCAGCCTCCAAATATAACCATTTGGAGACTGCTACTGAAACTAAAAGGAAACAGTACAACTTTGAACGCCGTCTCAGGTTGAGGGTGAGCTGCTAGTCAATGAAGCAACTTGCCAAGTCAGGGGAGAATTGGCCACGAGGTACCCACCAGTTGCCATTGCCATCTTCACTAGCACAGCTTGCCGAGGAGGAGCAAGTGACACGAGGTCCCAAATTGACCAGAAAATCAAGCAGGTCGGGTGACTTGGGACTCTGGCGCTTGCCAAGCAGGCGAATAACAGGATGCCACATCTTTGCATCATCGTCCATCGGTTCAGGCTTCACAAAAGCTGCAGTAATACCAGAGCTGGCTTGGCTCAAGGATGCTCTCAGCTCTTCCAGGGATGGCTTAACATCTGCACTGTGGACGCCCTTCTCTGGCTTCACCTTACACGTCACAGGAGCAACACCAGCCTCTTGCTTCACCTTCACAGGAACAACACAAGGCTCTTGCTTTGCCTGCGTCGTCTTTGGAATTGGGCGTATGGAAATAATCTTAGGCTTGACATCGATCTCGTCGGATGTTACGTCCGAGGCCCACTTCTCCTTGAACAGCGATGTCAGGGGGATCTCGTCCTTCTCACTATCATAGTCTTCTTCATCAGAGCTCTCAGGGTCCAGTATCATTTTCCTGATGATCTTGTCGGTACTGCTCTTTTTAGCAGCACTTCGTTTGCTGCTGCTCTTCTTGACAGGAGCGCTCTTCCTGCTTTTGAATTTATTGCCAGCACCTGCCAGGTGCATCAGAGCCCCGTGGACGATGTTGTAGGTCTTCTCCCACCCACCAGTAGTTCCAGGCTTGAGATCTACCTCCACGACCCTGAAAATATGCACGACAATTGTCCAGTCCTTCGAATTGGTTACCTCGAAAACACAAGCGTCTCCCTCTTCCAAGCAGTGGTCCTTGCTGAATGCCGCCCAGCCACCGCTCAGCCCAGTGTGTTTCTCGGACCGGATCCACGTGGCAGGCCACTCAAAGCCATGGACATCCTTGAGTTTCACTTCGATCTTCAACTGTGGCATAAACTTCTTGGAGAATCTCCCCGGGATCGTCTGCGTCACGTCACAACGACATGCAGGTTGGTGTCATGCAAATATGGAAGAGGATACTGAAATCGTGAAGGACATGATTCCGCCTCCTTGGCTTTCAACTAGCCAGTTCGGTGAAAGCATGAACTTTTCTAAGCAATTTTTGCCAGAATCTTACCTTCCGTTGACACTGGCTAACGTAACACTAAGAAAAATTGGGAAAAAAAACGGACAACATACCCAAATCCCTCCTGGAGAAACATCAATTACCGCAAAATTTGGCTAAAAGTTACGAATCCAAGCTGGGTTTATCAAAGGCTGTGCACACATGGATGACTCTATCCTTTTTTTCCTATTTGGTTTGTATTCCAAGGTGCGTGTAGCTTGTCCAATGAAAACATAAAAACTATAATTCCCTCTCGCTTCAATAGCGGTCTACATCATCCAGCTTTTAAATGCTTCTGAAAGTAATCATCATACAAAGGATAAAAATCTGATCTCAAGAGAATTTGGCTTTATAACACAAAGTGACCTCTCCATAGAAATACAGCGACCTCCTGAAAAACTCACACCCCTACACATATTGAAAAGCATAAACGTTTCTTGAACAAAATCCTTGGCATTTTTGGTGGCCTTATACTACTAAACCGTAACTACACCCCCAAGCTAGTGAAGTATGCAATGGAACACAACCAAAAAATGCAAAGAGGTGTCATGTTGTGTAATGGCACTTCTACCACACGCAACAACATTTATTTCAAGCAACGTTTACACATATTAAGGACCTCATACACGGGCAATCTCACGTTTGTGCCATTGGTTACTTGGAACTGACAATGTCACATTTACCTCACTGAATGAATACTCAGGCTCCACCCTGGTTCCCAATGATTCAAAAGGTGAGAATGCCTTTGCATGAGGCCCTTACCCTACACTTAAACTGGCACAAAGAATATCTTCTGAGTTACAGGCAAAATAAAATATTGCAGGCAAAGTGCAAAAACAGAGTATATGAGGATAGAGAGAGATGAAGAGAAGATGTGCATTACCAGCCAAAAAGAATGCCCTTGCGTGGGGCCCTTACCCTACACTGAAACTGGCGCAAAGGATATCTTCTGACTTACAGACACAACAAAACGTTGCAGGCAAAGTGCAAAAAAAAGAGTACATGAGGATAAAGAGGGATGAAGAGAAGGTGTGCATTACCAGCCAAAACCCACGGTACACATGGGAGGGCATCATGACGACAGGAATGCTCGGGAACTCCGTCTTCATGGCTCGAGCGGCTTCCAGAGTCCTGTCAAGCTCAGCTCGGGTCACCTCCCGTCGTCGAGACTCGAAAGTTGTGGTACACGACCCCGGTTCAATGTACATAGCTTCCTTGGTGGTAGTCGTTTTCACTTTCTTCTTATGACCAGGCTTTCTACTAGTCTCCTCCTTCCTTGATGATCCAGACCACTTTCGTTTCACCCTTCTTCTGGGCATCGTGTGGGTCTCCTCATCCTCAACTGTTGCCTTGATTTCTGTGTCAGAAGGGGACTCCGGATCGCTTTTAGCAGCGTCGTACTCGCTCAGTTCTAAATCACTAGAGCCGTCGTCACTCTCAACCGGCTCGGATTTGACGTCTGGCCTCTTGCGTTTCCCCGACCCTGGAGTCGTGGTGGGTTTGATGTCTACTGGAGGTGCTGGTACCACTTCTGCACCCAGTTTGTTGAACACGTGAACAGAAAAACAGTTCTTGGAAACGAGAGAGAAGAGCATTTGATCTCCTCGCTTCACACTCGTGCTGGCTATGAAGCTCTTCCATCCACCCTTGAAGCCCAGCAACTTTCCTGGTCCTCCTATCTCCACTGACCACTCCATCCCATTAGCGCCCAAAATGCAAGCCGTGCCTCGCAACGTTTCCCCGTGCTCTTCCACAAATTCCCTCGGAATAGGCTGCAGCAGCAGCAAAAAGACAACCGATCCATGAACAATTCAAATGATACCCTTTCCCATAAACTCCCTCGGAATGGGCTCACAACCGATCCACGACCAATTCAAATGAAACCCTTTCCCGTGAGCGTTAAGAACAGAGAGGATATTATTGGCGTTACTTTTGAGCAAAGAAAGGTGTATGCATAGATGTAGAACAATCCATCAATTACAGAAGGGTTTTAGAATCCTCTCCCTTGAACTCAATTTAAATTTCAGAGGGCTAAAGGAAAGAAAACAACAATAAAAAGCAAGGGCTCACCGTCCAGTTGGGCGACACTTCTAAGCTAGGGAGAAGAAAACAAGGTGGTCGAGTATAAATGGGAGCCGTCTGATGTGTAGCAGCAGCAGCCTCGTGTTCCTTGAAACAAGTGCTCGTACAGACTGCGCAAGCTCTGAAGTCTTTATCCATTGCTTCAGCTTAACCTTCGATGCCAATCACCTTTTACAAATATCTAGCAAGATCATGAAGTTCTGCTACAACATGAAAACAATTCTCCCATCAGAAGTGCAAAAGAAACCAATCAAATTAAGACCAACGAAACAATGGAGGTTCCACAAGTACCCACTAAAAAAAGAACCGAATCCTGAGTTCATAGACGAACTTAGAGCCTGCGGATTCTGTCGTAGACATGTGATGACATTCTCAGAATCTATTCTTCGTGGTTTCCAAGATAATGACCGTTAAGCTCGAAGCATATTCGGGAGAGTGCAAAAGAGAACAACACCTGAGAAGAACCAGAACAACGAGGAGATGTGGAGAAATGATAGAAGGCTGATCGTCAAGAAATTAAATGCTAACCTCGACTGTTGCACCTCAGATGGCACCCTTCATTTGCCACTCCATCTGAGAAAAAAAAACCAAAACTCAGCAACTCCACAAACCTCGCAAGCAGCAAATAGCGCGGAGCATTCCAGTGTTAAACCCCAACTAAACTTACACCCCCTTGAAAAGCAAGAAATCTGAGCTCATCGCTAAGCTAACTCAGCCTACACTTTACTGCAACTACATTCCTCTAGTGACAGCTGTTCCACCCGCCCTTTATTTAAGCCCACACGTCATCATGGGTCCAAGTCGCCTTCACCCCGCCGCCAAATTCAAATTCCCACACCACGACGATCCGTATTCCAAATTCAAAACGGCAAACCCTGCTGAAAAAATGATGACCCAGCTGAAAAAATGATGATTCAAAGCGTGCTATTGCTTAGAGACAAGTATTCTCGAATTCGAATTTCGAAATTAGTCACTAGTTAGCGCCCAATTTTGACCAACCACCTCATTTCTAAGCTACCCAATCTCCTGCCCTGTGGATCTCTACAACGGGGAATTGCAAACACATGATCTAGCTTCAGAAATCTCACCTTGTTGAAGATTGTCCGCATTCACAATCAGAGCTCATTCATAACTAGTCATTCTAGCTAGTTCCAGGGATCTATACTTGCTCTCAACGCCATAGCCATTGCATTTAGTGCACACAGCTCGCAAAAAAAACCCTAAGCCGAGAAAGTAGGCGAGGTCGAGAATGTGCGGCATGAAATCTCAAAACCCAGCTCCCTCTGCAATCGCTGCGAGGAAGGAGGACAAGGTAAGGTAGTGGAAGAATTCAAATTTGAAAATACCCATTTTAAAGCTTCCCTCTTGGCCGACCTGACACCAAATCAGTCCACAACGATGAAAGCCGGCGGAACGTCATCCGCCAGCGAGGGGGCAATGAATGAATGAATGAATGAATGAATGAGAAAAGTGAATAATGCCTGCTGAGTTAAGTGTGGTGTCAGGACGGCTCACTGCAGTTCTTCTTCCTCTTCGATTTGTCAAGACTCAAAGAGTAAGCTTATACCGCTTTCTGCACAGCACTTGATCAATTGGGCGTCACTCGAGCTTCATAACTTTACCTAAATATGGCCATTACGAAGTTCTTACTCGCCATTGATAGCGCGCTTCTACCCTAGCAATGTAAGCTCTCTTTTGCTTCTTCTAAGTTTGCTGGTTCGTACATTTCGTGTGCATGGCTGTAAGTTAGTAGCATTGATTCCGCTATTTTCTAGCTAGCCGTAGACAGTGCTTGACTTGTGCCGATATTTTTGAAGCCTTCTCTCTTTGCGTGGGAATGTCCGCATGTGATATATTGTGGTACGTTTCTGTGTGCTGCAGGTTTCGGCGTCGTCGTCAATACGCAAGGGATTGATGGCATGTACATCTCCACCATTACTTGCGTGCATGTCCAATTGAGGTACTTGGCTTTCATTCTATTTAGATGCATTTCACTGACCGAGCCAAACGCTTTGTGAAATCTCGTTTGTGAATCCTCGCACATGCATGATTGAATGGCAAGGAACGGATACAAATTTTAAGCTCTTTGCAAAATAGTGACGGATTTTGTGCTTGCAGGCACGGAACCAACGCTATATGTTGTGGCTCGGGATTAGCAAGACAATGAGTGCTCACACTTGGTCGGGGACTCGAGAGGTGTAGCAATCGTGAGAAGAAAACGACGAGCAGGGTGGGTGCCATGACGAGGGTGATAGAAGGGCCTACAGTAGAAAACGACAACATCTTAACGAGGCTCAATTTCTTGCGCAACTTTCGTACCGAAATACTCGGACAACGAGCAATACAAACGATCAGCGACGTATGTTTCGGATTTTTTGTGTTCTCTGTGCTCCTGTTTACAGTACTCGCCATCACCTACAAGCCCCCGGATCCATGGCTGCAAGGGCAGAAGCCTTATAATATTCTTTTCAACAGCGTTGGCAACTCCACATTCCACCCGGACGACTCCGTGCTCCTCACAGGAGACGACATCACTTCTTCAAACATTCCGTTTCCGCTTCCTCCACCAATCAGCTCAACCCAACCCTCTCTATCTTGCAACACTTCCCAGGCATGGGATTGCTCAGATTTAGGGTTGAAGCTGGCTGTGGAGACCATGAACGCTCGCCATTTCCCGGACCTTCTTTTTTACTCCTACCACATTGTTCCAGGTGGATCCAAAGGCGAATGCGACGTCGCCTGGCGCTACCGACCTCGAAACAATACCACTCCACGGATGTACACAGATTACCGGCGTGTGTCGGTAATCCGAAACAGCGATTGCACGTTTGCTGTGAAGAAGATAGGCAAGTGGCATTCCGGTGTGAATGCAAAACCGCCAACTTCTACAAACGCTTTCAACAGCATGAATTCAGCTAATGGCAAGTACTTGTTCTACTCCCGAGGAAACGAGTATTGCAAGAGTATGGGCCAGTGGATGTGGGGGTTTTTGTGTGCACTTGGAGAAGCTCAGTACCTGAACCGGACCTTTGTTCTGGATTTAGATCTGTGTCTGTCTTCAGAGTACAGCGCTTCACACAAAGACGAGCCAGGGAAGGATTTCCGTTTCTACTTCGACCTGGAGCATCTGACCAGCTCGACCTCCATCATGGAGAGAAGCGAGTTTGAGGATCAGTGGAACAACCCCACGGAACACCATGTGCTGCAGAACACGCTTGAACCTGCAGATTTGAAGAACGACACTCACGTTGTTCTGTACCGAGATTTCGCTACAGTGGAGGCTCCTCAGAACTACTGGGCCAGTGTGTGTGATGGCCAAGTTGGGACGTACATTCAGCGACCTTGGAGCTTTGTATGGAAATCCAAGCTGTTGATGAACATCGTGGATGCAATTTGTAATAAACTGGAGTGGGACTTTGATGTTGTGCATGTGATTCGAGGTTACAAAGCGCAGAATACGAAGCTGTGGCCTAACTTGGATCGAGACACGTCTCCTGAGAGCTTGATTGCGAAGCTGCAAACCATGATTGGGTACAGACGGAAGGTTTACATTGCGAGTAACGAGCCTTTTGAGCATTACTTTGACAGGCTGAGGGAGCCGTTTGAAGTGCATATGCTGCATGAGTATAGTTATCTGTGGGCGGTGAATAGTGAGTGGTGGAATGAGACCAGGCTTGTTGCTCCAGACAGGAATGTTAGCTTTGATGGGTACATGAAGATGATTGTGGACACGGAGATGCTGTACCGGGGGAAGAAGCGCGTGGAAACATTCAACCACCTTACGAAAGACTGCAAGAATGGTGTCGGTAGGTGCTAAGCTTTCTCCATCTCTTGCTCATTCATAGCATATAGCTTTTTTTTTTTGGCTTTCTGGTGCCAGATTGCACCCAAAAAAAATAGTCTGGCTAAAAAATGTCAAAAAAATGCCAAAAAATTTGGATGAAATTGCCAAATTGTGGATGAAAACCAAATTATAGACATGTAATATGTACTAATGTGATATTTTCTATCCAATATGTGGATGAATGTTGAAATTTGGAGCACCACTATAACATTTTAAATAGCCACTTTGCACTTCTTAAAAAACGAAAAAAAAAAGCCCTGATTCATAGTTCCTCTGCTTCTTCCACAATTGCTTAGCCTTCTCCACCTCTTGCTCGTTCATGGTTCCTCTAATTCTTCCTCAATAACACTGATCCCTACTTAGAGCATACTATTTTGCAAGGATGTTATCATACACCGGGGTGTGATTTCTGGTATACTTATAGAGCTGTGGAGAGATCACTTTGGGTACAAGAGCCTTTGGGTATAAGTGCTTTTGGGTATTAGAGTCTCAAGATCAATGTTCTTTTGATTTGTATGAATCTCGTCTGCACTTTTAAAAGTCCATCACTAGTTGAACTAAGTGTTTGAAACAATGATTTTTGTTGTTGCTGTTGTTGTTCGGCACTGGGATCAGTATAGGAGATGGTGTGTGATACTTGTAGTTTAGATTTGAAACAGCCTGATAGAAAATTTTCAGATCGAGGATTGCTGCAATTTCCTGCGATAGGGAAGCTAGAAATGTATGGATTTGAGGGTTTATTGGAGCAAGAGAAAGGTGAGGTACCTTCAGTTGTTTTATCAGGAAGAATCTAAGATTTGTAAGCTTCAGAGTTCTTTGATGAGTTGAATTGAGGGCAGACCAATTGTCCTGTACTCCGTGTTTTTCATTCTCTTCAACTTTGTTTATGTTCAGGAGAGGACATTCATAAGCATTGGAAGATTGTTTTGCAATGCTAAGGATCTGCCTGCCTCCTGTAGAATGTGAAATCCCCTAACACCTTGTTAGACCTGTATAGGGTTAGGGTTTAGAATTGCTCTTTAATGTTTTGGTATCATCTGTGAGTTAAACCCCAAAGATCTCTTTGTTTTGTCATGTCAAGGATACTTTGCGACTTGCCAGCTTTCATGTATGTATCTCAGTTTCAAACAAATTGACTGAGTTAAGGGCCACTTTATATCAGGGCCTGATTGTTGGTCCAATTTGAGAATCACCGAGTCCGAGATGGACAAAAAGAATTACTTGAATCCTTGAATAGTGCCATCAATTAGGTCCTAAGGTTCCGTGCGTTGAGGTTTGATGAGAGTCTGTGCGTTTTAAAGCACTTTGGTTGGAAGTATGTTAAGATTGGAAGGAGTTTGTGTATAAGGTGGTTTTTGTTTCACTAGTTCTTCATACTATTGTTAATTTTAATGTTTGCTTTTAGACATTGTAGTTGATTTTGTATGCTCTTTGTTTTATCCCACTTTTGGTTGGAATTATTCTGTGATTAGTCAAACTTTGTGTTTGAAGTGTTTGAACTTTATGTTTGAGACTAGTTTTTGCTTGAAAGTAGCTTTGGTTTGGAAGTACAAATTGCTTGAGTGTGCTTTGTGTTGGCAAGCACTCCATGTTTACAACTATGATACAAATGTCACTCTTGTTTTGTACATTAGTTTTTGCATGTGCAATTTTCAAAAAGAATTTGATTGTAACTTGATCAGGTGTATGAAAATTTCTTCTTGTCATTATCTATTTATAATGAACATATGGTGTACAAAAATATCACAAAAATTATTTTTGAATGAAGCCTAGGGTACATGAAACTATCAAAATTTAGAAATTTAAGAATATTTAGCCCTATAGAAATTTGAAAAAATTACTTACATACCATCCATCTTATAAGGGCTTGAATGCACAGTACCCACAAATATCTTGTATAGTGCACTTCCCAAGAGGAAAACAAAGATTTGATAGTATTATTTGTGATATTATGTAAAGTTGGTGAGGATGGTAGATTAACTATTAGTAGTGGCTTTAACTTTGCCAATAGTTTGAACAAGTACCAAAAGTACTATTCATCCTTGCTAAACATAGTTGACAACATCTACAAGTTGTAAGTACCCTTTGTGCACCTACTTTGTTATTCTTAACAAAAATCATAACTTTTTACTACAAGCAAATGGAAACAGGTCTTAAGTTGGCAAGCAATAAGCATTATGCAAGAATTGATTTTGATGATTTAGTTGTAAGCTACCATTTATCAACCTCATGAGTGCTAGTTCATTAGGTTATGTTTAACCCTTAAATGACCATAAAGAATAGTATATACACTGACATATGATTGTCATTTATCACCAATAAGAAATTTTAATTTGGGATCTCAAGTAGCTCACTAGAACCGCATTGATTTATTCTTCATCTTCTTTATTGATCTCAAATGTAGTAAAGGTATAGATCCATTCCAAATACAAGAAAAACAGCCCGTATTGTACTGGTTGCAAAGGACCTTTTGGTTGTTTAAGGGTTAAAGGATTTGTTTTGAAGTGGGAGACTGACGCTTACACTGAAATCTTGTGAAAAAGATGATTATGCCTCTTTCAACCTTTATTTTGCATTTACCATGTCACATCGTAATTCGAAAAAGGAAATTTGAAACCTATTCAGCACTAAAACAGGGGTACATGTTGGATTTGTAGAAGTACATATTGGATTCTTCCATATAAATTGTGCACATTTGACGGTGTCAACATTTTAGATCTTTGCCATTTTAACTTCAAAAACTCATAACGAATCCTTCAAGAGTTGAAATAGAATGAAATCACTTATTAGATTAGATGCCAATTCCATTTATCTTCTAAGAAAAACTTCCAAATGTGTATGGACAATGTAAGGACCTTCTATTTTATAGCAAAATATTATTGTGGTTTTAGCATGATCATATCGGTTGCAAGGGAGCATCTTAGAGGTGTAAACATAATTACTCCATTCCCAATGCATAGTGAAAACCAAGAGAATTTGCAACATTTGTTGTACTTTTGTTGTTCATAAAAATAGTGACAATATTTGAAATTTTTCCTATTTCAAAATCGGTATGATCATGCCAATTTTGCTTTCAAAAGCTTTGCTCAATTGGTTGACATGAAAATGAAAAAGGAAACCCACCCAAAATTTCTCTCAAAAATACAAATTTGCTAAGTTTTTATGCTCACTATAGATTGTTTGTGGCCACCCCCATAAGCGTGAGTTTAAGCATTTTAGCATGGTTAGAATAGTTGGACAAGGGTAAAAATTATATCATTAGATTGGAAACAAAAAACCAAAAATATTAGTTTAGTTTGGGAAGTTATTCACATAGTCATGTGTGCGTGGGTATTTTCCAAAGTGCTAAATCACTGAAATTGTAGGAACCATTTGTAAGAGATGCTAATAACAAGGCTTGTTGGTTCTTAAATAGTGAGATGGGTACTCAAAACCATCATACCAGTCACCCACAACCATTTCTTTGTCACCCATAACCATCACTTAGTTCACTCATAAGCATTTGCTTTTTTAATTATGATGTCAATGACGCCCATGGGGACGGTCACGCTGATGGGTGCGGCTACCTTAGCAAATGATTCTAGAAAGTTGTACTCACTTTTTGAATCCTAATCAAATTCTAGATATTTTTGGTGATAATTTGCCAAATGGTGTGCATCTATAGTTCATTAACCTTGTGCTTGATTCTTTGCTTGATGAAACTAGCTACATTCTTTTTTTATGCTTCCCCAAACTTGACTTGCACAAGCATACTCATTTTGAGGGGTCACTATATATGAAAGTTGTTTTAGGAGTTGTTAACATGAGATCACCAAAAATTTCACATCTTGAAATGGAAAGTCCACTATTCGCACATATGTAAGTAACTTCAATTGCTTGTCACCATAACAATGTGTTGACTTCTTTTTTAAGTGCGGTTGTGTCCAAATATATGTTATAGGTTTATGCTATAATGACCCAATTTATGCTTTCAATATCAATGTATTTTTGTGTGAAGATGGATGCCATGTTCAACTAAATCTAGATATTTCATGCAATTTTGAATCAAATTTAGAAAACATCAAAACATCTCTTGGTGTTTTACCTAGACCTCTTGATGTTGTGCATGTGTTTCGAACGTATTTAACATTATTTCTAGATTTTGAACCAAACAAATTTAGTTATACATGGCATACATAGTGTGTTTTATCTTTTAAATTGAGTCTTTGTGCAAGCTTCTTAGTTCCTACATATGTGGGGATTATATGCAAGTAAAATAGGAGGTGTATGTGGCAATCTTCCAAGTTCTATTTCCTCAAAGACAAGTAAATAGATTCAGATTCTCATGAATGTGAAGATGAGTAATAAACCGCAATGTAGACAAATTGTTAACAAAGGACCAAGCTACTATAATACATAGTATGTATGCTATTGTATAACTGGCATTTGCTACCAACAAAAAGTTTTAACTTGGGATCTTGACTACCTCGCTAGAACACCATTGATTTATATTCTAACTTCTTTGTTGATCTCAAATGTAATAAAGGTGTGGATGCACTCCAAATACAAGAAAAATACCCCGTATGTGGTCACAAGGGCTGCTTGGTCCTTTACGGGTTAAATGATTACTTGTGATCAACTTCACTATGATCCATAAAACATATCACAATGGCCTGAAAGCTCTTTATCACCAAACCCTAATGGTATCAGAGGGCAAAATGATAAGCTAATACAACGATCAAATAATTTACACAAGAAATTGATGGAACTGAACTCGCAAGACAGGTTTTTGTACAGAAGAAATTTGATGAAATTAGGCTCCCAAGATAGGTTTTTGTTGTTGCTAGACCCAATTCTTAAACCAATCCCACTTTTCTTGGTTCCAAAATCTCCAAAAAACACTACCAATAAGAAGTCCTAGTTCCACAACCTTTCAACCAATCAAATAAAGGAAATGATGTTACAGAAGTTATTAAGAGGACATTGGTTAGAGAACAAAGGATTTGATTGTAAACAAAGCGACTTCAGAGAGGTTTGGGTACTTGCATTTTTCCCACTTATTCAAGACTTCGCATACGTGCCCTTAACTTCTCAATTAGTTCATTGCACTACTGAATGTGAATTCTACAGGCAATACTTTGCCAACGTTAGTGCGACCAAACTGGTGATGGCTTAATGCCATAGGAACTCTTTCCATGAATGCTTGGTTCCAGTCTTGCGAAGGGAATGAAAAAGACAACACAAATCCAGCACAGGCAATCGTTACGCCAAATATACACTTCAACAAAGATTCATGAATTATATAAGTTCCGGTAGATCCGTCTGACAAGTTCAAGAATCGGGACAAAAGTTCCCAAGGTTTGACTCATGGCAAAAGCCCCTTAGAGATAAGATTGTCCGAAAATTTAAAAAGCAGCTGTTTCTTGAATTGAAGGAACCGAAACTAGGTATTACTAATGGCATTGGTATGAAGTATAGTAAGTACAAAAAAACGGATAATAACTAAATCACAATCTGTGAAAGTATAGTATACAGATTTTGGGTCAACTTAGCTGACAGGATGCCTGAAGATGCGACTTCCAATCGAAAATATATTGACCATCTGCAGCAGCTTCCAAACTTCCAAAAGCGAGATCAGTTCAAGAGTCTCGCAAATCATGGTCTTAAATTGGATGTAGTCATGATTTAGCTGGGTAACAACAGCTTCTAGGGCTGCATAATGCTGAGGCTCTATAGAGATGACCTGTATATTATCTGCACCCGAAGACCTTATTAAGAAAGCCCAAGTAGCTAAAAAGGACAAATACGACAAGCGTCAAGTGTAAGACTTGCCTCTTTCTACGCCTCCAAAATAAGTCGTGACATTCTACCCGATTTGCAAACTGCTCTAATCCCATACAATGCACAAATCTTCTCTATCTATCAAGATCGATAAGGGGAGTGACTGTCACAAGTATCCTACATGTGCCTAGAGTAACCTAAATGGATGTCTAAGTTGATAACTGACTAGAATTATAACATAATAATGAATCCTACCACATCAAACCAAAAACTCTTCAACAGAAATATCAATAGAGCCTCTCTACCAGTCCCACGAGAAGCCATGATTCCAATGTTTCGATCCTACACCGCGTTCAATAAAGGCCACTTGCCTAGTTCTACAGTCTGCACATAGCGATAAATGCGGACTCGGTTGACTAGGGACAAGCTACTAGCCAAAGCTGAATCTTTGGCTTCTGAATCAGCGCTCTCGGACCCTTCATCGTGAAAGGCAGAGATATCACCAATAAGCTCAAAGGTAAGGGCCCGAGCCGAAATTGGAGTTTGAAAGTCATAGTAAAGAGCAGTTCCAGGTCGTGCAATTGGTAATACGTATTCACCAAGGGGCATTGGCTGCGCAGTCATATCCTGCAGGGAAATGGGACAAAAACAGCACGTAAATACTCCGGTCAGGATGAACTACACTTCTGTCAGTAAAAGAGCGCATAGTGGGGAGCACAGAAATACAAAAAGTATAAACATTCCCAATCATGATTGACCACAATGTTCTTCAAATAGGAGAATTATGTCAAAAGATATAAAAGCAAAAGCTAAAAGTCAGGCAAATTGGAGTTCGTTCAAATATGAGCAGGGGTAACATAAAATGCTAAAAACTTTTGATCGCTTTAGAAATGAAAGCAGCTCTAGAAACATGGTATAGTCACAAAGAGCTCATGAGATGGCAGTCCTTACTTGCAAAACATGAACACGTATGCTCAGTGATGCAGGACTAACGTGGGATTCATCTAAACAGCACGCAAGGGCCTCGTCAGTTGTCCGCGCCTCGTTGTAAGCTGATGCCGTGTATTTCGCTGCATATCTGATAGCAGCAGGAGCGTCAAACCGAAATCCAGCAATATTTGGAGCCAAGGGCGAGACCACTTGTTCTACTTTTCTTCCACCACCAAGAGCATGCTCCGCCTCAGTCTGCACCTGCAAATTAAATAGAGCAGATTTACATCAGAATACAGATGTCCAAATTGAACCGCAGTTCCGTCCATTGGTCCACATGAATGTTGACTGTTACACAGAAACTTCAAAGCTAACAACAATAAATGTGATGGGCAACACAAAAGACCTCAACAGATACTATCAACTAGGCATTGTACCCTGGTAGCCAATATTTTGTCAACAAATAGTAGGAAAAGAAAATGCACTCACTCTCAGTCTGCTCAGTCTTGTTGGAGCTTCCAACATGTTTCTCAGAGACATCCTCTCCATAGATGAATCCAAATTCAAAACTTCCTCCTCCAGAAACTGCTTTCCTAATACCATTATCCTCTTTGCATGGAGGACGGGAGGTCCACCATGAGAAACACCTGGTGTTTGTGTTTCATCAAAACTAAAAAGATCTGGTACTGTTTGTTCTGACGGTCTCAAGGTGAATTTCAGCCATATCAACCGGCACTTTACAGGGGAAGCCAACTGATAGCGAATTGGGCAAGGAGTGGTGGAATCATGCGGACCATATATATGTCTGGCACCCTCAGCCTCCGCTGCTTGCGCAACATCCCAACGACCCAGATATTTTCGTTGGCTTTCAACCATCATATTCCCATACCAGATGTCAACCTGAAATATTGTTGGTAAGTTGCAATGTCATGTAAGCCCTTGAAGTCCTTGAACAAAGAATTGAGACATGCCACTGAGAAGAAATACATCAAGGAAAATTGAAATCGAGCTTGTATGACTGGGGCCAAACTTTAGATCATACTGAAAAGAAACCCGGCTATTTTTGAGAACAGTCCAAACCTCCATACCGTCAGTAAGGTGTTTCACAATAAACATTATACCGTAGATTTGGACGTGTAGTCGACAATAAGGAAGATGGCCATTCTCGGTACTTACAAGAGGAACATCTTGGCTGGTATAGCCACATGAACTGATTAAGAGCACAATGCTAGAAACAACGGAAGGAGTTGCTAGGAGTACACAAAACTCCACCGTAGCAGCTCCTGTTGGTGCTCGCCAGAACGACTTGAACGCTCCACTATTCCAAGGAGCCAATAATGACTCAGCAGGTTCGGACCCTTCAGATGAAATTACCTGCATGATTTTACCACCAGTTTAATCAAATGAGCATTCCATAGGAGTAAACAAAGAACATTTAGAAAATCGAGGGCACAGCAGTTTATGCTTGGATCTGAGTTGGATATAGGAGAGTTTGTACGAAGGCTCGCACTTACAGAAGTAATCAGTGCTGCGTGAGGATATTCTGCAAGAGATGTTTGTCCCTTCAATATTAACTGAACATCCTTCTGGATTTTAGAAGTTGCAGCTGCAGCTCCAAATCCCAACTTTGCAAGCTCCTTCAGAGCTTCGAAGGCGGCAGACTTTACCCTTGATTTTCTTCTCTGAGAAGCCAACAATCTTACCCTATCCAGTAATACTGTGCAGATAGCAAGAGCAGGTTCGCACCTGTTCCAACATATTACTTTTTCGTGAATACACAACGGCTCACCATAGGACTACGTGAACATGGTCAAAAGCACGTGACAAGCACTATCAAGACCAACTCTCCTTCCGTATATTGTACCCAAGAACAAATAAAGCGGTACTGCCAAACAATAACACAAGGTCCCATTGCTGATAAAACCATGAGTCATGACAGACGTCAGGATTCCAAAAAATGGGAACGCAAAGAATATGTGCTGAGAAGCGAGTGTACCTTTTACACAATATAACTGCTTCTTTGGTAGGAATACCTAAGTTGCGATTAGCACCTGGGCGTACAACACATGCACCACACGCTGGCTGTTTACAATCAGAACATTGATGCAACTTCGTATTCAGATCAGGTGATGTCGCTGCATTTCGAATGCTACCCATCTGTACTGGAACGTAACGGATACCGCAGGCAGGATTTGTACAGGCAATTTGCACAGCTTCAGCATCAGTGCTATCAATACACCCAGATACCGCCAATTCTTGACCAACAGCTGCAAACTCTTCGTCCTCAGCTACTGCTTGAGAGGCCAAGGCTACCTGTAGCGCTGCTTGTCTGACCTGTTACGGCACAATAAAACCCAAAATGAACACACATCAGAATAAGTACAGCAAAGTTGTTTCCTGGATATTCACACCAAGATCTGAGCATGCTCATATCTTGATTGAGTTGATCAAGTTAATTACATTGCTAAACCACCCTCAGATTACATCGGCAGTGTATTTCAAGATAGAAAGAGAAGCAAAATCTCTGGGGACAGTTCAGACCGCATGTTCACTACAAAGAGCATGCCGAGGAGTATAATGGGCGTACCTGAAAAAGGTAGCTAGAATTCAACAACGTGTTAGGGTCAAGTGATGCTGGATCGCGACCTATTGAAATAAGAGCACGATCTCTCTGAGCCGCAGATAACCCCAGTTTGAACCGCTGAATTTCAAGCTCCATAGCTTCATTATAGGTTAAAGTCTTTGACTACAACAGCACACACAAAGTAAGCTCACGAACTAGAGGAAAGCAAGTGGCAACGAACTAATTCGTGAAAAGCTAATGTACAACTTCGATAAGTGCAGGCAAAAAGGTAGTAGGATACACATCATCAAATGTATTGCATGTATCAAACCTGCAAATGATACTAGTGCATACATCTGCTACTAGCTATTTTGTTCAAAATTTTAATGAGATGATTTAAATATGCGTCTAAAAAGAGGGTTGTCACGATAACATACATGATCAGACTGAAAAAGACTATCGACAACTTCAATATAATCCTCTGCTGGAATTGTGCATTTTGCCTCCGTCGGTATGTCCGTTATCTTCTCACTTTGCCCCTCCCCATCCAGGCCATTCGTCATACTGTCGCTAGTAGAAGGTGCAAAAGGGTCCCATGAAAGAAAAGGATTAGTTGCTGTATGAATCAAGTCAACGTCGTCAAGAAAAGGATTGGTATTGTGAGAATTAGTTGGCAGAACTTCTGGTTCCGGCCAGCCACTCAACAGATCAAAGTTCTGAATTGTTGCACTGCTCTGAGGCACGTCTGGTGTTTGTCGGCCATGAGAGGAGGTTGCAAGAGTAATATGTTGAAGCACTGAATCTACTGGAGACTCCTCACTGTGCGGATCATATTCAATTCTCTTGCATATGTTGTCCCAAAGTAGCGAGCGACCAAGTACTTCAAGCTGCAAGAAAACGATCAGCAATAGCATCCAAATGTCAATTCTAACATTAAGCTCAAACAATGATGCCTGTCTGACACTCTTGTCCAACAATACTTGAACACGATAAAAAAATTCGCAATAATAAAGTAGAATATTGTAAGAACAGATTCTTGGTCAGGTGAAATCATAAAACCCGCTTGAGCTTGGCCTATAGAGTAGCATTGAAGGTAAAGAAGAGTACCTCGCCGATGGTTACCGGAGCACCTGAGGAACCTCCATAAAAAGTGAAAACTACCACCCTCGTTAGAAAATCAAGCTTGCCCTCTTGCTCCTCGAAATCATAGAGCCAACTCACAGCTTTCTCGCTACCCCCTGCCCCTGTCACGGCGACTTCCTCATGATCTATAGCCCCAGGCACTGGATATGCCAATTGTGTCTTATGCTGGCACCGCGGTATGGTAGCTCCCTACACTTTCCCAAAGCCAATTTCATTAAACTGAAATTTTCTTATTACGTGATACTTCAATATATATTGAAGTGACGAAAAAGCTTTGAAAACAACCGTGTCAGCAAGAGTAAATTACAAGCATAGGAAACCTGAATAACAAAAGAAAAAAGAAGAAAAAGATGAAGGGGAAAAGGACCTCGATTACTAAGTGAAGGTCATCAAGAGTCCGACCCACGCGCAAGTCAAAAGACACTGGGGAAGTAGCATCATCTGTGCCATGAGAAATCGTCAAGACGACTTGAGAAACATGGCCTGGCTCGGCCAACACGCAAATAACTTCCACAAGATCCGCTGATGATGGACATGCCTGCGACCAAGATACGTAGTAGAAACATAAGCTTTCTCATTGACTAGAATTTTTTCGAAATCCTCTGAGGTGCGGACAGCTCCATTTTGACTGATCCGATACTCACCAGACACTCGTGTATTAAAGTTGAACACTTCGTCATTTAAAATTAGCAAGAAAGCTAAAATCAAGATCAATAGGAAGATAAGAAGAATAGCAAAAGGCTATGTCAAACAAACCAAAGAGACCAGAAGCTCCACCGCACAATCATTTTTTCCACTCTAAACATGCCTCATCAACATCTACGGTACTATTCATTTGCATGCACGAGGACCTAGCTAAAATAGAACTAAATGACATTTTTACAAAGACTGTTACAAGACAGAAGAGCACAAGTGAGAGGGCCGGCAACGGAAGAGAGCATGATTACCCAGACTATGTCCTTATGTTTGCTGCTGAGTAGAGCATTTGGGGAGTAGATGGATGGATACATGCTTGGTACGGGCTTAAGAAGACATGCAAATGAGCGCGTCAATACCTGCAACAGACAACATACACAAATTTTTAAAGGAATCACTGTGCTATGCTCTCAAACTGAATAAAATATGATCTATATCAATGATAACGTCCTTCAAGCTTCAATAGTCAGTTAAAGATCACAGGCTTATAGACAAAAGAGTTTCCTGTATTGTATAGAGTAGATAGTCAACAGCAATTCCTCAGAGTATAAACTTACAAATCCATTTTATGTCCCAAAGCACTTGTAAGATAACACTACAAAGTGTTGAGATGTGCTTGAAATACTTGAATAATAGTGAAACAGAGCAGTACACATCAGCAATGCATGAAATTACACCAAAAAGCCATCGGCTAGAGTATATACAGAACTTCGTCTATCTAGTAAGGTTCGGCCTTTAATATGTCCCAGAGCATCCTCATAATGACATCATGTAGAAGGATGCACAAGAGTGGACCTGTAATGGCAGCTCCGGAAGAGTTGGAAGATGTTTATGATGTCTAAGGCCAAGGAACATTTCGAGTTGCTTCTGACGAGTGCTGTCCACCAACACGTTTCGATATCTTCGTTGAAGTGTGATAGCAAGATTTTGTGCGGCAGATTTCTTACTTTTTGCTTCTTCACTAAAAATTTCAATGATATGGCTATGCATTGCTTTAGAACCTGCACAAATATCAAAGCAATAGACCTTACGATTAGGCATAATCAACAGACGACTGTAAACTCTAGGTTCCACAGGAGAACAAACAACTGGAAAAAAACATCTTAAATTAATTCAGTACATGCTACTGTCCCAAGTTAACTACGACACAGTGAATATACTTGAATGATTAGATATGAGGAATATTCATCACAGTTGTCAGAAGAAATAACAGGAAATAAAGAACAGACTTACTAAAAGGAAAGGCTGTAGAAAGTTGCGGTAGCAAACAAGATATTCAATGAGTAAAAACAAGCCAGAACTCTACCTGTGTAAAGCATAGCATGAATATCTCCAGCAATCAAAAACATATCAGCCATCTGAGCTATAGGCCCTGCCAGAGTTGAACATCGAAATTCCGCAACAGTCATGTCAAATCTTCTCCATGGTTCATCAGGGCAGGGGTGGTTCCAGGTAGTGGTCTTTGTATTGTGGTCGATGTAGAACACCTGGCCAGTAACACTATCAGATCGTTTCTCCCAACCAGGCGGAAGAGGCCCAAGTGCCCCTCGCGACGGGTTTCGGTCAAGTCCAATCCTTGTACTAGGTTGAAAGTGCATGCCAGAATCCACTGATAAGCCTAACCTCCGGCACTGCTCAGTAACAACTTGCACCGCACCAAAAAAACTAGCGGCATTTGTTCTATCTAAAGAATCTGCACAATTGAACCGAATCACACCCTCTTGCCTTGATTGAATTCGGAAACCACCACCATAATTCCCTTTGTTAGTGATCTGCACGCCTGGAGCATTCGATTGCGGGTCATACTCGCCAAGCCCAAACCCAACTGCTATCGTGGGATCCTTAAGAAGTTTCCACAACCCCTCTACAGTTTGAGGCTCCCCAAGATCTTTCGTGTTTGCATGCCAATCATAATTGAGGATGACAAGACTTGCCTCTGGCAGCTCATTTTTGGACTTAATGTATTTAATAGAATCTACAAAATGATTCGCAAGAGGAACTTCTGGCTTGCCCACACCAGTTCGGAGTAGATTAACGCAAACCAAGCGAGGAGTATCTATTTCATTAGCATCATCATTTCCATGGCTTCCATGAGGATTTCGATACCGATTAAACAACCTTTTATAGTAGAAAGAGGACCCAATGTAAGGGTCCTTTTCTGCAACAAATATCTCGGCCTCAGCCACTTGGGATCTGATCTCTGCTCCCCACCATATTGGCACAGTTCCTCTCCGCCACAGGTAGACACTGAAAGGAACAGGACGGTTTCGGGGCGGATTGGAAGGCCAAACCAATTGCTCACACTCGACTTCATTTCCTATCAAAACAGCAGAAATCGATAAGCAAAACACATATAATGACAAATCCTGTCTCTTAATGTCATCCTACTGACAGTCATACCTCACTCACGAACGGGAATAACCAACATCTCAAGAGTATGGAAGCATGAAAACACACCAGCCTAAAAGTAGCTCAACAGTAACAGCCATAGTCTAAAGAACAAAGATCAAGTGTGTTCTCCAAACAGGACCTCGTCAAACTATTGACTGAAAAGTTGCACCTACTGTTGTTCCATCTACTATCAGCGAAGGCTAAAATTATCAAATGAAGAATTGAAATGAAAAATAACGTACCAGTACTATAAGCCCCGTTTAGGCCACGAGCTAAGTAGCGCGTCCCAGGATGCAGCCTACTGCGCCGAGCAGTAATTGCAACACTCACTTTATTGCCTTTCAAATCATTAAATTCTCTTGATTCTGCAAAACCCTGCCCAAACAATCAAACCAAATACTTACTTCATGCATCAGATACAAGCAAGCAAGAACAATGCTACTGGAACCCAGTCCACCTATAATCCTTGGCGAATCCAAAATTCTATATTGCTCAAAATCTAATCGCTGATACTCAAAAGTCCACAAACAAACAGTGCTAAACAAGTCCTAAGCTACAGATCCGAAGTGTTAAGCTCGGTCATCAGACAAAAACATTCATTCAGATGACTACATTGCAATCACGTAATGGGAATCGGGGGCTGACCTGCAAGAGAGTGACACAATGATTCTGAAGGCCGACAGTTTTGAAAGGGAAAGAAAGCCATTCGTTCCAAACAAACTCCCTGTCAGGAGTATCGATGGAATACTCGCTTGGAAACGGGCGTGTAATATCTCGGGTCTCACAAAAATAGTGCAGGCCATCAATCTGAATATCTGCCAATTCAGATGCATTCTTGGACTCACTCTTTGCTTGATACTGAGGGCTTCTTAAAGGAATTCTTATGCATTGCGACTCCATGATTGTGAAAATAGCATCCCCGCAAGGAAGTACAGGGGGAGAGACTCTAAGTTTAGTAGCAACGAACAGTAAACCAACAGCTCCCAAGGCTGCATACCCTATAATAGCGTTGGCATATGTAGAATTCCTGACAATGCTATTTGCTGCTGACAGGTACTGAATTGCATCTCGCTCAGTTGGAAACAAATCCAGGCCAAATCGACCTTGATACTGCAAAATCCCTGTGGTGGGATCAATGCTGATAATCTGTGTATCATTCCTCGTCGACAAGCTCGTAACGATGACATAGTCACCAGATTCAAGTTGAATTATTTGCACCCTGGTTTCTCTACTCGCTGCAGCTGAAGGACAAGACGATGGCGCACCATATTAAGTGTGAGAGGCCTCGTAAGTACTAAAAAAATACGTTCCAGCAATTTAGCAAACTGAAGATAAAGAAGATAGTACAGCTAAACCCTGCACGATATACTAAACGTTTTCAGCGTAGGTATCTGCCACTAATCAAAGCATAAATGATGAGATAAAGACTAATGAAGCGTCACTTACTTGATCCCTCCATTGTCTCTTAATGAAACAAGTCCATGTCACATGGTCATGAGGTTTTCAATCCGACTTGAACGCTACTGAGAGTGGCTGCACATCAATTCGTGAACATTTAGTAGTCAAGACAACAATGCAATGGTTTCAAATAAATCCAATCACATTACCAAAAAAATGAAGAAATTCAAACCAGGGGCAAAAAAGGAGAAGCTTATTTCGGAACCACGAGAGTTCGAAAAAACGTCCTCCGTGCTACTCCTTAATACAATCACAAAAATAATACTTGCGACACTTCCACTCAATAACAACTCCACTAATGTAAAGATTCTAACCTACATTTGTCATATTCTGAGTTTCAAAAACGAATAAGCACTAGAAATCGAGAGAGCCTAAGAAATCATCAGCATCGTCCAACGCTGATGACATGCGAGGAATTCACTCGACAACAAAACTGATAGGACGTCGAGAGAGTCAGAAAGCATCTCGAAATGCCAGAGTCACAAACCTAAGGGCAGAGGTTTAAATTATGCGTTGTGATGTTCTAGAAATCCAGAATCGAATCAAGCTGATAATGCCAAAAGGTTAGGTCATGATAACAGAGCCAAATGAATCAACTACAAGTGTTACTCTCCCAGTCTCGATAGCACAACGGATTGAGAACAGGAATAAGAAAAAGATACTCACTCTCATACAAAAAAAAAAACCGCGTTTTTTTCACATTTATAGCGAGAAGCTCACAGAACGACACAAGACCACTGGTTGACGAAATTTCTATTGGCAACCGTCCACTCATTCTCGCACTTCGATTGCAAGTCGAATAACAGAGCATTCAATTCAAGCACGCATTTTTTCACCGAAATTCTACCATCTCAACAAAACACGAATATCAATGTGCAACAATTCTGGCGATCGTCTCACGACAATCAGAGTTCCACTCGCCATAAAGAGCCTCGAAATAAGCGAGAACGCATTACTCTCAAACGGCCAAACCGGTTCCGATTCCGAAAACCAGGAGCACGAAGATGAAAACATCAATCCTTCGACATCGGACAACATGTTGCATGGAAAGAGAGAGCGCAGAAGAATTGGCCTGCCAGCGATCCACATACCTAGAAATTGAAGCGAAACGAAATGGAATGGATCCAGGAGATAACTTAAGGATGTACAAAGCAGCGAGGGTGGCGATGGCGTGAATCGTGTGGAGATGCGGCAGAGCAGAGCAGAACGTGGAAGCAGGAACAACAGAGACCTCGGAGGAAAGGGAAGAGATTCGTGCTCGGCTATGGCGATGGCGCAGAGCTAGGGCAGTGCAACGATGAAGCAGGAAGGCTCCTGGACACGGGACAGGTCCTGGCTCCCTCTTTGGGTTCCGCTGAGGAGCCGGCTGGACGGACAGTAATCATCCGAAATTCATCCATATTTCATCCATAGTTCATCTGGGCTTCATCCATAGTTCATCTGTGCTTCATCCATATTTCATCTGGGCTTCATCCATAGTTCATCTGTGCTTCATCCATAGTTCATCTGTGCTTCGTCCAGAGTTCATCCATATCTCGTCCGTGGTTCATCCTTAGTTCATCTGTAGTTCATCCGTAATTCATCTGCAGTTCATCTGAAATTCATCCATAGTTCATCCTGAATTCATCCGCCTGTCGTCGATAGAAGTCGTCTACAAAATTGGTAGGCCCACTTCCAGTGGGGTCAGTACACTAACAGCCCGGAATACCGAATAAGCTTTTGAGGGCCAGGGTGGGCATGCCAGTTCCGCTGGTCCTTTCCAACGATCTATTGGAGCCAAGATAGCAACACCCATAACCATCACTGTACCCAAAATAGGGGGCTTCAAATATCAATTTTTTTTGGTGTTTCATGTTGCAATTCACCTCTGTGAATTCACTAGTGAACCTTGACGTGCCTCACCTCTGGATTTCACTCCTAACATGATTCACGTGAGGAGTGAACTTCAGAAATTCACTTTTCTGGCTTTGAGGGGCTCATTTGCCTACATCCTCAAACTCCCAAACTTCTTTTGTAGAAATTTCTACAAACTCACGGGTGTCTTAGACTTTGTGCATGCAAGGGAATGAAAACAATTCACTAGTGAGCGGAGATCCATGAGGTGAGAAGTTCAAAGGCCAGATTTCATGTTTGAAGCCCCTAATCATCACCTCTAAAATCTTGGAAAGTTTGTGGAAGTGAATAGATGTAACTACAAGGATGCACAACATGTGAACATGAAACCTTAGTGTTGGTATTAGATGTAATTGCAATTAGCTCTTTAAAAATTCACAACTTATTCTCACAATATTCAAATAATACATCCAAAAGTGCAAACCCATCATTTTTGTCTTGCAAATAGGATCCTATAATTTGCTAGATGTTTATTAATAATCATCATGTTCAAAACCCTTAATTTGACGATTATGGGTGCTGCTACCTTAGCTTTTAAATTATCATTTTTGTTGGTTGCGCAACAAGCACCCAACTATGCAAGCAAGTAAGGAAATTTTGGACATAAATGGATAGAATCAACAACAAGTGCACATTTGTCCAAAAATTTATTAATATTAGTGCATTTCATCCAACCTTTGGTAAACCTATTAAAAGCTTGGGAAAGAACTTGGCAATTTCATCTATTTTTTCAATTTCAGCCAAGTTTTATAATGTTATGGGAGCTAGTCCCAATTTGAGGTAAGACTTTGACAAAAATTCACTAGAAATTTAAACCAGCGCTAGTTAGAGCCCCTTTAGAGCATTTTCACTTGTACAGAAAACAACAAGATAGAGAGACTTTTGGATGAAATAGGAAGCAATTAATGTACATATCTGTTAAGGTATTCTTTTTTGCATGGTAAAAATTGTAATTTTCTTGTGCACAACTTTTTCACATATTATCTTTTTATTTCACAATTCATATATTGAATTATCAATGAGGAAGAATCTATTTTCTTTTGCATACAAAGGAACATGTGACTTGGTTGAATGTTAATTTATCAAATTGGACTGGTGGAAGAAACTAGTGGTCAACATTGGAATCAAGAAACATTGTGATTTCCAATGCTAAAGCTTTTGAGGTTGGGTGGAGTTACCTCTAGTTACAAAAACTAATTCCTCCTGAGGGCAAACTTCCATGCTGCATCAAAATTGGCTACACTGATAAGCATTTTCTAGACTTAAGCAAACTCAAATCCCTTGAATTCTTATACTTCTTGCAAGAAAATTGCAAGAACACCAATTCCAATTTCATATTTAGTTGATTTACAATGCACTTCCCAATGCATGGCTCAATAACTTCTTTGTCATTTCTACAATTCTCTAATTTCCATGCAAAATGGAAGTTGGCCCTTACATGCTAGATATATCCAAAAAGGTTAGTCCTATAAAACTAATTTGGATCACTAAATCCAAATTTCAATTTCAAACTAAAATTTTAACTCAATTCTCAAATTAAAATAGTAGATGAACCCAAAATTTGAAACCTAGAATATGAAAAGATTTCCCCATCAAGATCTTAACCAAAATTACATGCCATCTAACATTGACCATATTTGAGATTGAATTCCTCTCACTTATTACTTAGGGGCTAGCTTTATAGTTGTATGATCAAACATCATTTCCAAACTCTTGTGGTACCTTAAATTAGCCACAATTAACAATTTTATATTTTGCTACTTGACTTTATTTATTGCATAAGGTTGTGTGAAATTTTTATTCCTTTTTCATGAAATGCTAATAATATGTATTTGGTACAATAAAAAATGAAAGAAAGCGGGAAATTAGAATAAAAATCATAAGTAAATATTGGTGAGTGCAATGTTAAATTTAACCATATGACATGATCCACCAACCATAGGATAAACCTTTTGTTTACAAACCATTATACAATTATTTGTCTAAATTATTGCACTTAATAACACCATCATATTTTTTAAAAATCCACAATACTTCTTGGTCTTGAAGGAATAAAGAAAGTTGAGTTATTCTTTACATTGAATGGCTAATGGTAGAGCATTTAGTAGTTATGTCATTCAAAAAAACAGAGATAAAATCAAGCTACATCTAAGGTAAGATCATTTAATTCTAACTGTATATTCAAAAGCTTGCTTGCATTAACTTAGGTAGTATCCTTTTTAATATTCAGCATTAGAATACTAAAAATGAATTTGAAAAATGGAACCTCATTTGCTTACAATATAATCTACATACCACCAGTAAACTTCATTTTATATGTGTTGTAAGAAAATAGAATTAGACCTCACTAGCATACAATCATGATTCTTAGTCACTTTTGTTCAATTATTGCTCACTCTACTTATAGTGGCTATACTACTCACCAACAATATCTCATGTGTACAAAATAAGTAGTTTTAGAGGGATAATAATCTAGTAATAAGATGAAAATGGCCATTGAGAAGTCATTTTGATAAATGTAACTTGGACAAAGTTGAAGGCAAGGATCATTGTATTGACTTGCTTTAATAATCTTTTCACTACTTGAGTATTTTATGCCTTGATTTTAATGGGTGCTTGTATTAAAATTCACATATAGAATGAGTACACCTAAAACAAACAAGTGTCAATTTTAGCTCTCTAAGATCCTAAATTCTTCTAAATAAGAGCTTATAATGTTTTGAGGAGCAATGACTTTGGAGATGACGCCCTTGTAAGAGACCATGGGAAGGAAATAGTAAGTTCTTAGCAAACATGGCACTAAAGCATCATGTTCCACATGAAATGGATGACATATCACGCAAATTAAAAAGTTAAAGTTGTTTAATACAAGGATCCAAATATGAATATAAAGTGGTAGTGTGGCAAAGTTGGCAAATGCCTAAATCTTGTCTATGAAGATTAAGTTTGAAAGGAGGAATTTAGGAATAACTCATTTTTAATATTTTACATAAAAAATATTGTTGAAAAATGAAAAATAATGCTTCCATTTTACTAAGATTCATGTAGAACAATGTAATGAGCTCAAAACAACGACAATAGGAACTAATTGGAATCTTGATCAATTTTGCATCCCACTTTATACATCTTTGATGGCCATAACTTAGGCAATATTGTTGGTATGATTCAAGTGTGTGATGCTCCATAATTTATTTGTCAAGTAAATTGCAAAAAAAAGATTGATTGAGTGCTTTTAACTCATGAGCTGAATATGAACTTGATGTAAGAGATTAAAAGCCTTTTAGAGGTTCTTTTCACAATTAAAATATAAAAATCAAAGTGTATTTCAAAAAGCATTTTAGATTAAAACATAGGCAAATTTATTAAGGACCACAAAGAAATATATAATGAGCAAAAGCCTCATCTTCATTGCTATAAGGTGCCATGATAAGCAAAGGGATGAGCTTGATAGCTTTTAGTATAGATGATGAAGTTGATAAGCAAAGGGATGAGCTTGGTAGCTTATAGATGATGAAGTTGGTGTACCAATTTCCAATGGTGAGATGATATCCTATTCTATTCTAAGCCAGATTTTATAAATGAATAAAAAAACTTGGATTTTGAAACAAATGTACAAAAGGTCTACCAAATGTGTCATCACAAAAATTCATATCTGTTAATTATAAAAGTCCGTATATATTGTTGGATTTGGTAGATTTCCATCAACTGATGGGACACCTATTAAAAGGTCATCATGTCAATGCCAAAACAACACCCAAACCACCATTGTATTTACATTTCACTACGAAACATCACAAATGTATATACATATCATTCAAATAGCGCTTAAATGACAATGCAAAACCCTGGAAGTTCACTATTACTTGATGTTATTTTAGAATTATCATGCTTTTTAACATATATGAATCCACAAACCAGAAACATTAATAGCATTTAATGAAGACAAACAACTAATAATTGACGGATAGGGACTTTTTGGATAACATGATATATACAAGGTTAAGGATAGAAATTCGTGGTGACATAAGAAGTGAGAGGTTGTGACGAATTGGCTTCATCACATTACATTACTTCCTAAACATCAATCTAACCCAATAATTCTTAATTTTTCAATCAATAAGTTAGAAAGTTCATCAAACTTGCATCCCTTCTTCATAATGGAAAATTCTATCTGCAACTAGGTAGGTAAAGCTTACCAGCTTTACCAAACCTCACAAGTCAAACGCTGAAAAGTCCAGCTCTCCCTTGAACAAAATGCTCAATATCAGACATGGAGAAACCTTCGTTAGTCCCATTGATCGGCTATCTGCTTGGGTACATGGTGTCCTACTACAATAAACAAACCTCTTGAATGGTTGATCCTTTGGTCACTTTCTTATAAATACGATAAACATGATTCATGCCCCGCTAGACGTTGCGTTTATTTCTACTGATACAGTCAGATCCTCTATTACCTCAAGGCGACCACATTGCTGTGCTAGATGCTCTCAAGGTTGACACATAAGGACCATGTTTGGAACCGGAGGCAGGCATCGTAGCATTGGAACGTTGATCTACATCAAAATTAGGGTTCTACACCTGCAGATTTGGTATACTTGGTGCAGCATTGGCGTGGTCTCTCAGAGTAGAAGTGGATGCAGGCTGCCTCGTACACAGCAAGCATTTGAGCAGAAGTATGGCTGCATGTTTGCTGCTGTTCGCTTCACTGTTGACAGTCTCACTTGCACTCTGCAAGGATGAAAAACAACAGATCTTTCAGTGTGTGATTATCTGGTACTACTGAAGTCTTTGTTACTAAATTTGGGTGGCTACCAAGAAAGTAATGTGCCAAGAGGAGAACATACCATGGTGCAGGCCGGACATCCAAAGTTGCAGTCACATGTTTGTAATATACTCAAAGCTTGTTTCCATGCTTGTCCAACATCTTTAAATGCCTGCATAAGAATTCAGTGAATTAGCCGCCACCTATAATGCTGGGTTTATCAAAACTAGAATGACGTACTTTGACTTGGATTGCAAAAATCTCAAATTGTCATTCCGTTGGCGTATAAAATAAGTGAAGAAAGTATCATACCTGCTCTGCTATGCCAATGCCACCGGCAAATGCATCATACAAAAATATCTGCACAATCCAACTGATGCTTATTAAGTACCTAACATTTACTAAACTAGGTGAGATGGTTATGTTTAGAGGAAGCTCAAACGATACAAGTATGTATTACTTCGGGTATCTAATGCCCATTCCCATAGGAAACCACCTCAAACTTTGTTCCTCTAGGCATGTTTTTGTTGCACGAGTGAAAGTAGCCAAAGAATGACACAAGATTAAGGTTTCCCCCTGACCTATACCTGCTATTTATAGCTCGAGACCCAGTTTAAGCATTACGATGATTTAAAAAGCAAGCTATTTAATTCTACTCGTGTCTTGATGCATCTGGACCAGTATACTTAATATGAGCACCGAACTAGTACCTGAGGTTGTTCAGTTTGCTCGTGAGCCAAAGTTTCAAGCCCGAGCATGTCAGACGCATCACCTGTAATTGAAGATATCGTGTTAAACATCTTTCATTGTGCTTTCTATCAGGACCAGGAAAATTCTAAAAAACTCGGATACAATAGAATTAAGACTAGTACCAATAGGAACTGGCACGGGAAATGTACAGTTTACGTTGCTTACTCATGGTCACAGAAGCGAGAATACGAAGAACTACACGCCTCAGAACGAGCAGAGCCTCATAAGCCATATGCTTCAACTTTTGCATGACCTCTGCCGGAATATCCCACCACTGCAGTTGATCATTTTAATGATCGTTAGCAGATGTGCTCAAAAACATCGGAATTATGCTTACTTGAACATGATCCAATAAAGCCAAAAGGAGAAACAACATACCGAGTTCTTATAACAAAAGAGTGAAATAGCCATCACTGAGCATCATAATAGACGAGCTATTAAACTTAATGACACAGATGTAACTATGCTATCAATGCCCCGGAACATGCGCTTGCCTATTATGCAGAAATATTGCCTTCTAAACCTTTTACAACTTTGAATAGGAGAAGAGTTGGAGAAACATTGGAGAACTTACCAACCCAACAGTTTTAATAACAGAAGGAGGGTACTTCAAAGTGACAGTGTCGATGTGTTTGTTTTTAGTCAAATCGTACAAGTTATACCCCATCACCTGCTCTATGACTTCAAGCTGGAGAGTTTCCACCACAAAGTTGACACCATAATATAATTTAGATGACATGGGAAGGTTGATAAAAACACGGTTTTTCCATCGGGCACACGTCGTTTGACAGCCAAAAACAAAAGTACAATTACACGTATGAAATAATGTCAATTGGCAAATACTTGGATCGCTGGAAGTTCAAGATGCTGGGATGGAGATAGAGAGAGCACCTTCCCCAAATGAACGCGTGTTCCCAGAGTCACTTGAGAGATCATCTTATCCAATATTTGTACTTTGGTCTTCACAATCACCTCTGAGCAGACGTCACCTCACAACGTCAGAGCGGAGGACAATACACGGTTCCAGTGTACTCCGTAGCATATACATCCGTTAGAACTAGCTTTCAAGTAGCTACACTTGACCAATTCAAGCAGTCAAACCACTAAATAACGAAAGCAAGAAATTGTGGCATACCAGTCGCATGGTGTAATTCATACAACTCCCCAAAAGCTTGCCTCTTTTTAATATCCAAGTGCCTTATCTGAGAGCACAACAATACGAATGCACATCGCATCAGTACTAGGGTTCAAAATGCCACAATATTCAAGCTCCTTATGAAAGGCTGATTTGCAATCCCTTGTTCTTGACAATTGTACGAAGTGAAGTGATCAAAAACCCTTTGTAAGCCAATTAAATCTTCAATTCAATTACAAGTAGATTGGATTGAAATTTCCTGAATTACTCCAATAGAATAACACAACCCAGCCACATAAACCACTGAAAATAGTTTATATCTAGAGCGATATCCTGCAGCTATGAAACTATGATAGTCACACAACTTATAATATAACAAAACTTCACTAGGCAAGGATTGACATATCAGCAAAACTGATGGGTTTTGAGAACATCCTTAATCATGATCAGCTACATTTCACTAGTCGAGATTAAGATATCATCTTGTAACATAGCCCCAGCGATCTACGTCTTGGCAAGTTAGATCAATACCTATTGTAGATGCAGATTGCCTGCTTAGCAAGATAAAGAAAATCCAATTCATGTATAGGATTTAAAATATCTCATAGCTCATCTTCATTAGGACATTTTACCATTAAAATTTATGATAACCAAACATCCTATAGGAAGTAAACGACAAGAGAGGAAGCCACTGACTCTGTAGGTGTCTCTTGCATGAGGGTATATTGCCCCATCATATAGCATTCTCAGAGCCATCTTCTCGTCCACTTCTTCTACCACTTCATTGTTTCCTGTTAACAGCTGTTGATTTAAAAACTCAGTTTCACGTGTACTTGTTGAAAAAAAGAAAAAAGAATGATGTCAACTGTATGCTCGTAACCTTCAAGCCATCAAACCAGAACATTGCGGACGTATTAATACCTGAAATCGATTAGAAGATACTCCCCGTATGGATATTTCACTACCTGGATTATCATCATATCGGTATCCATAGGAACTTTCCCCTCTAGAACCAGCTCTATACTGTAGAATTCCTTCAGAAATAAGCTCGTCTCTTATCTTCTTGAAGTCTTCTCCAAAGTATTCCGAGTCCGCCCCTAAAATCAAATAGACCGACAACCCATGTAAATCCTGGATGAGAATGTAAGCAAGATTCATTTAGGAAAAAGGCCTGTGATGGCTTGTCCCTGTTCCAGACATACCAGTCAATGGAAGCTCTTGAGCGGCACAAGGAAGCTGCAAGCGTAGTACGTGAGGATTGGTAGGGTTACAAACCGCCTGCTCCACATTTCTGCTAAAGAGCTGTCAAGCATGCAAAAAATCATGATCAGAAGTTGACCTTGTGAAACTTTCAGCAGTAAATCCCATTTCCAGAGAGCCTATTTGAAAAATGTTTCTCTAAATCAGAGATGTAGGAATTAGAATACACACTTTTTGGGGATTTTTCATGTAGAAAACATCGAGTTCTCTCTCCCGGCCTAGAATCACTGCCAAGGAAGTCCCTTGCCTTCGGCCAGCACGACCTGCCTGTGACAAGCGTTTTAGAACCACAGAGTGTAGACACAAAATTGATCAAAACCAGCAGATACGCTAACTGCTAACCTGTACTTCAATATATCAAAGGACTTGATAAATGACTAGAACCCACATGAACACCGACTGGGAGCCCTTCAGTAGCCAAAGGCTCGTCAAAATTGCAAAAATAAATTGCTATCTATCATACGCTATATGTACATTGGGCAATAATTACAGAAAACCAAGTCATTACGCTCAGTTTCAACCTGCTGCCACAGACTACACATAGTATCTGGTAGTCCCACATGCACAGTTGCGTCCAAATTCCCCACCTGCACATGAAGATATTTTCCATTCAGATCTTATGATTGCTCTGTTTTCACCAGCAAAAGTCCATATGCAATCTGGTGTTTGACAGGGTTATTTGTATGCTATTGACATTTAAAGAAAAACATGCTAGACTGAAAAGCAAAGTTTTCAACCATCTAACTTAGTTGTAAAGTCCATAAACTAAAGAAATAATCTGAACTTCAGATCAGCCAAATGGGACGGACAAAGCACTTAAAATCGATTTAGTCTATTCTCTAAAGAAACTGTAGATAAAAAAAGGGTACGCAGCTCACATCGATGCCAAGTTCCAGAGCTCTAGTGGTCACAAGCGCTCGTAATTGGCCATGCTGCAAACGCTGCAGCATGCCACCAAATAAATTGTAATATTAAACACTGGCACGAGAAACCATACGAAGCTGTATTCAAACAGGTCAACAAATTACCAAGGGAAATGAATCGAATGGATTATCAAGGCATCCGAATTTACTGCAAACCTTTTCCAATGCTATTCTTTCCTCTTGTGTATAACCAGCCCTGTAACTGTCGACTTTCTCCACAAGATCAACGCGCCTCTGCACAATCAGAATTGTACTGTCGTGAGTAATGTATACCTCCTGTATTTGAAAAAGGCTCACAAAATTCTAAATTTGCTAGCCACTTGATAAGCAATCATCAAGAAAACAACCCAAAACTGGGTTGCAGAAAAACAGGATTAACTTTACCTGCTTGGTTAGTTTCTCACGAACCATCTTGCAAACAATCTCCGAGGATTTGCGAGCTTCTACGAAAACCAATATCTGAAGATCTGCTTTCATCAATGCCACCTGCTCATCGCAACATCACACAAACAGTTTCAAAATCAGGATAATTATCTGCTCTGGCAGCTAGAATCTGATGCATTTACATAATAGAACATAAGTTTAAATAGTACCACAATTCTAACAGCTTCTTTGTATACACTGCGCCGATCTCCATTCTTTGTTTCTGGAGGCAACCAGCACAAGACATGTTTTTCGCCAGCTGGAGCACCAGACCCACGTATCACTTCCATATCGACTGTTGTCAGCTTCCTCACATGCTCCTGCATTGTAAAAGATAAAAAGCTTCAAGAGTGTGAAGCCGTGGCACATTGGACAAATAAACGGGGGAGCTTGAACATCTGTCGAAGCTGGTCCAAAGCTTCTTAATAATTTCCTGAACAAAAATTGATCCTAACAATTTTGAATGTCCAAGGATTGATTGGCAGACGCATGGACTTAGTGTGTAAGACAAGGTAAAATGAGTAAAAATAGGCTCAGTTCCCATTCAGGTAGACTCGATAGACTGGAATAAGATCGAATCCAAATGCTGTGTAACGACTCTACAGACATAATGATACAGCCATTGCACCGGTTACATGACTTACCTTCGGATTTGCGATGGTGGCAGAACAGCAGATGAACATGGGTTCAGAACCATAATAGCGAGCAATTCTCAAGAGACGTCGCAATATGCAACCCTGACAATTTACAGATTTCACTGTTAGAATATGCAACCTCTGCAAAAAGCATTCAAGCAACATCATGCAAGAATAGAAGCATTGTCTCCGGAAACGTTAAGAATCACACATAGTCAAGTCGTAGCAGATTAAACAAGTACTCATAACATTCGAACTGGGACGACGGCCTCGACGACTCAAAAAGGCGTATAATACTGCAAACTAAATCTCCACTTCAGCAAGGGCGGGTAGAACAATGACTCACAACATGGCTCCCGAATATGCCTCGGTACGTGTGAGCCTCGTCAATTACTACAAACTTCAAATTTGAGAAAAAATTTACCCATAACTGTAAAAGGACCACGCATAAGTATAACCTGCATCGACTATCATCAGATGACTTGAATTTAAGACAAAAAGGTACATCAGGAAAAGATGCATAGAATTGACAGATCTCTTTACTATCATCTACATGCATCTACAGAAAAAGCACAGTTGCAGAGCACCTAGATCCTTCACTAAGTGTCTGCTGCTAAATGCAAGGTCATCTGTCCGGTCTAAATTTGACAAGCATACGACCTTCAACTATGTGTATTTAAACGCTTGAGCTTACCCTGTGGTGTGGAAGAATCCCATGGTGTAGCATGTCTGGATTGGTCAAAATGATCTGCAGGAAAACAAGAATGACCGTGAATTTAGATGCGAACAGGTCCACACGTCCTACAACACCAAATTTCAAATCAGAAAAAGCTCGGAGCATCCAATATTCACAAAATCAAAAGTAGATGGATAGTGAAGGAGAAACGAGAAGTAACCTTGCCAGTCTTCCGTATGTGTGACTTTTGATCCATGCTTGTATCTCCATCATAGCTGCCATAGATCCAACAGAATCCTCTTAAAACATGATGTAGATTTTTAACACAAAGAGCAATATTTTAGGCTACTTCAGGGCATTCAAATTATTAGCAAAATGAATTCCTGAGCATACTAAGAGAAAGGTGTGATCACAACACTACACTAATGATAACCCCAGCAAGAATCATAGTTGTCAGTAATTTAAGCGAATGTGGCCCCAGTAGGCTCACCAATAACAATGAGTGCCTTGTTTAACTTCTTCCGCCAAGTTGGCTGTCCTAAGAGAATCCAGATTAGCTTAAAAGGGAACAACTTCATCAGGAAAACACGGTCTCAAGCGTAACACAACTCACTATGTGAAATCTACATTGTCCGGATGGACTTCTTAAGGATGTCAGATATAACCAACCGAGACGACACGGCCTAACTACTGAAGGCAACCAGTGCGGTCAGGTTTTCCTCAATACTCAAACGAACATACCAATGGCCAATGAAAGTACGACTCACACAAGATTTTAAGTTGGTCACGTGCCAGGGCCTACACACAGGCAAGAAGAATTCAGTTGCCAAAGGGATACACAACCCAAGATAAGCCTGCCACTAAATTTCTGAATTACAGAATTCTGCAAAGGAAAAAATGAGCAGATCCAAAGTGATGGATGGGGAACTATAAAACACCTTAACGGGGAAAATGAAGAGAGCTCGTGATTTGGGCACCTTCAGCAAAGAATCTAGCACCTGCGAGAGAAGAGACCGGAAGTTTAGTCCATTTCATCTTGAAACATTGCCGTCAGAACCTCCTACACTACTGTTGGTCCTCGAAACTAGATTAACAAGGAGAGGTCTTTCAGGCCGGAAACTATTCCAGCAAGATGACGTACAGGTATGATATATGTCATGCTTTTGCCTGAAGCTGTAGGGGTTGCAGCGACTATGCTTGATCCATTAAATACTGCGTCCATTGCTTGAGCCTGATGTGTGTAAAATCTCTTTACACCCCTATTATCAAAAACAAATGACCTCGATGTTAGTATCGGTGACTAAGAACATGTCTTTTAGCCAGGAAACAAGTCTTAAAATAGAACGGAAGTGTGTTTTGTGCCGAATATTCTGTTACCTTGCCTGAAGAGCCGTTTGTAGCTTCTTCGGAAGTTTGAAATCCTGCTTGGTATAAGCAGCAGGTCTGCACAAGGCCGCCTATCAGATTTTACTTCTTAAGCTGAAAACTGGAACAGCCACAGTCAAAGCACTGAGAGGACGGATACAAGTAATTTGAAACTTACCTAGCAGGGATTTTTTCAACGTGTAAGATTTGTCCCTTGGAAGCAACCCCTTCGAGTGCTTCCAAAGCAGCATTTATATTTAGTTGTGCAGCGGTGGGTGACAGAATGGGATTTCTATTTGCAAAGGCTGCAAACTCCTCTTCCCAAGCCTCCTCCTGGCAGATATCGTCACGACCGTGAATCGCCCCCATACTCTCACTTGTCTCAGTGCTATTCTTGACATCCCTCACAACAGCCTTTCTGGTTCTTTTCATTCTCGATTTCTCCGACTTCTCAACCAAAAGGTTTGAATTGATACTGCCACTTGGAGACCTTCTAGGGCCCTGAGTGGGCAAACCAGAGTTCTTATAATTAAGAAAACCTCCATCCTCGATCTTCATCACTGTACCAGCTGATGGTGTCCCGATAGTAGGCTTTAAACCGGTTCCACTATCACCGAACACTCTATCAACTGCTTTACGGAGCTGCCGCTTCCTGGAGCCATTCCTCGGAGGTTCACCTAAGACCTGATTTTCACCCTCAACGTGATCATGACCTAACAAAGAAAATCGATCATTCGATCGAGAAATCATGTTTGCCTTGGTATGTGCGCTTGTTGACCCCTCTGCATTAAACCTGGCTGTCAACGATACTTTTGTAGTGTCGTCCTCTTGAGATCGTGTACCAATGCAAACAGGGTTGACTGGAGATGACCCGGGAACATCAAGCTTTCCTGACGATTTACTCACGCCTAAAGTTCCTTGTGAACAGGATGCCAACTTGCTATTCAAGGGTGTCTGGACATCCAATTCTCCATGCCGATTGAAATTCAAAAGCAATTGTGCATCTTTTCCAAGCCTCAGACGATTAATCGAGGTTGGCTTCACATCGTCACATCGTACAAGAACACATTCGGCATCATCTCTGGTCCTCTTCTGCGAGGTTGCATGTGCAGATCCCTGCAACTTGGAAGATTTGACAGGGGCCGATTGAGAACCAGAAAAATAAGGAGACATCTTTGCTACTGGAGGAGTTTGGCTTGACACGTGCGTTGCCTTCCGTTTTCCAGGTTTGACCTGCTGCGCAGAGATATGATTAGAACTAGGGCTATTTTTTTTGGCTTTCTGGTGCCAGATTGCACCCAAAAAGAATAGTCTGGCTAAAAAATGCCAAAAGAATGTCAAAAAACTTGGATGAAATCACCAAAAAAGCTTCAAATTAAAAATTAAACATGGATGAAATTGCCAAATTGTGGATGAAAACCAAATTATAGACATGTAATATGAACTAATGTAATATTTTCTATCCAATATGTGGATGAATGTTGAAATTTGGAGCACCACTATAACATTTTAATTAGCCACTTTCGCACTTCTTAAAAAATGAAAAAAATAGCCCTGGTTAGAACCATTCCGTTTCGAGGAATTGCACCTACCCTAGCATCGCGTATGAAAATATCCATCTGATGCATAGCTAAATTCAAATCACTCAAGAAATGGCAGCTAAATTTAAGAGATGCTAAACACACGACGGAATTGCACAATGTAAGCAAATCAAGTCAATATGTTTTGAATCATCGCGAGCATAGAACTCCCCAAACGCATGGTTGAAAGCAACAGTAGTAAATTTGCAAATAAATCTAATCAAGTAATTAAGCTACGATACTACACTGCTAAAACCAAAAGAAATCAAATGACGCCTCGATAGTAATCATCAAAATGGCTAACGCCAATTGTAGAAGTCAAGTATTCCGAACGTAAGAGAGCATCTATACACAAAAATAACAAGAAGCAAACACACTTTGTTTGAAACTAACGTGAAGAACTAAGATAATGATCACCTAGTATACTCAATAGGTAGTATAACGTAATTGCACAACCTATCAAGAATTCTTAGCTAAATCAACACTTCAAACTGACAGAACTGTCACTCGCTTGCTTCATGCTTAATCTCTGCATTTAAATTATACAATAACAGCTCAAGCTCGTATTATGTAATGACAAAATGCAAATCAAGGCAGCTACAGTTTCTTACATTAAACATGAATCACAATGCACTACATTCACTTCAAATTTTATTGGAGAACTCTTTCACCGAAAAATTCGAAACAATAGAAATAGGGATCACTCGCATTTTAAGCATACAAACAACAGTTTTCTCACGAATCTGGAGTACATATTTGTGAACATGATAAACATTGTGCGTCAATACGCACCTGCGAGAGTCGCAAAGGAAGAGGTTGGAAGTCTCCATCGTCGTCGTCAGAAACCTCAACAACTACGCCACCTCCCTTCGACATGATCCACAAGTGCCAAAATCACATACCTAACGAAGCCTTAAACCCTGATGCTCCAAAAACGCGGACAAACTAATCTGAATTGCAGCTCTTGACAATCCAACGCGCTGTCACGATAGCAAATCCTCAAAAACAAACAAGAATTGCTGCTTCGTTTAGCGGAACTCCAACCCTAAAAACTTTGAAGCTCCGGAGAATTACAGGAAAAGTCATAGTGCTACGAGATTGGCCATAGAGTTTAGGATTAGGGGGAAATGAAGGACGATATGTAGATGTTATGGTTTTGCATGTACAGAAGGAGAAGATTCTGAACCTTCCCGCCAAACAGAATGTTTGACGGTGCAATTTAAAGTGTTGCTGGGCAGCTGACATCTACTGTAGCAACTCTGAGGAAGAAATTTTTGTACAGAAACCATCGAGTTTGGGTCATGGTTTTTGGTTTAGGCTTTTATCCCCTCCATATTCATCAAAATTTAGACCCACTCACACTCGATCCAACCAAATTGTCATCACAAACAAGATTCACAAAATCTAATTGTATTGCATGGTAGGTGCGATAAGCTCCAAAGTATAAAGAAAAGGACAAATGGTTTGCCTGTACCAATAAAAAAATTATAACAAGTCAAACAAGAACTTTTTCATTTATGAGAGCTCATATTTGGGGCGCTCAGGAGCTCAAGGGTTAAAAGGCAAAAAGCTACAAAAAAAAACTTAAGCTACAAGCCTATACAAAAAAATGAAGAAATAATAGTATCTTGGTGCCAGATGTCACTCATTGTTCTAAATCTAAATGCATGTCATGCATTAGAAAAAAGAATATGTTCAATTGTCTGTAGAAAATCAATTAGGAACTTAAACAAAATAAGCAATATGATTTTTATGCCATGTGGAGCCATATTATTTGAGAATCAAGTTGTCCTTAAGTTTCCTTTGAGATAATATCTCTTTTATTATAAATTTTTGGGTTTTGTAACCCATGTTTTCATAAAATTCATTCTTGAAATGTCGGTGTTTTATTTCAAGAAAACTTTGTCACAATCAACAAGCTCAAAGTGTAAATACTTGCAGCCTACTTTTGCACTAAAAAAAATCTTTTGTGGCCATATCTACACCATTGAAAATTACCATATGGCCTAAAAAGCTGCCAATCCAAAACAAAAAAAAACCCTAGTTTGGGAAACATTGTTCCGTTAATTAAACATGTATTGTGCAACTCTTTTAAGGGAAAATTTCATAAATACCCTTGAAGTTTATAATATTTTCATAGATCTATTTTTTCAGAAATTGCACAAATACCCTTGCACCAAAAGTTTTGTTGCTTTGTTGTGCATGCCTCTTCCCTTCTTCCTTTGTGTGCATGTTGCTTCTTTTTTGTTTCATTATATTCCCTTCTCCAACATTGGTCATGAAGGAAGTACAAGCACAACAAAAAAATGCCTAAAAATCATGGTCCACGGGTATTTGTGTAATTTCTGAAAAAGCAAGGGTATCTATGTAAATATTGCAAACTTCAAGGGTATCCATGAAATTTTTTCTTCTATTAATTATGATCATTTGGTATCCTATGTAATGATATAATTTTGAAACTCAAACGATGTAATTTCAAGGTAAGCAAGTTATTCCAACATTTGGGCCCCTCACTAATAAAGCTAACTTGCACTTATTGAAGAAACAAGCAAATTAGGAGTACCAATAAAATAGTTCACCATAATTTAGGTGAATCTGGATAGAGTGTTTAAACAAAATCTCAAATAGCTTGATTGAAGTGACTAAAATCATAAGGATATTTTGTGAGCATGAAGGATGTTGCGTTAGGGAAGTTGTGCCTCCAAGTTGCTTGTGAGAAAAGGTTGAATGACAGCACAAAGCATGTCGACTAGTTACACTAATTAGACTAACTTTCACATATGTTAAAAGGACAAAAACCTTCCACTATTCAAACTCTTGCACAAATTGAAATTATTTGCTTGGTATTGCACAATGGTTGGTTTACATGTGGAATTGTTCTATTAGAATTTCTTGATGCTCTTTTTGAAATTCTTTTTTCTTTTTGGAAGCTAAACATTTTTGAAGAGCCATGCAAATCACACCATAATTCAGCGGATGAAGTTTTCATTTGGATTTGAGCCAAAAGACATAATTTGGTCACTAAACATGTGCTTAGTCTTTCTTTTTATGTGGTTACATTATAATTAATATGTTCTAGATAGGGCATTTTTTTCTAGCAACACCAATAAATTTAATCCAATCTTATTTGTGAAAATCTAGAGGGATGACCTCTGACTGGATTAGAAATGTCGGTGTTGCCAAAAAAAATGCCATGAGTCTTCTAGGTGAAATACATAACGTTTGGTTTTACAACAAATAGATGAAATTACATTATATTTCTTCAGTTTGCGTTTAATATTGTTTAATCTTTTGACCTATATTGCATAACATAAAGAAATAAGTGTATCAGTTTCCAAAAAATAGTTTGAATTTTTAGATTTGAATTTGTAAATGATAAAAAGCAAAGAAATAGGACCACCAAACTTCTCTTGCAGCAATAATACTTAGAAAAACTCTTTAAAAATGCACTACAAGATGGATTGTCCTTTCATAGAAACCAAATAAAACAATTTAGTTGTTTTCCCTCAAAGATTGCTTGGTTTTGTAATTAACATGTTAAGAAAGGTTAAGGTTAAATGTTTTGAACACATGTAAGATTATGCAACAATGACATGGTCAGTCATAAATCCCCAATGTGCAGACATTAATATAAACCTAATTTGAATACATGTTTAGTCATACAAATCACTTAGCTAGTTTTTTGATTACCATGTCTCTCTAAACTAAAACAAATGGTTACAACCAAAGCATCTAGAACATTGTGATTGGAGGAAAATACAGGAAATGGACCAAGTTCATTTTATACTAACCTTCACAACTAAAGAGTGATCAAGACTCAAAAAGAGTGATAAAATGACATAGGATCTTACATATTATAAATTAGACAAGGAAGAAAAAATTAAAAATGTGGAATAAAGTAGAAGAAATAACCAAATCTATTTTATCTGTCCTCCAAGGGACTTGTCTAAGTTTACTCTACAATGGCCTATTAAAAAATTGTTGCTTTTTTTTACATCATCCTCTTTGATAACAAACAATAGCTTTAGGATTAAAAATACATGCACCAAACCACCACTATGGCCATAATAATTCCCAATAGGCAGCTTTTTAAAGTAAAAAAACAACAGATTGTTTGTCTTGTTGCCAAACATGACTTTAAAAAAAAAAAACAAAAAATAGAGACACAATAATCTTTTAGTAGGGCACTGTATATTAGAGGGTTTTAAATATGCCATTCAGCATCAGAATTGTTCACATAAATGAAATTTGTGAAAAATGCGGGTAAGTCACTCCGTAAACAAGCCATAATGACCTCCGGGAGGAATGTCATCATAGCATTGTCGAATTGAAAGAAGCGCGCTTTGAGAACACGCAAGATGTCTAGCTGTGATTGTGTGTCGCTAACTAGAAAATATCATTGGTCTTGATCTTCACTATTCAAAACTTCAATCTTCTATCTTCTATTGGCATATCATGTGGCTGGTTCTAGTGGTATAAGAGTAAAGATAGGGATAAGAGCTCATTGGATATGAGACGGGTAGATTGGGACAACAGACATGAGCTGCCGCTCATATGATGAGACTCTAAAATCAAATTCACGATCTGCTAGCCAGAATTCCAGATTGTGAGAACAGAGGAAGTCTGAACCATGTAAAAAATCAATCTTACTTCATCTCCATAATAATAAATGGAGTTAAGTTTGATTTAATACAAATTGCCCGCAACAAAGTTTAAAAAACAGAATAGAAATATAATAACAAACGAGCCTTCAAAATTTGCTAAAAATAACAAAGTCACATCTTACACATACATAAAAAATAAGTCCAAAATATTCCTTTTAAAGCCTTGATATCTTCAGTTTGTCAAATTTTCATGTCTTCATGTATTCATGTCTTTAAGTCTTCGTATTTTAATAAATACAACGGGAAAATCACATTCAACAAGTCCGAGAATGGTTGCAATTTTCTATCTAGTGTTACAGATGGCTCAAAAATCCAAATGCTAAGTGTAATAGCATTTTAAAAAGCTTTTCTAATCTTCTAACATTCCACCAAATTTCAATTTAATCTAAGCTACTGTCCAAAAGTTATGCGAATTCAAATGAAATACTCTTCTTCCTCTTTGCAAACTAAATACTGCCTCTTTAAATTTCTATAAGTTTTTTTTTACACATCATATATACAAACGTAATATTAATTTATAAAGACAATGCTACTGACTATAACTCATAAAAATTTCAATACAAACTAAAATTATAAATGAAAGTTCTAGTCAATCAAAGTTTGGATCTCAATTTTTTAAAGAGCATTCAACTTCCCAACTTCTACACAGTATAACATTTTCAATAAAATTCTGAATATAATAACTGATAACAATTTGGAAATTCATGACAACAATCTTTCACTTCTAGAAGTTTGAAAAAAAAAATTTATACAATCCAAAAGTTGTAGCTCCTCAAAATTTTGGCTTTCTCTCAAAAAAAAGGCAGCTACCTCTAATTCTTCACACCTCCGTAATTTTCTCTTCCAAACTTCAATTCACAAATTTAAGATTTTTTTAAAAAGATAAAACTAAGATGAACACTCTATTCGAATTTTGTTGCAAAATGACATACAGATCATAAATTATGGCTTGTCAAAATCTCAGCTTTTCTTCATAATTTGGTTTTTTTAACTCCAAAATTCAAACGCTCATAATTTTCACATTACAATTCCAAATGAAACTTGCAAATTTATTTTGAAAAGGTAATCATACAATGAACAACTTTTCTATATTTTACTACAAAATATTGTACACACATGAAGTTCTTCCATATCAAAATTTTGGATTTTTCCTCCTCTTTTAACCAACATTCATATACTAACTTCCAACATACTAATAAATGTCTCTTTCTACATTTTGATGCTATCGAAAGTAAAGGGGAGGCATATCAATTTATATTCCTCTCCATCATAATCTCACCATAAATACCAAATTCTTCTTCCTTTCACATTTTTCCAATTCGCTTTTGAATCTTTAATATTTTTATTCATATAAAAGTAAAATATATGAGTCTTCTAAAACATGTAGACAAACATATAAAAAGGAATAAATACAAGATAAAAACCACCATAAAGTGGCCACGTTCCCTTGCAAGTATATAATAGCGTCAAACGCTTGTTTTTAGTTGCCAAGTCGTGAACCTGATTGGTTGAAGAAGTGGTCATCTTTGGCCGCCCGCTGGTCCGGGTTCAAATTCAATCAGATTTGTCAAGCAATAATAGTGGCCCACTATTTGGCAGGTTGGTGAAACATAAAATTAACCCAGCTAACCCACTACCTACTCTTCTCAGTTCTGCATGTGACAAAACGGTGCAGCGCCTTAGAATCTATAACCGCTACGCTGTCATCAAATTATGGTTCTCATCACGACCATCTATTTTGCTTCGACTATTGATTTACTAAAATCATCACAAAAATAGATAAATAACATATATCTAAATAATGGAGACATCTCCATTGAGACAGCGTATTCACAAATAAATGAAAACTTGTTCACGACTATTTGTTCATTGTTTATTTGAGATATATGCAACCTCCTATTATATAGTGGAGGTAGAGAGTAAATGAGAAAATTTGTTTTTAGTCACTAATTAATTACCGAATGAAACAAATGAACTGACCATTACTCACTATTGTAAAAAGGTCCTTAATATTACTACTAAAAATAAATATGTTCAATATTTTTCTAAGGATAAATTTGAAAACTCTAAAATCTTCAACAAAATTCAAATTTAATTTTAAAAACCTCACTTGCTAATTAAAAATGTTATACACTTGAGCGGTATTTAAATTTTCAAAAAATAAACTCACTTTTGAAATGAATCAAGATCCTATGTGTAATTTTTACAAACCTTGTAATATTTTACTAGAAATGTAAGTTGTAACCACTTTTCATTGAGATTTTTGTTTCTTGAATCACCACACAATAAACACTGAATTTTAAATATTTAATTCTTTGGAAATTTAGGAAATGAAGGAACAAAGTGGTCATAGTAATTGAACCACTGCTATAATAGAATCTGCATGGGATAACATTAGCATCACTAATTAAGGTTAATATAAAATGACAACAACCATATGAAACATATGAAATTAAAACTAATATGAAACTATATAATTTTTTACAATTAAGAATAGCTTTTAAACTAGCAATTGAATAATTTTTGAAGCAATCACTACAAGTACAAAGCGTCTTCCCTTTTAAAAATATCCAAACTAAAAGTTCTCTAATAATTTCCTCACATTTGGATATTAAAAAAAAATCATTGTTTTCTAAAAGAAAATAATATGGAATTACTTCTCTTATAGTGTTTTTTTCATTTTATAACACTATGATCTAAAATTCCAATGCCGTCTTCATTTAAATTATCAAAAGCAAAAGTGCCACTTTTGGATTTAGTTATTCAGCCTCTTATTCATTATGGAGTGATTGTGATTTGACAACGCTAATTTTAATGCATTTAAAACAGAAACAAAACATTAAAATTGAGAGTTACAAAATTGTCCTCAAGACTTCAATATCTATGAAGGGGATCAAAAGGAGCACAAGCACACACAAAGTTTATCACAAAGAATCCAAAAGAAATTCTCATAATTAGACTTAGATATGTATTATTGTGGTCAAATTGATACAAAAATAATTCAGAGATCTTGCTTGATGCTAAAAAAGTTGCCTCTGGACTATTTGTTTCAAGATTTATTTTACTAATTCCACATTTAATACCAAGTGCAAACATACCTTTTGATATTAAATTACTAGCAAAAGCATTTTTTGTTCTTCTTAAAAGAAAATTCAAAACATGATGGATGTTCTTCTTGTTCTTTTTGTTCTTAAAGGATAAAGTTGTAAGAAAATTTTCACATCATTCTAAGAGATTATCAAATTATTAAAATATAAGAGGAGTGATTAATGACAATGATTGCATTTAACAAAGTGGTCTACACTACATATACTAAATAAACTCAATAAAATGGCAATTTTAAGAGTTCAAATGGCTGTATTATCTGCTAAATAATTGTCACACATATATAGATCAATATTCCCAAGTTTTTTACACAACTAGATTCATTAATTAGCCAATAGAACCATGTGAATGGTGCCCCCAAAATTTTGACCAAATTTGAAAACTCTAAAGTAGCCACACCAAAAAACATCCAAACAAATTTCCAAAATATAATTTTCAACAAATTCTACCTTTTGCTGGACCTTTGGAATCTAGTTAACAACTACAATAGAATTTATATTATTTTAATATAAACACTATACGCGCGCGCGCGCATACACATATATATATATATAAATATATATATATATATATATATATATAGGGAATTACTAATGCCACACCCATATCAGCATGTACTATGAGAATTTAATGCTATTTTTTATTTATTCGAGTGGTTTATCATTTGTTCAATCATGACATTATCACCTCCTTGAAAGATAGAAGAACAAACTCAAAAAAAATGTATTTTTATTGCACAATTGCTATTTTTTTAATTCAATTTTGCTTTAAGTAATTCAAAAGTCTTGTATTTTCAACAAGCACCTCCAATGTTTTTGAATACAACAATAGATTAACAAAGGTGAAACAAATCTTTTGATTCAAATTTTAAAAATAGCATTAAATTCTCACAATGTTATATGCTCAAAGCACACCTTAGAGTGTGAAGTTAGCAATTTTGGGTGTGGTTTTAGCAATTTCCTATATGTATATATATATATATATATATATATAAATAACCCCATGCCCGTGCCCCCCATTCCCATCATTTGGTTACAAAACCCCATGTAGTCACATCCTCATAATTTGGTTACGGATTTGTTGTCCTTAGTTACAGAAATGGCAAGGACCACCACTAGGGACACTTTTAAAGAGTATTCTATATATAGTGGTGCTTGGCTAGCATCAACCTTTATAAGAGCAACAATTGGATAAGATCTTATTCCCATACCCCTTTTGCTCAAAAGCATGTATTATGAGCTTGGTTAAGGTCAAGCGCTTGCATATGGTCAACGTTTTCTTTTCATCAATTCCCATTTTGACTTTTTAATTAGAAAGGCATTTGGTTAGTGTCCCAAAAACATGGGTGAGAAAGCACCTCCAAAGTTGCAACCGTTAGAACTAGGGAAAGTAACACAAATGGAGGGTTTGTTTATTATCAATGCTTGGATAAGGACAACACTTTCTACAAGCCCAAAGTGTTAACGCTAACCAAGCATCACTATATATATATATATATATATATATATATATATATATATATATATATATATATATATATATATATATATATACATATATATAGGGAACTGCTAAAGCCACATCCAAAATTGCTAACGCCACACCTCTATGAGCATGTAATGTGAGGATTCAATACTATTTTTTCAATTCAAGTGGTCCATCATTCACTCAATTAGGACATTACCATCTCTTTGAAAGAAAAGAGAACAAATACAAAATTTTGTCAAACTTTTATTGCACTATTGCTATTTTTTAATGTAATTTTGCTTTAAGTAATTTAAAAGTCCTATATTTTTAATTTCTAATGCAACAACTCCAATTTTTTTGAATATAGCCTTAGAATGATAAAGGTGTAACAAATCTTTTAATCCAAATTAAAAAAAATCATCGTAAAAATCTCACATTTCATGCTCAAAGCACACTTTGGGGTGTGGCGTTAGTAATTTTAGGTGTGGCTTTAGTAATTCTATATATATATATATATATATATATATATATATATATATATATATATATATATATATATATATAGAGGGTTTGCAACAAGGTTACAATACCAAATTACACATACTCAACATTTAACCCCTAAAGGACCAAAGTACCCTTGGGCAACTTTTGGGATTTTGGGCATGTACTTATGGCTAAACTACTTTGTGTAATTTTTTGAAACTTTTATGGAAGATGGGGAATTCAAAGATCTATGTGGGCATCTAATTTTTACCTCATTTTGACCTTTATTGAAGAAGTCAAAGATGAATTTATGAGAATTTTAGTTTGGTGGGCAGCCCAAAAATTGTTTTAAAATTTGCATTTTTAAAAAATGAGAATTTGAGGTTAGTTCTTTAAACTTGCGTATATGTGGGAAGCTTTGAATCATTTAATTCTAATTGATGAGATGAAAGTTATGAGTAGTTTTAGTTTGCCAGTAGGTGTGGAGAATCTCAAAATGATGCCTACACGCAAACTAAAACTTCTCATAAATTTCATCTCATTAATTAGAATTGAATGATTCAAAATTTCCCACATATACATAAGTTTAAAGAACTAAACTTAAAATTTTATTTTAAAAAAATGCAATTTTAAAAAAAGTTTTTGGGCTGCCCGCCAAACTAAAATTCTCATAAATTCATTTTTAATTTCTTTAATAAATTTTGGGATGAGGAAAAAGTTTGATGCCCACATAGATCTTTGAATTCCCCATCTCCCATAAAAATTTCAAAATAGCACGCAAAGTAGTTTAGCCATAGATACGTGCCCAAAATCCCATTTGTCTCCAAAAAGGGGGCTTGGTCCTTTAGGGGTTAAGTCGGTTAAAATTTAAGGCAAATGTAGCTATCATCTTTAAGCAACTTGTGCTCTAACGTGAAAAACATATTATCATCAACCGCTCAATTTTTTCATCATACACAATTGTTTATTGCGAGCAAAATCTCTAATTAGAGAATGATGAGTGTCTTCAATCTTGTGACAACAGTGACAATTCTACTGAACACATTCATCAAAAACAAAATACTACCTCCTGTACTACCTAGCACGCGTTGATTCCACGCAAGCAACAAAATGTTAAATATTTTTTATTGGCACGATGCCAAACTCAAGCTCTAAATGCCAATGTCCTTCTTTAAGCTTCTTGGAGTTTTTATTTTTAACAAAGCAAAAAGCCAAAGTTTTGACAAGTTTCATCATTAGGAAAAATATGGGCCCCAATAAGGCCCTGAGTCTGGGGTCCCTAGCCATGAGAACCCGGTTTCCAATAAAATCATGTGCAAGTTGAGGTGGCATCATTAATGCTATCTCAGCTTTTTCAAATTTTCTAATTCAAAAAAAAATTAAATAAGTTCCCAATTTTTTTCTAAGATTTTTTTTTTTTTTTTTTTTTTTTTGATTTTTTTAATTAAAATTATCTAGCCTTTTGCAGGGCCTAGTTCCCCACATCGGAACAAAACATATGGAGGGCCAAATTTGTTTATAAAGACCTTATGGACCCCCATATTTTTCCTAATGAATTCTTTCAAAATTGTAACTATACAATCTTAACCCCTAAAGGACCAAGAAGCCCACTTTGGGCTTTATGAGAACTTGGGCAATCTCTATTGATTTCATGATTTGGAAATTCTTAATGAAATTTTTAAAATGGATGCTACTCATCATAATCTACATGGGAAGCTTTATTTCTTGTCATTCCGATAAGTAATGCAAAAGTTAAAAGGTTTTTTCAATTTCAATGTCAAATCAAGCGGCAAAAACTAAATTCTTTATTTTTATTTTTATAGAACTATTTAGATTGATACCTACTCAAAAAATAATTGAACCGCTCAATTCCAAATAATGAGGTAAGAGTTATAAGGAGTTCTATTTTGTGGGCAATGAAGATAGGAGGAAGAGGGTAGAAAAAACATATACTAGCTATCTTTTACTCTCAATTTTGAAAAATTTTAAATGAAAATGAAAACAAAAGTTACTAATTGTCTATTAGAGCATTCTCACCATTGGGATTAATAATTTTCAAATTCTTCAAAAACTTATTAGCATATCAATTATATCTTTCATTTATCAATACCTTTCACTTTACAATTTTTGTAAAATTGAATCCAAATTTTTGTAAAATTGAATCCAAATTTTTGTAAAATTGAATCCAAATTTTTGTAAAATTGAATCCAAATTTTTATTTGGTTAAATTTTTTTATATATGCTTTCAACCCATTTTCCAATACATTGCAAAAATTGCACAAGAAATACAACATATGTGTTTTTCTCTAAAAAGTTCGAAACATAAAACTTCACCTTTTGGAAGGATTAAAAAAGCATACATTTTGAAATTTAGGCACATTGATCTTACCATTGGTGGGGATATTCATTCTGAAATTTTAGGACAATATACTTGTGCAAGTCAACTAAAGGATCCTACGGTTGGATTTGTGAAAAAGTAAGTTTCAATGAAGACTTTTACCCTAGTTTGGGGACTAGTATTTTAAAGCAGTTTTGGGTCTCTGAACACGAAATAAATTTAGGGGTTAAAGAAGATTTGTGATAAATCACACAAAAAAAGAAAACCCAATATTATCACATATAGATGAAAAAAAATCCGCAATATCTGATCACAAATGCCTCAAAATTGTGAAAGAAATTCAAAAATTTAAAGTCTGTTTCTTGAATTTCAAGCTTGAAATTAAAAACACAGCCAATAGTGTCATCTTGCCCTTCAACTTCCAACTTTGACGCTTACTAAATGAGGATCGTTGTGCTTGTGAACCACCGCTTTTCACCCTGGAAGCATGTGATGTAAAAGTAAACTTCGTTTTGGGAATGCATTTTGGGAAATTTTGATGAAGATCCTTAGAATTTGCAATATTTGTATAGATACCCCACTTTTCCAAAAATTGCACAGATACCCTTGACATCTTAAAGGAACATTTCAAGGTAGTTTTGCAGAAAAAAATCAGTTATTTTGTCCCATCTTTGTGTGTTCCTCTTCAAACATTAAGACATTCGTTGCAAGATCTAAAAACAATGATTTTGAGGAAACAGCATAACTATGTCAAATGTGTTTGTGCAATTTCTGAAAAACTAGGGCTATTCATACGAATATTGCAAATTCCAGGAGTATCCATCAAATTTTCCCTTTTTAAAAATTGTAACAAGAAACAGCGTATGTCGTGGTTTTCGTACAAGAGAATTCCTCCTGGCAACAGCAAGTAAACACATGCAAGAACTGCTCAAGAGCTGGCAAAATCTGCATGCACGGAGGTGGACAATGAAAAGCCAGCATTGGTGACAGCCATGAGTATAGGAACTGGTACTGTTTCTCCATGCGAAGCAAAAGCAGAACATGAAGGGAAGACTCACTGCTAGTGTCCGGGGAGATTTTGAGCTTCCTCAAAAATAATCCTACATTTCTCATGTTCAACCAGCTTTTTGTGTGCATGTATTGGAAGTTATCTATGTATTTATATTGTATTGTACCACTAGTATACTACCCGTCGTACTGACGGGTTTATGCCTCCCACCCCTATCCTTGTGCTCCCCAATTCTTGTGCCCCCATATCGCCGTGCCTTTTATCCCTGTGCCTCTATCCCTATGCCCCCTTATCCCCATGCCTCAATCCCCGTGCCCCCTTATCCCCGTGCCCCTTTATCCCCGTGTCCTCCTATCCCCGTGCCCCCATATCCTTGTGCCCCTTTATCCCCGTGTCCTATACCTTTTTGATCCTAGTCATGCCCAAATCGAACGTATGCCCGACCCTAAGTGATTGAACGCTATTATATGATAGGCCCTAACTGACTTAATGCTATTTTTTTGTTAATAGAGATTATGCTACCCATCGTATCGCCGAGATTATACCCCCCCACCCTTTTCCCTTGTGCCCCCTACCCTCGTGTCCCCTATCCTCATAACCCCTATCTTCATGCCTTGTATCCCCATGCCCTCTTTTAGCTAAGAGAAAGATGTGGTGCAATTGCTAGTCACATGTTGTTAACGTCTAGTGAAGCCATAGGTGATTTTACAATAACTATGCAACTGCCAGTGACTTGTTGTTGAAGTCTAGTGAAGCCATAAGTGATTTTACTTTATTTTATTTATAACTTTTCAATCCCAGTCATGCCTGACCCTCTCCTAATCATGCCCGACCCTAACTAATTAATAACCAACTTAATGGTATTCAATTATTAATATATATTATAATTAGATATTTCCTAACAAATTATCTGGTATTTATTGAGCCATTTGGATTTCAACTACACCAAATAGTGCATTTAGGTTGTCCCATACTAATTTATTGACATTTCACACTATTTAATTACTTATCAAGATTGCAATAATTTTATTGTTGTGATAAATAATAGAAGAAGCAAGCAAAGGTTGGGTGTAGCAACAAGGGCCAAAGCCAAGGAACAAGGAAGCTGAAACTTTGCACAAAACTATGAAAAACTGAACCATAAAGAGAGTTGCATGCCCCTCTAATTGGCCAAGGGTAAGTCATGAGAAAATTTTGTCAAGGTGAGGCAACCTAATTGTTAAGGCAACCTAAATGCACTATTTGGTGTAGTTTCTTTGATATGTCATTTGGTTACTTTCTACTATGTTTTGGATCTCCCCACTCATTGCTCACACTTGTAGCACATGAAAGCTCGGTAGGATTTGCAAATAACCTCTTCAACTCAAGGTAGCCTGCACGGTTTGAGAAGAGTAAGCATTTAGTGTATTGTCAATTGGTTGAAGTTGTTAAAATATAAGCAGAAACTTGAAACTACTTGATGAAAATTTGGACAATGTTTTTCCAAAAAAATATTGATCATGGCAAATTACAACATAAATTTAGAGTTTTTATAGGATAAAAATGGGTGTATGCTAGTGAAAAACCAATTAAAAATGGGAACTGCTAGAGTTTAGTCATTGAGGTTCAAAATTATTCCTTGAATGCTTGGTGGGCTTTCTTGCACCACAATGTCAATTGTGTTATAGCATGTTACAAGTACATAAATTGTTATCAATCAATACATTTTGTACTAATAACAATAATTTCCACTAATTCAAGAAGTAAGGAAAAACCTACAAGGATCACTAATATAGTACCTCACATCAATTTAGGTTTATTTAGTAATATGTAGGCTACATTGATTAACTACTATCTTACATAGTATGACTCAAGTAACTAAAACTTCAAGCATGTACTTAAACTCAAGAGCGTAAGAATGACGTTGCATTAAGAAGTCTTGCCATCAAATAGCTACTTAATGAGTAATAATAGGTTGTGGCCAAAATCATACTTGGAGAATGAGGGTAAGTGACATATCACATTTTCACAATAACTAAACAAAACTCCCCAAAAATTAGTGCAAAAGGATTTGCCCTATTCAAAGCCTGGCACTAAATGAAATGGCTTGGTGTCTATGGGGTCTAAGGTGGAAAACCCCTGCTTATATAAACAAAGATAAAAATAAGAACTTACCCATAGTTCTTAATTGCTCAATTTTATTGCTTTTAGAGAATTCTACACTAGTTCTAGGTATCTGAATTCAATATGATATTCAAAATTTGCAAGTTTGGTCTCCCTGTGGTAAACCTAGAAACTCCTACATTGAAAAAGTTGAGCTTTTCCACTATGGTCCCACGAACACGTAAGTGCAGAATACCAAGCCAATTGAAACAACTTGACTGTGCAGTAGTCTTCATTTGAAAGGTACAGTGCAATGATCCATGCGAACTCAAGCAGTTGTCCTGGTTTGCAAGGTACTCCTCACGCTTGCAAGTTTTTGTCGTTGAAAAATTGTCGCCTCATTCCTTGTCCTCTGATTTTGAATGCCATGATGCTAAAAAAGAAGAGAAAGATAAAGGTACTTCATGTGTGGTAGTCTTACGAGTTATGGCTCTTAGGGTTTCTTTCCATGTTGTATCAGTGATTGGGGAGCCCCTGACAATAATTCTTCCCAATGCTCATGGAAAACTTTTGCCTTCATCCTAAAGGATGTTGCCTACCAAAAGTGTTGACTGTATGCAAAAGTGTTGACTGTATTTATACAAGGACCATTTAGTACTTGACAAAATAACTTTATGAAAAATGTCAAAAATTCCCCAAAAAATTCTAAGTGACAAGTAGTATGTTTGTAATTTGGCTTAAAATGAGATTCATGTGCTACCAAAATACTCCATCCATATACAACACAAGAGAGTATACAATACAACAACATCTTTTAGGGGTTGAGGATCCTTCCCCTCAATTCGTTCTACTTTTATGAAAGCACCCCCACCCTTCATGGAGGCCCTTACCCTTACATCATCCAAGTCCTTGAACCAAGTTCAGACCTTGATACGTACGTTGAAACTCAGAATCTTATTTTAATTTCAATCCCTCTTCTTGTGTCATTCCTTGCAATTCCAGCTCAAATTTATTACGAGAACAATTATTCCTTCCTGAAACAATTTTGAACTACAATGCTCCACTTAAAATACGGTAACAATAAAGTTTGTAAAATGGCATAGCAAAATTTGTGGGAGGCGCACCAAATGGGCTATATTATATCTTGGGCTACTATTAGGCAATGGGAAAAGAGCAAAAGAGTTGGAATAGGGGCTGCGATTTGCAATTATAATGTTTACATTTCATGACCAACCTAAGTAAACCCTAAAATCTTTTTGGCAACCATACCATTTGCTAAAGAGCGTAATGAAACCCTAAAGCAGTCATTAAACCGACCGTTATGCGGTAGCCTTAGTGGAGGCTGCTATTAACTTAAGGGGCGGTTCAGACTATGTCCCATGTCCCATCTTACGACGCCCTACGGGAGTGAGAGTGGAAATCCCATCTTTGTGGGACAAAAAAGCTGAGAAAAGATGGAATTGGGTTAAAAGCTGGGTTTATCAAAATGGTAGATTCAAACCTTGAGTGAAGTCCCACTTTTTTTGAAGCCAAAGCTTCCAAAAGTGTTGTCATGTTAGTGTCATGTAAGCAAGTGGGATGTGGGACTTGAGGCATAGTCCAAAAGGCAAAGTCCCATCTTTTGCCTCTCCGCCAATCAGATTCTCATATTGAAGTGGGACTTGGGACGTGGGACATAGTCTAAACCGCCCCTTATGGACTTCAAAAACAGCATGATATAGCGTATGAATTAGGGACGGTCTAGACTACAACCCACATCCCAAGCCCCACTAAAATTTGATGAAATCTGATAATCTGATTGGCATAAAGGTAAAAGATGAGACTTCGTGTTTCAAACTATGTCCCAAGTCCCACATCCCACTTGCTTACATGGAGCTTACACGGCAGCACTTTTCCAAATTTTGACGCCAAAAAAAGTGGGACTTCACTCCAAGATTGAGTCTAGCATTTTGACATACCCATCTTTTAGCCCAAGTCCCATCTTTTCCCATCTTTAGTAGCCTAGAAAGATGGAATTTTGCACTCCCATGGGACATCTACGTCAGATGGGACGTGGGACGTAGTCTGAACCGCCCCATGAGAATCACGAACCTGGAGCTGCAGATCGTGAGAGAGACTTCGTCGGTATGCGAATGTCGACGCCGACTGAGGATGCCTGTGACAATTACGGTCACGAAAGCATTCGCGATGTTTCAATAGCGAGTCTGGAGACTCAAAATCCTGCTGTTGATACGCTGCATGGGTGCATTCAAATCCCTGAATTCCAGGTGAGTCCTGCAGAACGTGCTGTTCCCGGAACCAAGACGTAAGAGCATCCGCACACAACCTGCAGCTCTTGAAAGCAGGTGTTCATTGTGCATCCACAACCATGGGTGTGCTCAAATTTTAAATACGTCACCCTTGCCCTTGAACGTGTACTAACAAGCATCAAGAGTGTATCATGGAGGAGAGGTGTTGAGCTTCAATTGTGGGCCTCTTTTGACTTCTATTGACCAATCAACAAGTTTTGGTTGTCCTAAATTTGGGCATACTAATGATATTCATCAAACTTGTTCCAGTTTTTGAGTTACAATTGAGTGGACCTTATCATCATATGCTGTTGTACAATATAATGAGTTGGCACATGCCACCAGGCCAAGTGGTCTGGTGGGCTGTTGAGCATGTGTGGGTGCGGATGCTCTAACCCACGGCACTGGAATGGGTGATGGCGCACTTACTCCGACACCCTCGATGTGATGGAAGAGCACTAGCGTAGCTCAACGACGTCGAAGGAACACACGGCGATGTCTTAGAAGCAGACCTTGAGCACTTGCCTTTGCTGGAGGCTGTGAGGAAAGAAGTCTCGCGCATCCACCGAGGCGCATCGTTGATCATGAAGTACGAGTCAATCAAGTTGTCTCAAGTAGGACACAAGGTACCAGGCAAGACGCGGTAGATCTTCGACATGCGCAGCATTCACCGCAACACCTTGGCTTGCGACTACTCCGAAGAATTCAATGCTAACATCAGCCCGCGATGATTGCTTACCAAGGTCCGGGAAGAACCGACCGCTAGTTCAATGCTAGCTGATCAAAATGAGAAAAAACCATTTGCAATTCATAGTCAAAAATCTTTAAATTTTTTACTTAAATTTTTCACTTATAGTATGAAATAGAGAAAATAACCGATAGAGCTCCTTGATAAACCGGTTCAATTCATGAATTGAAGGAAATCTACCGAAAAATCTCAAATATTTCCCGGACCCTGACTGCTAGATATTGCCGTTTGGTCACACAACGAATCTATCCCGAACATAGACAATGCACACCTCCTTGCACAGCTTCGACTAGCCGCGCTTGCCATAGAATCAAGAGCTCGACATGGCTTCGAGATTTGACGGCATCACTGCTCCCCGGTTGCACAATCTGCTCGCCCTTGCAAACCGCGGAATTTGGCTTTCCTCTGCTGCTTTCTTACCAACATTCAAGCCCCTTAAACCCTAAACCCTAAGAACCCTGAACCTGCAGTATCACAGCTCCTCTATTTGAACTCTTTCAGAGAACTCACACCACACCTGGAAACCCAGATTTTCTGTACTAGTTCCTCTGCAACCACTACCGCGACCCTTAAACCCTAAAAACCCAGAAGGTGAACTCACTAGTAGAGAACCAATCTCTCCGTCAGCAATGCACTAGAAAAGCTAGTCACACCCACATAGCACTTGAATGGGTTAACGTTAAAGTGGGTACGTTAAAATTAACAGAATGCAATGCAGCTATGCATCACAAGGGGTATGTCTACGAGTCTCGATTCAAATCTTCATGGAGTCCTGTACCTTCGTACTACACATCCATTCAAACTGCTGCTTCAGAGAATCACATAAGAGTTGCACAAAAAAAATCCTCAAAGTTTACCCAACACAGATTAGAAAGAGAAGTACTCAGTATACACCGACATCACACCGGTGTGCAAAGCCCAGAAACGCGTAACAATTAGGAGATTAAAGGCATCTCCTCTGTACAAAAATTGGGGTAATACAGTTGGATGTCGGTATATGTAAATCGTCTGTCGAATAGTCTCTCCGTGGTCTAAAGCTAATCCTACGCCTGCCGCGTCCAAAATTGAGTCTGTCTGCAATGCAAATCAGTAGTTACTGACAAGCGTTTCGCCGTCTTTGCATTCACCAACGTGAATGTCGATGTTTTCGTTCTTCCAGCTCCGGACTCGACAACATGATCTCCGTGGTATCTGCACACAAACCACCCAAACGGGTTACAATTTGAACAATTCTGGCAACCGGCTTCAGGGCCCGGTCAATATTTGGACCTGGTGGCCAACTCGGGTCCGGTTCAGACCTAAAGTGGACGTGCTAGTGGGACGAAACAGGTTGTCCAGGGTTTTGTCCGCCTTCATTTGGTGGGAAGTTGTCTTTGTAATCATTGATGTTTGCCTAGTGGAAAGTATCTGATTAGGAACTGGTTGGGAGGTGATCCCAAATCTTGTGCATTACAAGTAACCTCCTCTTTGATTTTGGTAAGAATGGATGATGACATGGCATTAACATTTAGTGATTGTCCTTCAATTTCGAGCATTAAAATCTAGTGGGAGAAAGCTCCACTAAATAAAACCCTCTCATTAGCCAATGAAATATTCCTAAACCTTATCTAGTTCCCAATCTAAACCGTGCCTTGCCGTAGAATTGGCTGGCTTTGGCAATCAGGAGAGAGAGGGAAGAGGGAGGGTTAGATCGTTTCTTACAACCCTCCAAATGTCCAAGCCCCGCTCAAATTCAAATGAAAAGCAATCAATTCTAGCAGTGTCAACCTCTGCATTTACCTTCTCCCTTCAAATAAGCCATCATTGAAGGGGTCTTTAAACCGTCTACAAGCTATATTTTCTTGTCATCATAGCTTACTTTATTGCTTTTAAAAATTCCTTAACTTGTGATTAGTTGGCACTAAACTTAACGAGTTGCACTATTAGGAATACAAGTGACCATCCCCTCTTAAACTGAGAAAAAGGAATTGAAGGGACCTGGATAATTGCAGGGGTTGCAGGAGATGCTCTTACCAGATACCACGAGGGATCGGTCTTCTCCCGCACGACGCGGATGCGCTGGACGCCGCTCAACGCCAGCAGCTTTTCGGCGCAGGCTTTCTGCGCTTCGTTGGGCTCACGCACGAAGAAGCTCTCCATGGAGGCCGCAGCAGCAGGAGAAGAGGAGGAGGAGTCGAGGTCGTGCACGGAGGTCATGAAGAAGCGGGAAGGGCGCTTGCAGATGTCGTCGGGGTTGGAGCGCGTGTTGAAAGGGAACTCCACTTTGCTGGTTTCTCTGTGCCACGACAGGAACGTCTTCTGCGGCACCTCCAGCTCGCGCGGCGTGATGAAGCCTTTGTAAGCGTGCACAACGTACCCCCAGGACACCGTGAACGACCAGCGCCGATTCCTGTCGTAGCAGATGGACTGCTGCATGGTGCTGGCGGATTCCAGGTTTGCGGCTTTGAGCAGGTGCTGCAGCGCTGCCAGGCGGGTGTAGTTCTTGTCCGCGGTGCGCGGGAAGATGGGGTCGATCAGGTCCAAGTGGTGGATGGACACCAGCGGCACCACCGGGTGCGCGGCGAAGATCCCTGACGCGTCACCGTGGATGTCGAACTGCAAGGCATGCACCCAAGCTTACATAAACAAAAGGCTTTTCACAACTCTCTATACTTTAATGGGAAAATTTCATAGATACCCCTGAAGTTTTGCAATATTTACATAGATACCCTTGCTTTTTCAGAGATTACACCAATACCCTTGGACCAAAATTTTCAGGCATTTGTTTTCTTCGTGCGCGTTGCTTCGTTTTTGTTTCATCACATTCTCTTCTTCAACATGGGTCATGAAGGAAATATAAGCACAACAAATAAATGCCTAATAACTATGGTCCAAGGGTATTTGTGAAATTTCTGAAAAAACAGGGGCATATATGTAAATATTGCAAACTTCAGGAGTATCCATGAAATCTTCCCTACTTTAAATATCCCTGCCCAAACCTTCAAAGTCAAAATCCTTGCTACCACTGCTCTTAGCATTAATTGCAATCAAAATTTGATTCTATTGAAAACTTTGTGAGGGTGCTAAACCGGTTAGGAACGACTGACCCATGTTGCCAATACCAACTCATCTCTTCCAATCAACTAGCAACGTTTGGGGGTAAGCAAAGGTTCAGTCACATTTGTACATAGATACTGATGTTTCAGTAGACATGGGATTGGTTTTCATCCATTCAATGATGTTCAACGGATGCATAAGAAATAATCCAATACATGGCGCAACAGAAATTTTGATCTCGAAAGGGTTAGGTTAGTGAAGTATCCGAAGTTGTGATGTTGAGGAACTTGTGAGAAGCAAGAGTTGCTTTTTGGCTCGTAGGGTGCGAGGAGAAGGAGTAGTTTGTTGCTGCAGTTAGCTTGAGAGAGAACGGTACTAACCTGATGAAAGCCCGGTTCTTTAGTTAGTGGGATTCCAAGCTCCGCCATACACGCGTGCATCCGGTCATCGCTTCCAAATAAATGTGGGTACCTGTTACAGGTAGCACCGATAAGGATCAGAAAAAAAAAGCGCACCCAGAAGAGGAAAAAACAGAATAAGACAGAAAAAAAAGAGGCTTTAACCCTTAAAGGACCGCTGTAGTAAATACATTGCCATATAACTGACATTTGCTACCAATAAAACGTTTTAATTTGGGATCTTGACTAGGTCACTAGAATCGCATTGATCTATATTCTAACTTCTTTGTTGATCTCAAATGTAGTAAAGGTGTGGATGCATTCCAAATACAAGAAAATACTAAATATTGTGTTGGTCGCAAAGGGCTCCTCGGTCCTTTAAGGGTTAACTTCGCCCTACTAGGAGTTCCCTCCGAGGCGTTTCTGCAGTAGCACTGGCACACCTTCGAATGCAAATCCCAGTCACACTAGCACTTTAAGATGCAATCATGCAGGGCAGGTTTTGGAACCAAAACCAGGCGGAGCTAGAATCACAAATTTTAGAAAAGTTCTAATCACCTACTTCTTAACCCGAACTTAAAAGCAATCCCCACATTTCAACCACAGAAATTTGACCTAAGAAAAATGGAGGCAAAAAAAAGAGAAAGAGCCAGAGAGATGGGGAACCGGACCTGGCGATGCAGTTGTCCTGCATTTTGGCCAAAAGCTTCGCAAGGGGGTAGCTAAGAGCAAACCCACCGCCACCGAACGCCATGTTATACGAAAACAAGACATTTTGCAAGTGGCTCTCGGAGTTGCTACCAATGTAGTACATCTTCGTATGATCGTACTTGGACAAGACCTGCGCCAGGTTCTCGGTGAGGAAGAGCGTGTCGTCGTCCCCGAGCACGAACCAGTCCACATCCGGCAAGCCCAGCCGGAACGTCTCACTGACAATGCGGGAGATTCGAATGGCCGACCTCCAACCGTTCTTATAAGTATACTCAAAATGAGAAGTGTTTTCAGACAGTTTCCATGGCGGAAACGATTTGTCCCACTTCTCACCCTTTTCAAGCGGGGCATCAAGCCACACAAATCCTCGGAACTCAGGCTTCCACCAGGTGCGGATGTACTCCTTCCGCTCGCTCCACATGTCGGCCGCCGCGGCGATGCCGAACACGATTCTGGAGATGTCAGTTCCTCCTTCGCGTTGCACCGGAGCCGCGCTGGGGGCGGTTCTGCGGCCTTCAACCGAAGCCATGAGCTCGGACTGTGGCTTGTGTATTTGAATGCTTGGGGGTGATGGCGAGGTCTGGGGTGTACAGGAGGTGGGAGGACAAGGGTTCCAGCACGGGCGATGCGCGCTCATGATTGCGAACGAGAGGGTGTACACGAGAGCGCAAGCACACGCCATGGCGATGGTGAACCGCACTTTGGTGTAGTACTGCGCGTGTGAGGCCGCTGTCGGAGTCGCTCCCCCTCCCTCGACTTGCTTCGTGAATCCGCCTGCCATCGCTGCGGTACCCCACGACCTTGCTAGCCAATGCGTCCACCACCGAGCCGTCTGCACAGATACTCTCCAATGCGCAGCTTACTTGATGTGTGTGTACCGCACACTAGCGCCGCGAACCAGTCGATTGACTGCATGTCCCGACATCTGAACTTCGCAACGACACCAAGGCGTACTGCAAGCGCCACAAACGAGTTACGTCACGGAGAAGTGATATTAAGTTATTGCAGCTCCTCACAAAGCTCGACCACACCAGCAGAAGAAAAACCACGTCACAGCTCCGGCAATAGCAACAAGAGAGAGAGACGAGCTTCTGTCAACCTAAGAACGCAACATGCGGCGACAATCACCACAGTTGAGTTCCCCACATTGCCGAGTCGAGCTAGCAACAAGCACGGTCAGAATCTGACTACTAAACATATTCTTCACCACCTTTACCACTGTGCTAGCAAAATACGCTACGCAAGTATCTAAAGCTCCACTTGGGAAATGCTGAACCCCAAACCAAAAGCACCTACGGCGATGCGAGCGTAGGGCGTCAAGGACAAGCGACCAGCGCGACCGTCACGACCGTCACCCCAAGTTGCCGACTCCAGCTGCGACCGTTCTCATTTCAGCTAGACACCGAAACGGCACAATACATTTGCCAAACATCCGGATCCGGACACCAGCAAATGACGAATCGAGCGACAGTAGAGTGCCACTAGTGGTCAGACAGGAGAGAGAGGAGAGAGAGGAGAGAAGAGAGAGAGGAGAGAGAGGAGAGAAGAGAGAGAGAGAGAGTGTGGACGACGGCGGCAATGCAGCAGCAACGAGTAATGATTATGAGTGAGTGCGCAAGACCTGGGTACATGCAGGAGTTAACTTGCAAATCTCTTTCAGATTGATGGTCGTCCAGTTGGCAGGCAGGCAGGGCCGAAAAGACGAGAATTTGAAATCCTAAAGAAATAGAATGGAGGTGGACTGTGAATATTCGGCTGCTTTACTAGGCAAGGGGAACGAGTAACTTCAAAGGGCGCCAGGTTAAAAAGCAGTGGCTATGGAGTGTGGAGGACCTGGAGGTGCACCTGTTAACTTAGGCTTTTGTCGCGGACAATCTATGAGTTGTGGTGACGGTCGTGGAAATCTCCGTTCCGGCATGCGCGGCGAGTTCGTCGCGTCCGTCGCGTCCGTCGCGTTCGTCACGTCCGTCGCGTTTATGCCACTTTGTGGGATGGGTTCTCTATCAGTCATCATTTCGTTTGCATGCCCTAATTGACCACTTTGCTCCCGGGATTTGCTGCATCTATTGGTGTGTTCTCACTTGCGGATAAGTTACGAGCGATTTGGGCCTTTGTGGTCTGAAAATTGCCGAAACCGACGCGTCACGAGTCTCAACCCTGAATTTGGGCTCCGACTCCAAGTTATCCCTTTTATTGACCCGGGATAGTGGTGACTTGTGATTGGTGAACATGAATTTCAATAATTATGAAATATTCCTTGCAATTACAAATTCTGAAATTATTGACTTTTGACGATAACCGAGTCAACAATCAGTAAATATTGCATCGTAATTTCTGTATAGATAGTCTTCACTGAATATTGCATTTAGATTGTCTTAACGATTAGGTTGCTTTAGAGCATCTCTAGCCTTGCACTTCAAACTTGACAGTTCAAGAGATTACATCTATTTTTGAAAGGTCCTTAAAATTTTTATTCTCTAGTCATACACTTCAACATAGCCCTTGCACTTTAAGCATGCCCAAGAAGTAGTCATTTAACCATTCACCAAAGGGAATATATGATAAAGCTCACTAAGGATGAATAGTGTTTTGAATGGTCATTGCTTTAACATATTAGAGTGGAGTGTCATGAGAGTATTTTGAGGGGCCCTAAGCATTTCTCATATGTGCTTGGAGTGTGTCAGACCCTACTAGTGCAAGATTGGAGAAGCCCTTAGAGCATCTCCACATATCTTGCAAAATATTGTGCTAGAAATATCTACAACTACATATATAACAGAATATGATTAGGGTTTTGGCAATCCTTGTACTTACTTTTACTCCGTGGTGAGTTAAACACTTACTTATTTTTGAATGAAAAGAGAGTAGTTTATGCTTGGATTAGCCAAAATATTCTCTCATTCACCGTAAAATTTTCAATTTCCCATTGAACGGCAACTCTTCTAAACACTAATTTTTTTTAATCATTTAAGAAGCCAAGTAAGCACTGATCAAGATAATGTCTACTCTAACAAGCAAAAGGCTTGTAATTGGTGGAGTAATATTTTGCCTAGTTGCAAGGGTGGGGAATTGCAATTCAATGTTGGAAAAAAGAAGTCTAGTTGTTTTTTTGGAATGAGAAACTAGTGATGTGGTGAAAATGCTTTTACCTTGAAAAGTTACCTCATGACCCATTGCTTGGCCAAGTGGAGGAATGTACAACTATTTAGATACTAGTATTTCACATGATTTATGACTAGGATGTGGTTAGTTTATTTTTTGTGTTGTTGCAAATTTATTTATTACATGAAGTGTTGATGAAAGTTACTGTAGTTTTAAGTTTTTTATATAACATAGAATGTCAAGAAATTAGTGTGGGATAACGTAAACGCGTTATTTGGTGTAGAGGAAACACACTTTTTTGCAAAATTCATAACATCATGATAGTATGGGGAAGTGTGAAAACACAATTTCTCAATATTTGCCAGGGTTTCCTTTTTAAACTAAATTTGATTGATCTTCTTCTACGGAATTTTCCATTTTATCCAATTTCGCATTGGTACTGTAGATTATCAAAGAATGTAAGGACAGTTCAGAGGATAAATGGTATTTCGGGCACGTATTTATGGCTAAACTATTTTGTGTGATTTTTTGAAATTTTTATAGAAGATGGGGAATTTGAAGATCTGTGTGCCCATCTAATTGTTTTTTTATTCTGATAGTTTTTGAAGAAGTAAAAAATCAATTTCTGGTTTTTTTGGAGATGGGGCAGTCTGGGCAGCCCAAAAACTTTTTTAAAATTTACATTTTTTTAAAATAAAAATCTGAAATTGGTTCTTTGAGTTTACATATATATGGGAAGCTTTGGATCACTTGTTGCCAATAAATGAGATGAAAGTTATGAGAACTTTTAGTTAACTAATAGATATGGAGCCATATCTATCAGTTAACTAAAAGTCCTCATAACTTTCATCTCATTTATTGGAAACTAGTTTACTCACCCGTTGTACCAACAGGTTGATCATTATAGAAAATGTAAAAGGTGCAACAATAGAAGACGTAAAAGGTGCAACAATAGAAAACGTAAAAGGTGCAACAATAGAAAACGTAAAAGGTGCAACAATAGAAAACGTAAAAGGTGCAACTTGTTAAATAAAGAAAATGTAAAAGGCGCAACTTACATGCATGGAATGCAACTCATAGTTGCACTCAAACTCTTTGCTTTTCATCCAAAACAACCCATGGGATTCTTTTATAGATATATATGAGTGATTTAAAGCTTCCGGAGCCATATCTATCAGTTAACTAAAAGTCCTCATAACTTTCATCTCATTTATTGGAAATGAGTGATTCAAAGCTTCCCATGTATATGTAAACTCAAAGAATCAATTTCAGATTTTTATTTTAAAAAAATTTAAATTTTAAAAAAGTTTTTGGGCTGCCCAGATTGCCCCATCTCCAAAAAAACCAGAAATTGATTTCTTACTTCTTCAAAAATTGTCAAAATGAAAAAGGCACACAGATTTTCAAATTCCCTATCTTCTATAAAAATTTCAAAAAATCACACAAAATAGTTTAACCATAAATACGTGCCCGAAATCCCATTTGTCCTGCAAATGGACAGTCAGTCCTTTAGGGGTTAGCTTAATCTCGAAGAATAAGGGCTGACTTGTACTGATGAGGGCGGTTTGGAGTCCTTATAGGTCCCAATTTGGAGCATTCATTGGTTGTTTCTCTAATGAGAGATCCCCAAACCCATTATATTAGGAGTAGTGCCCAAAAAGACAAGGTTTGACAAAATGGCCCCAACTCCAAAAGTTAGGTTTACCAAGTAAGAAAGGCTAACTTGTGCCCTTGGACCCATTGTCATGCTACAAGGAAACAACTTCAGTTTGGACATTTTTGGGCAATTCAGACGTGTCAAGTAAGAGGTTTTTTTTTTTTTTTTTTTTTTTTTTTTTGTCAATTTGGACAATTTTTTGTCAATTGGGATACATTTAGTCAATATGAACGTGTCAGTTTGGATCATTTTTCCCAGAGTGCGCGCAATCAAGTTTTGTTAAAACACACTTCTCTAAATGAAAAGTGTTCTTTTAGACGTAGCCAACATCATAGGGTGCAATTTAAACTCAATGAGTTTACATGGCATTTTCTTCATCCCTTTTCTTTTGAAAACTTCAAGGCTTCCACAAACCTCCTCAACGTTGGGTCCTCAAATCCTTGACACACAAGAAAATTGCACGAGAAAATTGACCCCCGTCATTTCTTATTGGTATGGGGTGTTTAGGGCCGTTCTTGATGCCGCTTGGGATATTATTTTGATTGAATGAACCCAATTTTTGTGTATATATTAAATTTCTAGTGTAAAATGACTCTCAATAAAGTGTCACAATAATTCCAATGTGAAGGGGCAACCAACTAGTCAGGAAACATATTAAACTTCAATATTCTTGATTTGAAGGGGATGCTCTGGAGCAAAAGTGATAAAATAATAAGTCAGTCACATGTACATCAAATAATAGGACCAGTCCAGCTAAGGTAAGAGGCTAATAAACCGACCATCTAAAAGCTGAAACTGAATTTTGGGGAGGTGGAACTTCTTGAAATATTTTTCGGCAAATTTTCCTTGAAAGACAAGAGAAATTGGCATCTAACTCAAATTATTTTGTATTTTTTAGAACAATATGAAATTAGTTATGAAATTTTGAAGTGAAAAGGTCATAGGACTTTAAAATAGATCACTTCTTCAAATGTACATCCATTATACATTTCTGAAAGGTTATGAATAAAGGCATGTACCAATAGAGTTTATTTGGGAAGGTGAGCAATATTACTACCCTAATGGAGTTTGAGCCTCTTACTTTACGATAATCTCTACCATGCAACAGATGTCCACAAAATAACTAAAACTTCAAAAAACAAATAATAATAATCAGGTACATGCCCTTTCTAATAAATAAAAACAAATTTATATTCGGAGTTGAGGCAGTTTTGGACGGTCAACAATAGTTTGGTCCTGTTAAAGCCATGCGCCCGGTTTTTGAAGTGTGGGGCCAGGGTGGAAAAGCTTGGTTTTTCACATTTCAAAATTTCTCAGATTTTAAAATTTTACCATCTGAAGGCTGAATTTGGGAATTTTGAATTCAAATTTGGGTTGAAAGACCAAACTTTAGCCCTTAAATGTCTCAAGGGTGTAGTAGATACGTTGCCGTATATTTGGCATTTGCTGCCAATAAGGAATTTTAACTTGGGATCTCAAATAGCTCACTAGAACAGCGTGTATCTATATTCTAACTTCTTTGTTGATCTCAAATATAGTAGAGGTGTGGATCCATTCCAAAGACAAGAAAAATACCTCGTATTGTACGGGTCGCAAAGGGCCTTTCAAATGTTTAAGGGTTAGTCTAAGGATCTTGGAGGTGATTACAATTGAAAAACAAAAAGTAGGGAGGAAATTTATACTATTACCTTTGCTTGGAAATTAACACCTAAAGGGCCAAATTGCGTTTTTTGGCAACATAACAATTTTGGGCGGCTCACAACAAATGCATTTTCTTTTTTTTTTCTTTGAAATTTTCGCACATGATGTTTCTAAGGAGTAGCTTTGAGGCCCATCAATTTTCATAACTTTTGACTATTTGGTTCAAAAGCTAGTACACAATATGTAGTTTTCTTTGAACTCCGGGTAGCCCATGCAACTTCTAAAAATTCATTTTTTTAAGAAACCAAAATTGAAATTGGTTTTTTAGGCTTACGTACATGTTGAATGCTTTGAATCATTCCATGTTGACCAATTAGATGAAAGTTATGAAGAGTTTTTGTTTGCAAGTAGTTATGGATTCTCTACTCTAAACTAAACTCTGAAGTCTTTTATTTTACTCAATTTTTAATATTTTGGAAAAAAAAACAAGAGAATGTAAATTTTTTATTGCAAAATTGGAATCGTTGGGATTGGCAATTTTTGTTTCCACTATGAAATTCTTAACAATTTAGTGTTTTGATTCATTCTCTACTTCTGCTTACTTACTAATTTTTTCCCATGTGTTGTACAATTCCAAATGATTTGAAATTTTTTAAGTATGTGTCCAACTTGCATTGAAGAATGAATCCAAAGAGTTGCAACCATTTTGGAAAGTTTTTTATACAAATGTGACCTTGTGAAGTGCAGCTGCCCAAATTTTAGCAGGGACAAAAATGTCTTTTTGTCAATTCAAACTCAAATATCTTACAATCTACATAGTGGAAATTTTTGAGTTTTTTTTCACATCTTTTGAAACTAGTGTACTACAAGATCTTATGGCTACATTTATCTAAAATATATTTTTTTCTAAAATTTGGTACTTGCATTAGAAATGACAATTTTGTAGCATTTTAAATGAAAATGTAATCATAATCCTTTGAGAGTTAACCTGCACAAATTAGGGCGCATGGCGCTTGGAGGACCAAAATATTGTGATCTTTTGGAGTGGACTTAGAACATCATCAATGCAAGAAAATGGATGGAATAGTAATGACATTTTTGTTAGTGGAGTAATCTTTTTGAAAATTGAAAGTACTTTTAGGACTCCAATGGTACCACGACAACATGAAATCAAGACAAGGCCTTGTCAAAATAAGGTTTTTGCATTGCAAATTTGCTAGTTCCCAATGGCCTTAGACTCCCAAGTGCTTAAACGCACAATGACTTTCATAGATCAAGTTCTCATGAGAGGAAACAAAGGAGTGTGAGAAACTGTGTCAAGAGTGGGTGGAGGGTCAAGATACAGTTGGCAATTGAAGTTAACTTGAAAAAAAATACAAGATCTGAACAAATAGTTTGCTAGCCCTAATCCCGTGTTTGGGTTGATGATACCCGTAGGGCATCTTCATCCAACCTCAAAAACTTCACCACTGGAAATTACAAGGTTTTGTGTTTCTAATGATGAAAATGTGTTTCTCTCACATGTTCTATTAGGTGAATTAACGTTCAATCACTGACAAGTCTCCTTGTTTGCAAAAGCAAACAAATTCCCCATCATTGATTTTCAACTTAGTCATTATGGAAGAAAAAATAGTACTTGAAGGAGTTGTCGTGCATGGGGAAATTATAATTTTTGCCAAAAGAGAATGCATCGGCAAGTCCATGGAACTGCTCCTTTTCATCCTAATTTTTCAAAGCCTGTTGTTTTCTTATCTTGGTGGAGATGCTCTTATTGTGAACTTTCATGCTATTTGGGAACAGGAAAACGCACAGCCTATAAATAAGTGTGCTGTGAAAACTTGCATTTTGTTTTTGAATTTTCTAAAATTTCGGGGCAGCATGAAAGTTCACGCCTTTATCTTGGTTGAGTTTTCGAAATTAGGAATCGAGGTTAACATTTTGAAACACCAAATTAATGACACGGCCGCACTTTCAAAAATTAGGTCTACTAGGAGCAAAAAGTAACTTCTGTACTTTAGTGCTATTGTTAAATTCAAGTAAACACAAACAATTTCATGAATAATAACATATTAGCGAGCATATGCATAATTAATGGCTTTCGATGGTCTCTATCCTCATTCTCATTCTTTAAATATTTACAAGTCTTCGAGTTATAGATTTAAGTTTTGCACCTCAAGGTGCTTTACATACGAAGGAATAAAACCCGAGGCTACAAAAAAATGTCTTAAGTCATTCTTGAAGTCATACAAGTTGAATTTTAATTTTCATGGCCCTAAGTTTTAATGACATTAGGAATGCTTCATATTATGTCCCAAGTCCCGGCTTTCCAAGTCCCATCCCATCTCAAGACCCCAACTTCATTGGGTTATCAAGGGCAAAAAGGAGTACTAAAGGAATTCATGAATATATTATGCAAATAAAATTGGTGGGTATTGGACTAAAAGTTGAATTTAGCAAAATGGCCCATTCAAACTTAGAGTGAAGTCCCACATTCTTTGGCACCAAAGCTTACAAAATGTGCTACCATGTAAGCAAAATGCAATGAACTAATACATAGGACTTGGGACATATGATGAAGTGACAAGTCCCAACTTTTGATAGAGCACCAATAAGATTCTTAGATTTTTGTAGAACATGGCACATGGGACATAGTGCAAAGGGCCCTTTTGATGAATGTGTAAATTGGTACCTCTAAATCAACATTTTTCTGTTTGTTTTGTCATGGTAGAGGCACTCACACACTAGATTGCACACATGTAAGGACAAATTGGCTAAAATTGGAATGAATGAACAATAATTGTTTTTTCATCCAATGTGTTTATTACTATAAGGTGCATTCATCCAAAATTTGACAAGCCAATTGTTTGCGTAAGGAGGGAGGTGGCAATGTCATCCAATTCTCACCCAAATTTCCTAGTGTAATGGTTGCCAATGTCATTTTGAGGTAAGATTTAGGCAAAAATTTGCCAAAAAAAAACGCTGCTCTAAATGTTCCAAGAGTTTGTCCACTGCAACCAACTTTCATTTGATTTCAACGCTTTACTTTGGTGTCTGTTTTGTTTTTTGTTTTTTTTGTGTTATTTTCTTCCAAAACCCGTAAGCTGACAGTTGAAACCCAGAGGAGAGGACTCTGCATTATCTGGGAGAGCCAACATGATGACTTCCAAGGACCATAAGACTTATGGCCACATAAGTTTCTTACAGTGATAATTGAAACTTCAAATTTATTGCAAACCTGTCTTGCCAGAAATGGAGACACCTGGCTATTTTGCATTGAATTCTGGGACATGACAGCAATTACAGCATGCATGGAACCCACTTGTACAAGTACCCATGACTTAATTTCATTTTTCTTTACATTCAAATGTTGTTCACACCTGTACCCACAAATATGACCTAATCTATACATTAAAAAAAGAAATAATAGGGAAAATATGATGAATATCCCTGAAATGCGAAATTTTTACAGTTGTATCTAAACTGAATATTGCGTTTTGGTTGCCCACACTAATTTCTCCACATTTCCAATTATATAAATATTTACTATTGCTGCAACAGTTTTCATTAGTGATTATTCAAATAAACAATTTCTAAGTCCTAGCAACATCAATTATGTAGAGAAAAATAAACTAGCAACACCCACATAGTAAACCATGTGAAATCCGAAAAATTAAAGAGTTGCATACCCCTCCAAGCGGTCAAAGGATGAGCCATGAAGTAAATTTCCAAGGTAAGGCAACCTAATTGTCAAGGCAACCTAAATGCAATATCAATGTAGCATTTCAAAAATTGCACAAATATCCTTAACATACTTTTATAAAGAGTATCAATTATGCCTTGGCGCAAAAAGGCGTTTTATCAAATAACTGAATAGTAGATCACAAACACAATATGAGTCTTGCCCAAAAGTAAGTGACATGCACCTTTGATAATTGGAGTGAGAGGTGTTTTTGCAAAAACTAAAATGTGTCAAGGAAATTTGTGAAATTTTTGAAAAAATGATGGGCATATATACAAACATTGCAAATTTTAGAGGTACACATCAAATTTACCCTTAAAAAAAAGGAGATGCTAAATTAACTTCCCCATATTCTTAACAAAAATTTAAAAAAATACCCCTACATTTTGCCATATTTTGAAAAATACACTTGTGGTTTTTGAAATCACAAATACACCCCATAGAAGCGCCTTGAAAAATAAGGAGAAAATGCAGAAGACAACAAAAAAAAAGCTTGGGAGGAAATTCACAACCCACGCTGGCAAATTTTGTTAGATCCATGCCCTTGCAAATTCAGGTTGTAATTAAAGCAAAAGCTAGCAACACACAACGGTGAACTTAACTCTCACCAACTCTCACCAATAGGGGGGTTTCATTAATCTCAAAAAAAAAAAAAAACAAATGGCAGTGAACGAGTTTTTGTTCAGTGGTGAATACGCTATGACCACCTCCGGGAGGTTGTTATGGCTCATTCACGGAGTGACTTGCCCACGTTTTTCACGAATTTTATGCACGTGAACAATTTTGGTGCTACATAGCATATTTGAAACCCCTTAATATGTTAAGCTATTAGCTATACTATTTAGTGTTAAGATGCTTGTCTAGCGGTGAATTGAGGGGTGGATTTTTTGGTGTTCTTTTGTATCATGTATGGGAAGTAGCAAGGGTGGTTGTATACTTTTTGTTGGCATGCACCACAAATGTGAAACCACTCCAAGGCTATAAGGTAGAAGCACCCAAATGCAACACTTACCTTAGATGTGGTGATTTGGAGGGTTTTTTGAGAATGTAATGGCATATGCTTGTTGGGAAATGGGTACAAATTCAAGCAAAATTGTTTTCACAGTTTTTTGAGATTGTTTGAGTAAATTATGAATTGTTGAAGGTAACTCCCTAGATTGACCTATTGTGGACACTACACTCCTGAAATAGCAACAACAAAAAGACCTTGTCATGACAACAAAAAAACCATGTAACACCCAATCTTAAACCGCCACCTACACAATTTCTGTTCCCTTATGTCAACTTGCATGTCTGATTTGGGTGCATGCTTGTCCGCTTTTGGTGCAAGAGTGCTTACCTTTATATTTAATTTTAGATGTCCCTAAATGACTAGTGTTGCTTTTGGGTGCTTCTACCTTATACTTGTAATTTCAAAAATTACAAGAGTATTCTTCAAAACACAGCATAATATAGGGGTATTTTTCAAATTTTCCCTTTTGTTAGTGCCGCATCCCAAGGACTGCCTTGAGCTTGCATATTGAGAGTTTTAATGCCCAAATTCTCCATTTGAACTTAAAGAGTTGTTTCACCTTTATTATCCTAAGATTATGTCCTAAAAAATCTAGAAGTACTTCAATTTGCAATTGAAAATGTAGGACTTTGGAATTACATATAGCAATAATTTATCAACAAAAAAAAGAGTTGTAGTAAAGGTTCAATTCAATTTGTGTTTAAACTCTTTTCTTATTCAAAGAGGCGGTAATGCCATGATCAAAAGAACGATAGACCACCTACAATCAAGAACTTCAGCACTAATTTCTAAATATGCATGTTCATAGCAGACCTCAATGTGCGGCATTAAAAACAACATGGAGGTGTTGCTTTAGCCATTCCAAAAAAAAACTCATGCCATAAATATGAGTAAAATAGAATGGGTGTTACAAAGTTATGGTGTTCGCATGAAGAATGTTATGTCATTATGTGAGGTTTTTTGTTTCACAAACTACAAAGGATTTTCATTCATCAAAGAGCAAATATAGTATAATGAAAGATTGACATCTACAAGGGGAGCATTGAAATTGATCTTTGACTTGCAACAACAAAATAAAATGAAAATAGCATTATATATTTTGCTGATAGATTTGGAGTTGCAAATTCAAATTACACGTGAAAAAAACTTTGAGAAGAGTATAAGACATACTTAACCCCTAAAGGATCAAGGAGCTCACTTTGGGTTTTCTAAGGACTTGAGCAAGCTCTATTGATTTCATAATTAGGAAATTATTCATGAAATTTTTAAAATGGATGCTACTCATCATCTACATGTGAAGCTTTATTTCCTATCATTCCGATAAGTAATGCAAAAGTTAGAAGGTTATTTTCAATTTCAATGTCAAACTGAGCCGCAAAAACTAAATACTTTATTTTTATTTTTATAGAATTGTTTAGATTGATACCTATTCAAAAAAATTGAAACAATCAATTCCAAATAACAAGGTAAAAGTTAAAAGGAGTTCTATTTTGTGGGCAATGAAGATAGGAGGAAGAGGGTAGAAAAAACATATACTAGCTATCTTTTACTCTCAATTTTGAAATTTTTTAAATGAAAATGAAAAAAAAAGTTACTAATTGTCTATTAGAGCATTCTCACCAATGGGATTAACAATTTTCAAATTCTTCCAAAACTTATTAGCATATCAGTTATATCTTTCATTCATCAATACCTTTCACTTTACAATTTTTGTAAAAATGAATCTAAATTTTTGTTTGGTTAAATTTTTTTATATATGCTTTCAACCCATTTTCCAATACATTGCAAAAATTGCACAAGAAATACAACATATGTGTTTTTCTTTAAAAAGTTTGAAAAATAAAACTTCACCTTTTGGAAGGATTAGAAAAGCCAACATTTTGAAGTTTAGGCACATTGATCTTACCATTGGTGGGGATATTCATTCTGAAATTTTAAGACAATATACTTGTGCAAGTCAACTAAAGGATCCTACGGTTGGATTTGTGAAAAAGTAAGTTTCAATGAAGATTTTTACCCTAGTTTGGGGACTAGTATTTTGAAACAGTTTTGGGCCTATAAACACAAAAGAATTTTAGGGGTTAAACCCAAAAAGTTGCGTACATAAGTCCCAAAAATATGCTGAAGTTGCTCAAGTGTTTGAGAAACAGTTGGTTGAGTCCCTAACTCAACCCTTAAACTTTAGATGTGACCTATCAGATAAGGGTTTTTTTTTTGGTATTGTAGATGAACAGTATGAGCTTGCATGCAAGCCCTCCCACATATGGAGAGTTTCTTGAGGGAAGCAAGTGCATTGGCTGAAATTGAATATGACAACATCAAATCTAGCTCCATAAGGGCAAAAAAAGAACCCCTCAATGTCAAGTCACCATTTGCAAGTATGGTCGGGTACAGTAAACAAACAAATTTTTTTGCAGGAAAATTGCAACTAAAAATTTGAGGACTTTTGGAGGCCATAATTTCCTCAAAAATTGTCCGTTTATTAAACCAAAAATTGCGTTGGAATCCTATTGAAGGGTACTACATGATTTGATAAAAAAAATCTGAAGTTTTACAAATGATAATTTTTTTTTGGCTACTTTGTATATAGTGTCTACCATCTAGTACTTCCACTTATTACTGAAATCATCGCTTGAAATTGATTGGACATACTTGCAACAAGAGTTTGTAGTTGCGGCATGAATTCCTCATCCCATACTCTTTGAATGATGTGTATCATTTGTTGCTTGTTCTTCAACCGTTGGTGGTGGCGTAGTCCAATCAAATTCAAGCTGAGATTTTGGCAAGTGGTGGAAGTACAATACATAAGAAGTAGCCCAGTTTTTTCTATCATATATAAAATTTCAGATTTTTTTTTATCAAATCATATGGTACCCTTCAGTAGTATTCCAACGCAATTTTTGGTTTAAAAATGGACATTTTTTGAGGAAGTTATGGCCTTCGAAAGTTCCTGAATATTTGAGCAATTTTCTTGCAATTTTTTTTGTATGTTTACTGTACCCGACTGTACATTGAAAGCTCATTGATGTTTAACCCTTTAATGACCACACCCATTTTCACAAAATCCACTGAAAACAAGGGCTGTAAGCTTAGATTTGGAATTCACTCAAACACGGACCCATTTTCAATAATCCAACTGTACAAATGGGAAGTACACCTTGTTTATTGTAAAGCACCAAAATTTCAGCAAGATCTACCATTGGAGGTGAAATATTATAATGATTGAGTGAGACATATGCGAAAAATCTCTTGTGTTTCATTCTTGTTTAGTTTTGAATGTTAACCTTTCATGCAAATTTTGGTTGAGAAGAGCCTTACATTTCTAAAAAGCAGGGTTTCTCAACTTCCCAATGAGACTAGTTTCACATAAAATGGATAAAAATAGCAATCACAAGGTGTAGCTAAGTAGACAAAAAAGGTCAAAAAACCCACTTTATTTGCTACCCTAAAACAATTCTACAAGAAATTTGATAATTATTTTGGAAAATCCAATTGGTGAAAACAATCAAGAATTGGCCTTACATGTAGGATGACAAATTTTAAAGCCAAAATGACAACAATGCAGTAGATCTTCAAATACTACAATTATACTACTACTGTATAAGAAAACAATACAGCATATTTTTTAAGCAATTTGAATTTTTTTAGAATTGTGCAATTGAAATTTGACATTCTTCTTGCATACTAGATGTATTGTGTTGTTGCTTTGATCCATCTTTGACAAAAAATGGATACGTATTTTGAAGCCATGCCGTATAAACACCATTATTGTCAACTCATATACCCAATTGCATTGTTATTTTTTTAGATGGATGCAAAATTCTTGTGATCACATACATTCTTCAAGACCAAATTCCAATTTACTAAGCAATTTCAACCTACAAGTCGAAAACCACACCCAGCGACCAAAATATGGTTGCATGGTCTTTAAAGGGTTAAGGGTCAACATACACAAACACTTTTGCAACAATGACATCGATCTTATAAAAACACCTTTGATAACAACAAACAAAAGCATGATCCTTTCATTTTGTTGTTGCTGGGCGCCATTGCTATGAACATCCAAGCATTCAAAAGGAACAAATCCTCCAAATTAGCTCACAATACCAAAACATCAGATTCTTTGTCATCCATATTAATAATTGAATATCATTCGATCAGTTCTCAGTCAGTTAGGGTCGGGAATAACTAGGATAGGATTGGGCATGACTGGGATCGGAAAGTTATAAATGGAATAAAATAAAATCACCTAGCTTCACTAGACATTAACCCCTAAAGGACCAAGCCCTTTTTTCTGTAAAAATCACTAAAACTGCCACTTCTAAGAGGTTTAGTAAAAAGGTATTTAACCCCTAAAGGCCCAAGCCCTTTTCTCCAATGAAAGTCACTGTTAACTGCCACTTTGGGGGGAATGAGTAGAAAAGTAGGAACTAAAGTTTATTTTGCAAATCCAACCATAGGATATTGCCTTAGACTAGAAGAGGTACTTGTGGGAAAAAAGCAGGTCATTCTAGATGAAGAGGAGGTAGGTATTTATATCTAAAGTGAAAAAAAAGTTATTTTTCCTTGCTGCTAGTATAATTTAGAAGCCTTTGACCACTCTTACATGAAAAAAATTACTTTACACAAAGTTGAGGTTTATTTTTTCCATGTAGAAGATCAAGTTAGGTGAGTGCGGGAGAATTTTCAAATCAATTGGAACTATACAACACTTGGGGAAAAATAGTAAGTAAAAAGAAGTAGAAAATGAGTCAAATCACTAAATTATTAAGAATTTAATTATTGAAATGAAAAATGCAAATCCCAACAATTGTAATGTTGTAATAAACAATCTAATTACTTAGATTTAGTTCTTTTTCCAAAATATTGAAAATTGTAGAAAATAAAGGACTTCAAAGTTTATTTTGGAGTAGAGAATCCATAACTGCCCACAAACTAAAACATCTCATAACTTTCATCTCATTGATTGAAGTTGAATGATTCAAAGCTTCCCAAATACAAAAAAAATCTAAAGAACCAATTTCAGATTTCTATTTTTAGAAAACACACTTTTTTTAGAAGTTTTTGGGATGCTTGTATTGCCCTCCCTCACTTGGGTAGCAAAAATTCTTGCATAACTTCTTTGTCAAATGTCAAAATGAAGAAAAATTTAGATGCCCGGGTAGGTTTTGGAATTCTTCACCTTCAATAAAAGTTTAAAAAAATCACAAAAACTAGATTAGCTATAGGTACATGCCCAAAACCCAGTTGTCCCCCAAGGGGACAGCTAGGCCTTTAGGGGTTTATATTTTGTTTTTGGGAAATCCAACCATAGGATCTTGTCGCAAACTAGAAGAGGTACTTGTGGGAAAAAAATCAGCTCATTCCAAATGGAGAGGAGTAAGATATTTACATCCAAAGTGATTTCTTTTATTTATTTTTGATGCTTCCCAAAAAATTTAGAAGCCTTTGACCACTCGTATAAGAAAAAAATTGCACTACCCAAAGTTGCACTTTATTTTTTCCATATAGAAGATCAAGTTAGGTATGTGTGGGAGATTTTTCAAATCAATTGGAACTATACGACACATGGGAAAAAATAGTAAGTAAAGAGAAGTAGAGAATGAGTCAAAACACTAAATTGTTAAAATTTTAATTATTGAATGAAAAATGCAAATCCCAACGGTTATAATGTTGTGATAAACAATCTACATCCTTTCATTTAATTTGTTTTCCAAAATATTGAAAATTGAGTAAAATAAAGGACTTCAAAGTTTATTTTAGAGTGAAGAATCCATAATTGCCCACAAACAAGAACTCCCCATAAGTTTCATCTCATTGATTGAAATTGAATGATTCAAAGCTTCTCACCTATAAAAAAATCTAAAGAACCAATTTCAAATCTTAGTTTTTTAAAAGTGGAATTTTTAAAGAGGTTCTTGGGCTACCCAAATGGGCAGTCGTCTCCAAATTTTCATAAATTCATGCATAACTTCTTCATCAAATGTTGGAATGAAGAAAAAATTAGATGCCCACTTAGATCTCTGAATTCCCCACCTTTATTAAGAGTTTCACAATATCACACAAAGTAGTTTAGCCATAGTTACATGCTCAAAGTCCAACTTGTCCCCTGAAGGAACAATGGTCCTTTAGGGGCTAACAGTAGGTCATTGGCAGTTGCACCGTCAATGGAAAATCACCTATGACTTCACTAGACATTAACAACAAGTCATGGGCAGTTGCACCACAATTTTCGCTTGGCCAAAAAAGGGCACGAAGATAGGAGGCAAGAGGATAGGGGAGCACAGGGATAGGTGAGCACGTGGATAGGGGAGCATGGGGATAGGGACATGGGGATAGGGGCATGGAGATAGGGGACATGGAGATAGGGGGACACAAAGTTAGGGGCACGGGGATAGGGGACATGGGAATAGAGGCATGTGGATATGGGACATGGGGATAGGGGGACACAGAGATAGGGGCACTGGGATAGGGGACATGGGGATAGGGGCATGGGGATAGAGGGACACAAAGATAGGGGCGCAAAAATAGGGGACATGAGGATAGGGGGCACGGGGATAAGGGGTGGGGGGCATAATCCCATCGGTACGACGGATAATATACTAATAATGGATAAAAAGACAAAAAGAAGCAAACGCTTTTACTGAGAAAGCTCTATGCGTTTTTCCATTAAAAAAATAAACATGCAAATTACTCCTTCAGAAATGATTATTTCAAAACAAACAAAACCTCCCCATTTTCACCGAAAAGGCTGCTTTGGGAGAATTACCCTTGTACAGTCAGTCATTATGTGGAAGAAGTGCGCACTTCTTCAGTTTAAAAAACGTTGGACAACAACAAATAGTTAATCTTTACGTGGAAAACAAGAGTTTTAATACAACTAGTATACCATAGTCGTTATAGTATCATACTACCAAAATCACAAGGGCCTTTGTAATGTTTAAAGCATGCATATTTTTTAATGTATTCATTGTTGCATATACTTCATTCATTATTCATTTATTATATATATATATATATATATGAAGATTTTGATTTGCAGATTCATTGATTCTTTTACTTTACATTTTATATAACATTTGAAAATCCTAATATAACTCTAATGGTGAATGCGTAGCATAGCAAGCTCCAACCGCTAGTGTATTTTGTCTTTTCAATTGTTGAAATAGTTCAATTTTGGGTCATATCAAATTATTGCAGTTTTTTATATGCATTATCAATCCAAACACTTGGAAATTGGCCCCGTACGCAAGCTAGAATTTTGTTGGCAGTCCCTTTTGTAAGTTAATATACAATAAGAAATGGCACCATCTCCTTCAACGCATGAATAAATGATTGAGAGGTAAGTTAGTTATTGGGTTTTTAAAATTTTCAACATCCAAATGGTTGGCTTGTAAATGCACTACAAGGAAACCATAATTGAATTGACAAAAAAATGTGACCTAATATGCAATTACTATAAATTAGGTCACATATTTTTGTCAATTCAACCATGGTTTCCCCGTAGTGATGGAGAGGTTTTCTCTTTTTTCTAGATCCTATGGTGTGAGATTCAAGACACAAAAAATTGTACAATAAAGGCCTTAAACTTGGCCATGTATAAGAGCATCCCCAGTCCACTTGGCAAAGAGGATCAATAATACAAGCCAAATTTTTTACATTGTAATATAAAATTATTATGATTTGAAGGGTGTGAAATTGCTTATTGGGAAAACATAATAAAAGTACGATTTTAAACATTGGTTGATTAAGATACATAACATCAAATGTTAGCTAATTTTCAAAAACTTAAAGATCTCTCTAAATCAAGTCTAAATAAGGTGAATTCAGCCAAGGTAGTTGGAAAAATTAAAAGATGTTTGCATTTGCAAGATTCCTTCTAACTAATATCTATCTAAGCCTACAAGATGCTTTTGTAGATCATGTTTTTCTCTGATAGTGTGTATGTCCATTACTTCGTATGGTATTATTTTTATGTTGATTTCACTTTCTCCACTTGGCAATCTAAATCAATTTTGGCAAAGAACAACGCGTTACCAATATACTACAATTTGGATCTTTTAACACGTTATTACATTAAATTGGGAATAAGCACTTCTTAAAACAAATTTTGGGAATACCATATTTTGCATTTGTGAGAATATTTTGGTGACGTCAAGTGAGTTTTTTTTGACAATTCATGTAAGATATTTTATCATTGATGTAAAGTCTTGAAGAAATCATCAAAATATTCACTCTAAATCACCTACAAACTCTTGAAAATTAAAAATTCAAAAGCCCCAATACGTAGGCCTTTTCCCAATATAATGCATTTTTGAACTTAATTTAATCCCTAAATGTTGAAGGGGGTAAGGGCAAAACATAGATATATTATAAAGTAATATTTATGTAACTTTGATGAAGTTTGCTTCAAAAGAGAAAACAAGAATCATGATGTTTAGTAATTATCCATATAGTTAAACATTCAAAAAAAGTTTTGGATTTTTATTTAATGAATTTAGAAGCATTTACCATTTAATATTCACCAAAATTACAAATTTTATGCATGGATTTTAAAATTTGGTATGATTGGTTAAAAATAGACATTCTATAGTAAACTTCAAAAATGAAATCTTTTCAAAGGAGAGAACATCGTTAGTTTCTTGAAAGAGTAAATTTTATAACACTAGCAAATATTGAAGTGTTTGTCTTTAATAAATTCTCCTTGATGGAGTTTAACTTGGATTGACATGATTCAAGTTGGGTTGGAAAGTAGACTTGATTTTCTATCACAAAAAATAAAAAGTTTTTTTTTCAAAAAGTTTAAAAAAAATCTTGGGCAACTCGCAAAAAACGATTAGCAACTAGAAAATGGTCGATTGAGCACTTAGGGGTTAAGATCTTCCTCAATGTAGCTTTGTAAATCTTTAGATTCTAAATAGAATGGATGAAATGTGTTTTACATATAACCTTATTTATTGTGAAACTCAAGCTAACACGCTCCTCAAACCACCTTCTATCACTAAGTTTTCCTTTGAATGTTAGGTTAGTCACCATGATAGCCCCTCTACAATAGCTCTACAATGTTCTATAGTTCTCTATAGTGGTGTGACCAATGCCTACCCTTATAATATTGTTTCTAAAAGTTGCAAAAGTTGACAATGCTTGCTAATCTCATAAGAAATTTAAGTGAGACAATGTTGCAAAACAAGAGGGTGGCAACACTTTCAACACTTTACACATGAGCAACAATTTGGAAAACCTTCCACATTGTGATCACAAAGAGCGAGGCATGCGTATCTATAGAGGAGGCTTTCTCCCATGAATGGACACCTTACTTTTGTACCAAAGGAAATGGTATATATCATTATATTGGGCTAACCATCTTCAAGAATTTTATGTACTAAACCACCAATGGACAATGGTGGGTTTTGGGACATGACCCCTTCTTGTCCATAAGTATTCATCCTTGTGAAAATTGCAAGAAAGGCAACATAAAACCTAACATTGTATTTTTGAATCCTCTCACAATTTGGGTTACTTAAAAATATGAGTATATTTGGTGAGGTTGTTTTTTGCCTCCCATGATGCACCATATATTTGTGATCATTATTAAAAAAATTCAAGTGAAAAACAGCTTGCTTTTGTCCTAGAGAATGTTTTTTTGATGACCAAGGGACAAAAGACCGTCCCCTTTGGCGATCAGGGCTCAAGGTGGATTCAATTACTTGATTAAAATTATGATCGAATCATAGTTTACACTATTTTGTTGATAATGAAATCAAATTTATGGAGCTTTGTGTTCAGCTTTAAATCAAACCACGGCACTGGAAGTGTCAAAATTACAAAACTCCTACAACACCAATGACACTCGACATTGTGCACACAATGAGGTAGGATAACCCAAAAGCAAGCTGTAAGATAAAGAAAACTAGATAAGAGGAGACACTTGTTGGAAAATGTTTAAATTACATCAACACTCATTGTTGAACATTCAAGACAAGGACGTTGAAACAAGAGAATATATATAGAAAATCTATTATGACCTCTTATTACAAACGCATGGATTATTCAAATGTATATTTTACACTTCTCCTAAATGACTTTATTTCAGTACGACGATAAATAAAACTGCGTTAACACCCAAACAGGAAGTATGAACACTTCTATATTCGAATGAGGAGGCATTTTAGAGATCCACAGCAGAATGAAATATAAATAACCAAGTTGAGCAGTAAAGCATGTCACCCTACCTGGAAAGTAGTCCCTCTAAAGAATCCTGAGGGGAGCTGAAAACAATGCCTGTAGCACACAATTCACTGATGAAAGTTCAATCAGGTTAGTCAGTGGAGTAATCTTGAGGTATTATAACGAGCGACATGACGGAGCTTGGGCACCGAGCACTTGTTCACATTGCAATCTAGAGTATGAATCTCCAAAAAAAGAGACAACTCTTCCCTCCTCTACATGTCCAGCAGCCATTCCTATCCTATCATATAACCTTTCCGGTGAGAGGAGCAAAAGTAAAAACTCTGTGAGAGGTCTGCATTAGCCACGACCTCCCAGACCTCCAGCAAAACAGAAGCACCAAACAATCCTGTAGAAAACAATCTCCAGGTTAGAATCTTCTATGAGCCTCCTCTAACACTGCCGCTCTGTAAACGCGATGAACTACCGTAATTGAGAGATCGCAGTATGTTGGTGAAGAGGAGGCTACAGGTCCCTAGAAAGGGATTGACGTTTGTTCTTTGATACCCAAGTGGGAAAAATTTACAGCTTAGGACCGGGTTTCAGTAGTCGGCGGTGTCAATGCCGTAGGTAAGCAAATAACTCCGCAAGTTGCTGTGAACCCAGGAAAAACAGGTCCACGGCCAGCAAGAGTAAGACCTGCGCCACTCCAAACCAGAACTTCAGAAAACCACTACGAGATACAAATACACCTATTCCGATTACAGGTTACTACTAATGTGATCCTGCTAGAGCAACGCTGGGATAGTAAGATGGTTGTAATAGACAAAACCATGATATCAAAATTGGATGTTTAATTTCATTTAGGCAAAGGTGGGACTGACCACTCTGCCGAACAGCATTGCGCGATAACCAAACCCTAGCTTGGATGCTTCAGATCTCTGAATATCAGTCCATCTGCCACATAAAACCCATCAATCAATCCATAACCCACAGGACATAATACATTTCTCGTGGCAGTCTTTTCGACAAGACTAACGTGTGCGAACAAATCATTTGTCAACTGACGAGAATCCAAACACAAAAAGAGAAACTTCTATCAAAGGAATCATGATGATACTTTATATAAAAAGCAAGCGCTCATCAAACTAATCACGAGTCGTTGTCAACAACTCCAGACTTCCTAAAAGCATCCAACCACAAAAGGAACTCAATTATGAGTTTCCGAAACTCAGATACTTACCCAAGGAACTCTGAAACTCCACCAATGCCTGCAAATTTGAAAGGCAAAGGGCCTTCTCTTTCAAGTACCTGGTACGAACAACCAGATACGAACGCAGAAACTATCATGTGTGCTGAATGCTTTTTCACAGGTACGAGGAAGAGATGTAAATGCTAACTCAAGGTCGTCTCGCAAAAGTTCATATTAGCAGAATTTGTAACGCAATACAATACAAATCAACACACAAGGTAATGGAACAAAGTTTCAATACAAACTCTTCGAGCAGGCAAGGAAATAAAATATACAACGTACCCCTTCGTCAACGGCATCGAGGCCTCCACTCAGCCAGTACAAGTTCCTATACCCCACTTTGTATAGTTGCTCACATGCCGCCAATGATCTGCAATGCATACATAAGTCTATGAGCTTTACTCTATCAGATGACATTTGAACACAATGGTGCCAGACAGTTACACAGGGCTTAAGGATGTCAAAGTAGCGTTGACTGTGCTAACGTAAACACATGGAAGTTCGTATTAAAAGTACTTACCGGAGGCCCTTCTGGCAGGTAACGATGATTTTCGCGCTCTTTGGTATCCTTGCCACGATATCTGGCATAAAACGTCTGAAGATAACACCAATTACCAATACAAAACATAAGTCACGCTTCTACTGCTAAGAACTACACAGGGAACACACGTGCTACAAAGTATTAGAACAATTTCAGCTGCTTGCGGAAACTAAGCTCCGAATACAACTGGCAATTAAGCGATTGTATTTGGGATGTAATAAGACGGAAAAATGTCAGGTAAGGATTGACGAATACATGTGCTTGTGCATGAAACTTACCCATTGTACTTCATCAATGCTTGACCACTCCACCAACCACCTACAACAACATCACCCTGAGTCGTGAGATGCCAAGAAGCACCATCGAGTAGCCCTCGCTTTCATCTTTTTCAATACTAAATGCCCAAGGGATTGACATTGATCACTTTAGGGTTAAACGTCGTAATTCACTTCCTTTTATTAAAAAAAAACGTCACTGATCATCAGCAACCAGCGCACTACAGTACTACCTAAAAATGTCTCATTGAAAGTGCTGCTAAACATACCCATGGCCAAATTTTGAATTTTCTTGTATAGAGTTCCGGGGTCAGCATTCTTGTTCACATCGTACATTGGAATCCATGTGGAGCCCTTCACCGAAGCCTGCAGGTAATGACACAGATCACATGATTCAGCACTAGCTGATAGGTTGAATTCATGATATTCTAGGGAATGCAGGGCGGAAGAGAGAGAGCTTGCCGAATAACACCTCATCAATGTAAACTCTCAAAATAAGATCTTGACTATAGAACGAGTATGCAATCCAATAGGCATTCCAACATTTGCAGCTAGACACGTGTACAGAAGTATACCTTAGAATGCTCGTTCGAGGGGCGCACATCCAGAAAATAGTAGTCACCACTCTTTAAATGTTCTCCGGCTTCTCGAGCAGACACGGAGATCCACGATCCATTTTTCAACTGCAGTGGTCCGTTATTGCTCAAGCTGTCAGCCAAACTACTATATATCTTCCCAACGTTATTTGTCACAAATTAACACAAATCATAACAAACCTCTTTACCGACATGTAATGGACAATAGCGAACGTCGAGTCCTAAATCAAATAGCAACCGAAATAGAGCTCCACTCGCCTGTGTTTCCCACCGTCCCTGCGCAGCTTGCATCTTCTTCATTTGCTGAGCCAAATTCGCCTGCACTGGTTGAACCTGTAATCACGATAGTGATCAGTCTGAATAGTTCCACGACCGCATATATCAACAACAAATAAATAGAAAACATCAAGACGATATAAAAAATGAAACAAAATCCACTTTTAAGAGATAACGCCAGTCTCAAGGCCAATTGATCAGCCTCGTAAGGCAATCACACTTACATGCAAACAAAACCTTGCATTTTGAGAATGTACACAACCTTAAAATCAAACCTCGTCAGCGTTACTTCGTCTACCAATAACACCTTAATCCGTTACATATTTTGCATATACTATCCAATTAATGCATTGTTTTCTTAGAATCTTCGTTTACTCTTCTACAATAACACATAAATATCCGACCAAAGCAATAGATGTAACTACACTGAGGTGAGAATTCCTCAATAACAGCGAGTTGAACAAAAGAAACAAACAAACGATATTTCCAATGAGAGCTCAAACTTAGGTCATGGTAAAAGCTTCACACCGATGCATGAGTCGAAGTAGAACGCAAAACGGGGACTCTCTTTAGAAACCTTGCATTAGGACTTCCGAAGCTCGCCATCTGAGAAAGCTCCTGCGCAACAAGTCTTCCTTCCTGCGGGAATCCTCGCAACAACTGCGACGATGATGCACCGGACGCCATAGCCGCCACCATTGCTGTCCTTGACAAATGAACTCTTGCGGTTAATGATCGCCGGAGCTTAAGGGCCTATAGTCACTGGAATGCGAGGCACACGATTAGACCGATCGCGGGACACGAATCTGCAACAACCGATACATCGGACATGCACACAAATTCATGAAGGAATAGCACAGCTGCGATGATGCTACTGCGAAAGGGAAGGGCCAATTGGGAAGGATAAGATGAAAGCAGCGAGCGTGCGACCGGAGGTCGAGGAAGCCGTTCGATGGACGGGGGCAGTGACCGGGTGGCGACAAGTGGGCTGAGTGGGATTGTGGCAGCGAGCGTGCGACCGGAGGTCGAGGAAGCCGTTCGATGAACGGGGGCAGTGGGCTGAGTGGGATTGCGGCAGCCAATTGAGAGTAGCCCGTGAACGGATGTGGATAAAGGTGGATGAACACTGGTAGGTCTGTCGAGCATATTCTGTTGGTTCAAATCTTTGTATGCCATCTGAATGGGCTGTGGTGCTGTATCTTCGGAGAGCTCCTCATTGGCCCGACGAAAGTCGTTGACGTAGTTCCCTTCATATAAGCCTGTATATGTAATAAAAAAGGAAAAATAAGAGGGACGGGTATAACCCAAAAAAACAACAATCAAGAGAGGAGAAAAGCCATACAATTTGTCGAATTATCACGTGTCTTCAAATTTTATTTTGGTTTGTATCATATTGTTAGGGAGGATCGTAAGGGCCATTTCTTCAAGTACTAAATGGTTCCCGTATGAATACAGAGGTAACATTCTTTAGGGGTTAATGTGCTTTGTCCACTTCGTTGGGATGTTTTCTTTCAACGAATTTTTCTTTGTCGTGCATTCTTCTACACATTTACCTATTTCCTAATGATATGTTGGCAACGTTACACTAGGTGTCTAAAGCATTGTCTGAGGAGATTTAAAAACTTCATCGAACGCTTTCCTTTATTTTCCATTATTGATTGGTACGTATACCACAGGCCTGCACTAAATATCACTTGTGTGTAATACGATTAGAGTATTTGCTTAAAGCATGGCATATTCGTTTTTCCTAAGTCTCAAAATTCAACTAGTTTTGTAACATTTTCACCAAATAGCATACATTAATTGGTGATTTTCCCAAACATTAATGTAGAGTCCATTATCTCAAGTAAATAACCCAATCTTTGTGTTGTTAAGCATAACTTGTGACAATGAACAAAGGGAGCTAGATAATGGCGCTGCATTAGGATTGTTAGGATTTCTTAGGATTTTTAGGATTCTTTAGGATTTTCTTGGGATTTTCTTGCAATACCCCTTCTTACCAAGCGGACGACACTATTTTGTGGGGGTAAAATGGTGAACCCAGGAGCGGTGGTGAGCAAGAACCAATTTTGTGTTCAACATCAATGATTTCTTTTTAAACAAGTTTTTCAAAAGATTAAAACTCAAAATACACAATCATGGGACCCTCTACATGGTTATAGGTGAAATTAAGTATTTTGACAAAAATTCTAGGCTCATGGCTCATGAATCCCAACTCACAATATAGCATTCCCTCCTACTAGGCTCCCTACAAGCAGCATTTTATTTCTTGGCTAATTTTTGCCTATATCTTACCTCAAAAGTCTGTTGGCAACTTTCACTCTAAGAAATCCGCGTGAAAAACTAGATGAAATTACCATATACTTCTTGAAGCAAAATCTCAATTCTCCAAATTTTGGATGAAAATAGCTTAGTAGTTTTTTGGATGAACTTCTATATATCATTCAAGTGTTTCAATTTTAGCCAAATTTTCCTTATCTGCCTGCATTTAGTCTGGGTGCGGGTCGCTCTACCTTGACAAAATCAAAAATTAAGGGAGAGACTAGGTGGACACCCCCCAATTGCTATGCGGACACCCCCATAGCCAAATCTATTAAATTTGAGATTATTATCATGCGGAAATATGAAATAAAATCAAAAGCAATACTTGAACGTACATCTGCATTTACAATTATTGCAAACACACAACAAATTTGCCTCATTTGTGACACAATTAGGAGCTAAATAAGTTGCTCACTTCATTTATTGATTTGACTCTTGACCATGTCACAAATGAGGTAAATTTTTTGTATGTTCGTAGCGCTTATATGTACAAGGGTATTCTTTCATTTTATTTTGTATTTCATAATCTTAACTTTAATAGATTTGGCTATGGGGCTGTCCGCGTACAAGGCACCTAGCCTATTGGACTTGATACTCGTCAAAGTAGCCGTTTCCCGTTCACACCTGAGTTTTGCACGATTTATTCCAGGTTTTAGGGTTTTGCATAATCTAACGTTCTCGCATCCATTCTCTCCAGGCTCGATTGGAGGGACGGGGGGTTTGAGATCAATTCGACTGTCGCATGATGTTTGCAAGAAAGATGCCGCAGGATCAGCAGGAGGACGATGGCAAGGTTAGGAGCCGGAAGCGCCAGTCGCCGTTGTCTGAGCTCGCGGAGAGACTCTCCATTCGACTGCGCAATTCTGAGGTGAGAGTTCGTTCGCTGGTCGAGGTAGCAGAACATAATTGTGATAATTTCTGTGATGGTGGAAACATTATGCACATGTTACTTTTTTAGGAAAGAGGAGATATCGCATTGAAGCTACTCTGCACGTTCCGTTTGTTAATTCTGATAATTTGGGTTTTTGAGGAGTACTTGGGATTTCGGTGCCACGCAGATTTAGAATTCCTCATTGAGAGACGTCGCTGAAGCAGTTTTTTTAAAGTGAAATTAGACCTAATTTTTTCTAATCTTCTTGTGTTGGCGAAAGGACATGTCTCAGTGTTATATGGTAGTAAGTTTTAGCGGCTTTTATGCTGTTAGATAGAATGAGTATTCGCAATTAGTTTCACGGAAAGTAGAGCTTATCCAGTTCAAGTAGCAAGTGTATAAAGTCTTTGGAGTATTAGTTGTTGCTCGTTGTACTTGTGTGGCATGCTGCAACTGACTGTGATGTGCTCGTGGTATGGTGCAGTATTCGCCAACCAGAGAAGAGTTGGAGGCTGTGACCAAATGTAAGAACGAAGTAATAATGAACTCACTGAAATATCCTCTCTTCTTTGGCGTAATCGCAGGGAGTGGTCAGTTGATTTTTCCTTCCTCCTTTTCAAGACTTGATTCACATCTTTGGAATTCGTTTTTTGTATTTGATAATGCATTTCTTTGGGCCGTGGTCATCTGCACACAGACAGGGCCTCTTAGGAGTCCTCTGTATAGAGTTACTTGAATCTTCCATACCTTTTGGAGTTTTGTCCTTTGAAAGACTGAAATTCTGCGAATATTTAGCTTTAGCTTCAATCTACCATCTTCACATCATGCACGTAATGAACAGATTCGTTGATTTCAGATACATTCTTTCGTGACGCATCTGATGGGACAGGTTCCTTGCATTGGTGCAGTATCTTACCGCCTGCAAGTCTTGGCACGCGCATGTACCATAGCAGGTATGAATTTATCCCTTTATAAATATCGTATTGATGCAAAGTAGTTTGTGTTCGCAAGTTAGTTTATTATGATGCTGAATCATATTCAGAGAGGGCTTTGGTAGTGCGCAGTAGCATCGTTATCATCATCAATGTCCATACATGTCTGTTCTTTTCCTTGACCTTTCTAAATCGTCTTCGTGATGGGTGGCAGTGGCATCTGCCTTTGGCCTGGAATTTGGGCGGCAGAAAGCGGAGTATGCGTGCATCAAGCGTTTCATTTCTCTCGAAGGAAGTCCAATAAAGTCAGTACTTGTTGACATGTATGTGCTCCCAGGAACGACGTATAACTCATGTGTCTCTTGTCTTCTTGTCTCGTTCCTTTGCGTTGCTCATCGGTGCTTTTGTTCATTCCTTTGAATTTTAAATATTCAACGAACGTAGCTGATATAGGGTCTTCTAGTTGTCTGTTCATACCTGGCTGATTTTCTTCCGCAGGTGCTTTCTCTGGGCTTGATATATGTCATTGTAGCCTGCAGAGAGATTTTCCTGATCACCCTCTGTTGCGGGAAGTGGCGCTGAGTCACTCTTCACATTTTGAAGGTGATGAGGCTTCAGAGCACAAGTTCCTATCCGATGGCAATGGTAAGATACTTTGACAATGATCATACGTTGTATTTTATGTACATGAAAGTGATCCTTCTAGACCAGCTTTGAGACCAGCTTTGAGAGTTGTGACAGACCGCAGAAGATAGTTACTGAACTGGCCCATGGTAGTACAGTAGTTCGGTTTTTGCAATGTAAGGATATTGACCATGAATAACCTCCAACCTCGACTGATCTGCCGCTACTTGGTGATGTAGGTAGAGGCTTTCCGATGGAAAATAGGGGCCTAAGCACCCTGGCTGATAATTCACCTGAATATGGAACGGACGATCGAGAGGGTCAACTAGCTGATCCCACAGGCAGATCAAGGAGCGTGGTCAATCGACGTGAGATACGCATTGGTAGAAGACAAGCTGCAGATACTAGGCATTCAGATATTTCTGAAGTAAGCTATCACACTGTTCGATTGCCGTACGCTTATAATATTATTCAGCAATGATAGCAGGGTTTCCTTTGGGGTTCATGCAGAAGAAAAAGATACTTCATTTGGTAACATGGAGAAAAAAACTGCTGAAGAAGACCATTTGCAACTAATATTTAGTGTGCTCGTTGGTTGCTTGATGTTGGTGTGTTTTCTTTGTCACTTAGCTGTCGTGGTAGATGGATTTTCAGCGTCTGAAAATTGTATGTTAATATACTACCTCTAGCTTTTACTAAGGATAAGTTTGTACCTTGCTGAATGATATTATGCTAGTTTTTAGCATTCCGCATAAATTTCTAGAATTTGACAATTTTGAATTTCCATTGCATATCCAATTGTAGATATTGAAATACTAACCTTTCATGATGTATCCTGTTACTAGAGATTGCGCCTATTTGAACTACCAACGTATCCTAGTTCTGGACGTTTGGTCTTAGTGCCGAATGCCGCATCCTGCAATGCTCACGCATGTAGAGACCTCAGTATTTTTTTAGATGAATTAAGTTACAAGTTTTTGGCCACCTTACGGGGAAATCTCTGACAAGTGTTATGGTTCCTTTTGTAGACTCCGGGAGTGGCAACAGATATTCTAGTGGATCCGTTTAGTTTTGGTGCCTGGACAGACGTAGACGATATTCCTAGTGCGACCAAAGAGAATGAAGTCACGTCGTCGAGGCGAGAGGTGCGGCGGAGTCGCATGACCAGCGAGCAGAAGCGAGAGCACGACAAAATCCTCCGTGAGCAGAGAGAGAGGGGGCAGCCAAGGCAACCAAATGGTATGTAGAAACTGAACTGGCATTGCTGTAAAGGTATAGATTCGAGTCATAGTTGGGGAACAGGGTTAGACTCTTGTGTAGAGGTTTATGGTTGTATAGGGAGCTGTGAATTCTAGCTAACTTGCAGGCATTTGGGACAGTGCTTCTTTAGGTACCAACCTTTATGCGCTGTCCTTCGAGGGTTCATTCATCAACATGCACATATGAAAATAATTTGAGCTCTCCACAATTGCTTTTCGAGGTTGTTCTTGCACTTGCTCTTACATTTTTTCTGACCTCGCTCTGATCTTTTCTCAAATCTTGATCCTGACTCAACTCAGACGAAGTAGAATTCAGAACCCTTAAGTTAGTCCTGCGACGAACTAGAAGTAAGAATATTGAGTGATCTTGCTCCATTCCCACTGTATGTGCTAGTCTATCGCTAAATAATATATATGAGGTCATAGCGCACAGTAACATCGGTTACCCTCAAAAGCACATTTCCAATTGGTTTCTTTTTCACTCTTTTACCTGTTTATTGAATTTCCATCACACAGCAAGAATATTTCCCATTTTGGAATCTAGTGTAGAAACTTCCTTTCCTTTCTCGAAAGCTTTGGATGCTCTTCGTACTTTTCAAAGTGGCAAGACCACTGGGAAAGTGGTTCTTGTATTAGATTGATTTACTTCCACCCCCATTTACAACCGGTCCCACTTTTCCATCCTTATTTACTTCCATCTCTGTTTACATCCGGTCCCACTTTTCCATCCCCATTTACTTCCATCCCCGTTTACATCCGGTCCCACTTTTCCATCCCCATTTACTTCCATCCCCGTTTACATCCGGTCCCACTTTTCCATCCCTATTTACATCCAACCTCACTTTCCCATCCCAATTTTACATCCAATCTTGCCACTGGAACATTCCATTTTCACCTCTTCTGTGCCCATGTGGACATCCAATTGCAGTTGTCATGTGGCTTGTGGCCCAAAGCGAAAGTCACTTACTTGCAAGTAAAGGCATATAACTGCAGTTGTCGATTGTCATGTGGCTTGTGAATCCATCCATTGGACGGAACTTCCATCCGATCCCACTTTTCCATCCCCATTTACATCCAGCCTCACTTTCCCATCCCGATTTACATCCGATATTGCCACTGGAACATTCCATTTTCTCCTTTTCTGTACCCACGTGGACATTAAACTGCAGTTGCCAATTTGCCATGTGCCCAAAGTGAGAGGCACTTACTTGCAAGTCGAGGTATGTAACTGCAGTTGTTACATGTGCCTTACGGCCCAAAGTAAAAGGCACTTATTTGCAATTAAAGGTATATAAGGAATGCCAAGGCTTGGTCATTCTCATTCTCACTTGTCAAGCATTGTTACTCTCCTGCTTTGCTCTCTTGACTCGATTACATAGTCTCTGTGAGTGAGTGAGAATCAGCCCAGCCGGCTCTTGTGATTGATTGAGATGGGCGTTTCTGTTTTCAAGCGCTTGGGCTATGGTGGGCGGGCTCCAAAGAGGGCCTTTCATAAGCAAACAACATTGTATTAAGTAATCTGGGAAAAAGGGGGTTCCCGTTTTGTACTTCACCTAAAACTCAAAAAGTCACCTTAAACCAAATTCGAAGGTATCAGATTTAGTTTGAGCCACTAAGATTTTTTCCCTCACAAATTCCTCCTCTCAAGTGTGGACACATGTACCAAAAAAATGCTGGAGCTCAAAACTAGGTGATCATAGAACCTTCAAAAGTCCCAAAAATGTACCCTTTTTCCCAGATTACTTAAAACGATGATAAACGTGAAAGACCGGCTGGGTGTAATGCCTACCCATGCTGCTCCTCCATCAAAGAAGTGGATGGGCAACGTTTCTGTGCATGACAGAGTGGGTCCTTGCGGAGCCCCACAGTGGCTCCCAGCCCAACAGAAAAGAAGCGTGTTTGAGCGTTTGGGTTTGGGCCCTGCTCGCCCACAAATTGCTTCGCAAATAATTGCGTTGGAAAACAGCATCACTGCTCCTCATCAGGATGTTAGACCAAAGGAAGTCCCTGCTGTGGATGCTCTTGATCTGCAAGAAGGCGAATGTACCCCATGATCTAGAGAATAGGGGATATTGGAGTGTACCCCATGATCTAGAGAATAGGGGACATTCGGTCCTTCAGTGCAGTGTTTTTGATACACTGTGAAAAATGCATGTACCAATCATTTGAATATAAAATGGCATTGGTACTTGACATCCAGTTCCATTTTCACACTTGTCCATTCAATGTTTTACAGCTTATTGAATGAGAATATTGTTCTCTAAATCCATGCACTCGTATGGAAATCGTGCATGATGATGCTAACCTTAGAATGTGTCTGAAAAGTGAATTGGATGTAAAATGGGATTGAAAAGTGAAATTAATTAGTTGTAAGTCCAATCCAGCAATTGGATTTTGAGATTCAGGTCCTTTGGTTTGCATCAATATGCAGGGAGATCCGAAAAACAACTGAAGGTCAGCTAAATGAAATGGGAAATCAAACAGACAAATTTGAAGACATTTATCACAATTTTTTTTCATGAATTCTGGTTGTTAAAACTCTCTATATTTGAGTGTCATAACTTTAATACTTTGACTTCAACGCCATATTTGTTAAATTGGGAAAAACGGAGGTACCATTTTGTACTCCACCTTAAACCTAAAAAGTTACCTTAAACTAGATTCAAAGGTATCAAATTTAGTTTGAGGCACTAAGATATTTTCCCTCGCAAATTTCTCCTCTCAAATGAGAGCACATGCTCCAAAAAAAACACTCGAGCTCGAATTAAGGTGACCACCTTAATCCTTCAAAAGTCCCAAAATGTACTCTTTTTCCCAATTTAACGTATATGGCGTTGTTCCTTACTAGAAATGTAACAAATTTTAGCATTGTTTCTTTCCCACGGTGTTTTAAGTTCCACAAACTAACAGAGATTGAAGTTGTTCCAAAAAATGACTAGCCTAAATTCTAATTAGTCAATTATATACATTTTGCATCTTACCATGTTAAGTGTAGTTTGCCTATAAAGACTAGCATACGAGGCTTGAAACCTCTAATCAATACCTTCATTCTCTATAATTGCCAAGTATCATTTTCCCAACGTGGTAAAAGTTATACCTTTTTTGGACATTGTGGTCAAAATGATAGTAGTATTTATGCACAGCCCTATGGAACTAAATCGTTGAGAGCACTCATAATAGGTCACTTGCCCAACCACCAATTTCACAAAATATCATGTCACAATCTTTGTTAAATTTTATGTGCACAACCCATATTAGGATACTGTACTATATATGGTATCTCTCTATAATACATGAAATGCTCTACTTCACAATTCACAACAATGTGGCTGCAAACATGACAATTTTGGATTTTATGCCTCATGCAACTACTTATGGACTGTTCATGTAAATGTGGACATTGTATGTCCTTAAATATTTGAGATCTTTCAACATTATGCATGCTGTTTCCCAAAGTTTTGTATGATTTCTCAACTGGACCCATCTTTCAATGTTTTAAAAGCATTTTTCAATGTTTTGCCAATATCCCTCAATGTTTTGCAAGCATCTCTCATTGTTTTACAAATCAAAGCAATTGTCGGACTACTACATACAGCGCATATACAATACCCTTGCATATCTTTACACCCATCCCATTCTACCATTCCAAAAACTTAGAATTTTATAATACAATTGGCAAATTTGTATTTTGTATCATTGACCTATAATTCTTATTCAATCCTAATCAAGCATACCAAATTTTGAGTTTCAAAAATCAAAATCTTATTTTTGGTGCATTATTTTAAATAAAATTCATGGTTTTACTTGACAATTGATTAAAAAACATTGGTGATGAATTTTTGAGATTTGATTGCATGGGTATGTAGGAATCATCCGTACGCACATCTTTCCTTTGAACAAATATCTTCAAAAAGTTTTAAAATTCCTTCTACAAAGGTTTTAATGTTAGGCCCATCATGACCAAATTTAGTAAAATAGATATCTCCTTTCTTTAATTAGACTTTAAGGTTTGACTCATACATCGTGGTTAAGTTGATCATAGTGATTTGTAAACAAGAAATTATTGACCTCATGATGCAGTTATGAATAGGTGGCCTCAAACGATGATGTTCACTCATATACATCTCGTTTCATAGGAGTGACCTCCTAAAGGCTTACTGATGGTACAATAGGGCTCCAAGTTCTTGAAATCAAAGGAATTCACACAAACCAAGTAACCAACAGTGAAGCGTGCATTAGGCTGGCACATTGGCTTGATTGTGTTGCGATTTTAGTAAACTCAATTTCCGGTTATGTCTATCGAGGGTGGCAGAGCAGTAACGGCGTGGTAAACACAAAATTCTGACTTCTGTTATCGGGGATGCGGAGCAGTGAAGGCATCAGAGGATATCGTGGTGGACTTAGACTTCATTGAGCCACTGGAATCTCCAGTCTGTAATAGGGGTGTAATCGAGGGTCTGAACGTAGCCTTGTCAAAGAGCGACTTGTTTTTGAAGTTGGATGTCGACCATATAGGCTCTTCCACTGCTGCTTCCTTCATTGCTTTGACAGCAACGGCTCCGGAACGTTCGAAACCTCCTGGAAAAACAAAAAGAAAACAACTAAGCCCACATCAGAGCTTAACCCCTAAACGTCGGCACGGACGAAAAACGTCCGTTGCCTCTGACACAAAAAACTCTGTATCCCAGAAAAAGACTAATTTTGATCTGATTTTTTTTCAGAAGTGGTCATAAAAGCATAGTGCATCATGAAAGGAAGAAGATTTCCTCTTGAGATACATTCATTTTGTTTTATAACCCAAATTGTGATACATGGTGTTAGCTCCCGAGCTGCCCTTCTTGCAATTTTCATGAGGGCACCATGCACTGTTGACTTTTCCAACTTTTTAAAGCAATACTACTGGTGTCCATGTGCAAAACACTGTAGAATGCTACAAACAAGGCAAGCCACAGTGATCCATCTATCCTTTAAGGGTTAAGTAGTGTCGACTAGAGAAGTCTATTGATTTCTTGAGGTGGAGTGGGGACTGGGGACTAGGGATGTACTGCTAAGGAATGGAGGTTATCCAAGCCTTGTGCTGGAAAACGCTAAGGTAGTGTGCTCATAAACCGTCCATCTAGGGCTCATCCACCTTTTCATGGTTTTCCATGGATGGGAGGATTTTTAGTTCATTTTTCAGACAAAGAAAAATAGGTGCGGAATGTAACACAAGTAGTTTCATAATTTTTGAAGCATTTTTGAATTACTTATGAATTCTCAAAGTTCATGTGTCATAGGTCCCTATTTATGATCCTAGACCTTCCAAAAACCATTCACTTGCAAGTTGTGAAGAGATTTGGGGAAGCAAGGAGAACAATTGGCTCTTGCAATTAAAAACACATCTTCTTTCATGCATTCAATGACTTGTAAGAGGCCAATTTAAGAAACAATGGTTTTAGAGCAAACTATCTTATATTGTGAGCAGGGATCCATGAACAATGTGTAGTGAGATTAGATTTTTTTGGCAAAATACTCAATTTCATTTAAAACCGTGTACATAAGACACTAGAATTATGCATTTTAAACTTATATCTTTTGAAAAACTTGCTTTTTTATTAGGTTTTTCATTAATTTTGAGTTCAAAATTGGTTCCTGCTCAAAAGCTCACCATTTTACACTCACAAAACAACATCATCCCCATTCTACAAATAAATAGTGAAGCTCTAATTGAAGCTCTTGGCATCTAAATATGCATTTCAAATTTCCAAACTTGATCTTGAAGAGGTATAAGGAAGAAGACTCGTGAATGGACCATCTAAGCAAAAGTGCGCTTTTGTAAAAAAATCAAGGCACCTTGATAAAATGGAAGTATTTTTGGTAGAAAGCCAAAGAAGAGACAGTTTATATGGTCATTAAATCAAAAAAATTGCATTAGTATGAAATAACTACAATTTATCAAAGCAAAAGATCCATAGGTAGCTATTCTTGATCATAGGTGGTAGCATTCATGATGATAAGGCGGCTTGTATATGGAGCACATGAGTCCAAAGAGCAACCACTGCAAAGATGAGAATGCATCAATAAGGCCCAGTGTGTAAGCACCCATTCCACATTCTGATACTCAAATTATGATTTAGCACACATTGTCATTTATTTTAGTATAATACAAATCTAAAATCTGTATTTTACAAAAAGACAAATCTGACCAATAAGCACCCGCAACAATGACTCATGTCACTCTCTTAAATTCCTAAAACCGGACATGCACAAGTAAAATTCCTGAACAGAGAATATGTGACCCATTTAAGAATCTTTACGCACATAGTCCGTTCAAAATGCCCGCTCCGAATTCGAACCTCCTACCTTAACCCAGTAACGACCATTAACGACCAGGGTTCTGAAAAAGCACTAGAAATCGACCACATTCTGATCGCCTGGTCGTTAATGGGTTAACTCCGTTTTTGGACGAGATAGCGAAACGAAGATTGCACAGCTCGGGTCCACATACTAATGTAATCGGAATCCTGAGCCAGATTCTATTGGTTGTTTGTATTAAAACTCATATCACTCCACTCTCAAAGTGATGCACTGTCAGCGTGGAGGCCACATGATATCACACTCCCTTCACACTCCTCCACATCGAGGTCGCTTACCTGGTCTGATTAGTACAGCATGACTGTATCAGAGGGCAGTCAACATGTGACCCAAGCGGTTCTTTATAGTATTCTGAAATTCACTAGATAAGTGTTGGTACCAGGAGTCTGCGTTCGGCTCCATAAAGCTATCGGATGATAGAAAGGCACTCTGCACAATGCCACTCCCATTTGTCAGACCACTTTTCAGAAATGGCAGTCTCAAGTGGCAGGCTATACAGAGAATCTTCCAGCAGAAAGGAGTTGAAAGACAGGCCCCAGTGGTCAACAGATTCAGGAGAAAATATCATAATATCATGAGGCCCACTGCAAAGAAAACTGAGGGTGGTCCTCACGTTGCCTCTGCTGAGGAGAAGAGTAAATTGTACAAATATCTTAAGGAAATTTAAGTAAAATGTTACATAAGCTAGATTCCTGCCAACCCCGGGTTTGGAGACTTCTCAGTGCCACTCCACTCGCATGTGCTTCCAATCATCCATTGTCTCGTGGACTTTCTTGAAAGCTGCCCATCTTCGCAGAATGATCTGTGAGCCTTGGTAGTGCATGGGGACCTCCTGGTACAGTAATTCGTCAACTGCTAGGTACCCTTTTGAAAAGTTTCGCAATCTCCACTCAAACTGGCAAGCTGCACTCCAATTCCGATACGTGTAAGTTGGAGATTCCTGTGTCAATAGAAAATATAACAAAAACTAGCCTGCACTTAATCCTTGTGTTTCCAAACGGCCCAAAAGTGTCTGCTTCGATACGCATTGCAGTTGAAATATGTCAGACAGTGAAAGTAAAAAAATGGACCAGTAGAACGAAGAGATCACACTCTGAATTTTAGAACAGCAAGTTTTGAGAAGGACAAATAGCTTCAAAAGTGGACTTTATGTTTTTAGGATGGGCACGTGGGATTAAGACTATCACAACATAAATTTGCCTTCGAGACAACTAGATGTAGAGATAGTCTAAAATTTCGTTCTGTCAAAGGCCTTCGAGTTGAACAAATACCTTCACTTCGGGTGCCAAACCCCCGTATGGTGCAAACCAAACTCCAAGGTCGACCTCCTCGAGCAGATTTCGCACCGCCAGCGAGCTCTCCGTTGTGTTGCCTAAGCCTGCGAGCCAAATGAATCTTTAGCACAAAGCATGGCTAAAAAAAACCCTAAACTTATGTTGCACGAGAGCTTATATGTTTTACTGAACATCCAAATTAAACAAACCATCACATTGCAGAAGCTGCCAAAACAATCTTCATGCTAGACAGAAATACATTAGCAGCAGACGATTACAGCTTCACGGAGAAGCAATCTACTCCAACTATTCGATTATGAAAGCAACACGGTGAATATTATATGTCTCACTAAATTTTGTTAAAAGTTAGCAAAGCCAAGTGTACTGTTCCGGCCTTGTTATCCAATTCCACCACCTATACAACCTTTCTTATATCCATTGTGCTTCTAAAATGGTACCTAAAGCTATGGAAAGTAAGGAGCTGTCCACCACATTTCTCAATATCTTTGGTGATCATTTTTGTGCAAAAACGGCTTGAAGATGATTTATAGTTAACGCAGAATTTTCAAAAGTCATATGAAATATCTTTTCAATCAAGTGGTAAGCACGAAACTCAAAACATCCAGAGACGGAGGAAAGAAAAGAAAAGAACAGAACAGACCTCCTGCTTAGATTCGCTGTGACACCCAAATAAGTCTTCCGCTTATCATGCGACAGTATAAGGTACGTACACCAATCGTTTCCTTCCACTTCAGCATCGTCAATGAACTCCCCGTCCTCTGAGTCCTCTGAGTCATCCCTTGTTCTGTTCACCACTTCATAAGGTGCCTTCCTCTTCAGAGGTTTGCTTTTTGCTGAGGTGCTGGCCAGGTGCTCATCCGAAACTTGGGTCATCAAATCTGCATAATCAGATTCGTCTATACCATACCGACCAAGTTCCTCGTAACTGATTCTATGTTCTTCCTCAGTTCCGGATTTAGCAATACCAACTATTCCAGATACTCTACGCCTGGATTGACCTACCTTTCCTCCTAACCACGAAACTAAATGTGGACCGTGAGCCAAAGAAATGCGTACACCTGTCGAAGCAGTTAGACTGAATTTGATCTGAACTAGAGATACGCTACAAGACCATTTGTTTGAGCACGTTGCCCTCCGAGGAACCTGCTGTGATGGTCGCAAATACAACTGTGTCAAAACCATGGCCTTCTGGCATGTCAACTTCATGGTAGGGTCGAACCTCACCATCTATACATGGGATCAGTAAGTATGGGGCTGGTAAACAGCAGAGGTCGATCCATGCCCTGTGCTTTAGAATTTCTCTGCAACCAAAACACCGTATTAGGCTTTGACGAATCCAACTGGAAAACTAAAACATTGATTACCTTCATATACAAAGCATGATTTTCTGAAGCGCCCTGCACATCACCCTCGTTGTTTTCAACTACTAAGCTAAACTTATCCGACAACATCAATTCAAAGTTTGACAAAAATCCTTCTCAGGGCTGATTCCACATTTAAAGGGTGGCCAGACCCTTTGAAATATCGTTCATTAAAATTCTTTAAATGGCACATCCACCACTGTGTATAAAGCATGTTGTTTGGAGCAATCTTCATTTAGTTCTGAAATTTCAAATTGTTAAGTTGCAGGTCCCGGCTTCCATTTGAGTTCACACAGGGTCCCAAAATGAATCCCATGCTTGCCCTTAATTGAATCTTGGGAGATTCAAAATTGAATCCCAAGTAATTTCTTACTGCTTCCGTTATTCAAGCTTTCTCTCAGATATTCTCAAATCATCATTTCAATTTCACTCTTGCACTTGATAACAGCAGGGATACGAAATCACTCCTTGCTCAACTGCCCATTGCTCATCTAAAAACAGACTCCATGCATTAATTCCTCTCTCTCCCAACATCATGAGTGAGCTATTTTAGATCACTTCAATAATCTATCTTTAACTTCACACAATTCGATTCAGTCACAATGTACGGGGAGTACCGGCATTTCGTTACGAGCTAGCCGGTTGATTTTGAGAATTGCCGAATTGAATTCAAAAGTTTAGGAAAGAAACTGACCATTTAACCCCTAAATGCCCAAGCGATCAGATTTGGGTCGCAACAAAACTTTGAAGATGGATAAAACCTTATCAAATCACTATTTTCAGTATTTTTTTCAATATAAGTTAGTTTTGAAGTCTATTTTCAACATCAAAAATCTGATTTTGAAAATAAAAATTGATAATTTTTCTATTCAAGAATTTGTACAAGGGTATCTTGAGTTTTCTAGTGTTGGAAGATCTTGAAAATGAGCCTCAAATATATTAGACCTTGGAGAAAAAATCACATTAGAAATCCATTTAAAAAATATATAGGAGTAGATTTTGAAAGTTGTAAATTGATTAAAGTTAAACATGTAATGACCTTAACCCCTAAAGGAATGAGCCATTTTTTCAATGAAAATCACTCAAAACTACCACTTTTGCAGGGGTTAGTAAGAAGGTAATTCTTTTTGAAAATTTGGGAAATCCAACCATAGGATCTTGCCCTAGATTGGATTAGGTACTTGTGGAAAAAAAATCAGGTCATTCCGGATGGACATGAGTGAGTTCTTTACATCTAAAGTGAAAAGAAAAGTTTTTTTTCATGCTCCCGCAAAATTTCAAAAGCCTTTGACCATTCTTACATGAAAATAATTGCTCTACACAACTTTGCGCTTTATTTTTCCCATGTAGGAGATCAAGTTAGCTATGTGTGGGAGAATTTTCAAATCAATTGGAACTACACAACACATAGGAAAAATCAGTAAGTAAAAAGAAGTAGAGAATGAGTCAAATCACTAAATTGTTAAGAATTTAATTATTAAAATGAAAAATGCAAATCCCAACAGTCATAATGTTGTGATAAACAATCTACATCCTTTGGTTTTGTTTTTTTTCCAAATAATAAAAATTGAGTAAAATAAAGGACTTCAAAGTTTATTTTAGAGTAGAGATTCCATAACTGCCTGCAAACAAAAACTCCTCATAGCTTTCATGTCATTAATTGAAATTGAATGATTCAAAGCTTCTCACCTATAAAAAAATCTAAAGAACCAATTTCAAATTTTAATTTTAAAAAAGTTTAATTTTTAAAGAAGTTTTTGGGCTGCTTGGGTGGGCAGTCCTCCCTTGCTTTTCAGATTTTCATGCATAACTTCTTCAATAATTGTTGGAATGAGGAAAAAATTAGATGCCCGCATAGATCTTTGAATTCCCCACCTTCAATAAAAGTTTCAGAAAATCACACAAAGTAGCTTATCCAAAGGTACATGCCTGAACTCCCACTTGTCCCCCAAAAGGGACAACAGTCCTTTAGGGGTTAAACCTCATATTTTTTTGGTAACCAACTTTTTAGATTTGACATGTGAAATGAGGATTAGAAAACTATAAGTCACTTTTGCAGTTTTAACACCCTCATGTTCAAACATTATAATCTTTCAAACTATAAGTGATATTGTTGTGTTTTCTTTTCCCATGTAATCTCTAACATGTTCAATAACTTGTGCAGTTACAATTGAAAAAACTTGATGAAATTTTTGAAAAGGTTGGTTGATTCTTTTGTTTTATGAAAATTCTAAGAAACTCAAATAGGGCTTGGGTATCGGCTTAGCCGGGAATATACTCTAGACAACCGGTTGAACCGGTTGACCCAAGAGAGAGAATGTATGATATTGGCCGGTTAAGCTAAAAAAAACTCCCCGGACTGTATTTCAGTGTCCCCTATCAGAGGCTTAATTGACGAATTTGAATGCATTTAGAACACCCTGTGAACTCTCAATGCAGCCATGTGATGGCAATTCAGAATCTAAGCTCACCATGGCTTCTGAAAAATATGAAAGGCGGTTTGGATATAAAACTTATTCACTACAGCAAGAAAAAAATCACACGTATTATTAGACAAAAGGCCTTAATGCACGATATACACCGTAAGTAAACAATTACGCATCTACTGAATACTCACAAAAACGCGCAACACAGCATCGAGCGTAACCCCAATCATAAAAGTTCACGCACCACACGAAACCCTAATCACGTCTTTTACACACCAAACGAAAAAAGAAACCAAATTTCTCAGTAGAATATGAAAAAAAGGACTCCGCTTTCGTACCAGAATTGTTGTGTCTGACTAAACTCATCTCCTTCGGAAAGAAAACCCTAAATCCTGTATCCAGATCGCACCAAAGACCCTAACACGTTCATAGGGCTATGTCTACACCGCACCGATAAGCAGGAATTTCTGGCTTCGACACCACAAGCGCGTCTGCAACGTTCTCTGGGCACCAAAAATGGAAATAATCGGAGATCGTAACTCGAGGAACAAAGTGACGAGACTCACTTGATACGTACCTGATTTGCAAATTCGCCCTTTCAGGAGATCACGAGAACGCTGGTCGCTGAGCTCCGGAGCATCTCCACGTTGAATGTCACAAAATTGCTGCGACGAGGAAGAAATGCATGGGCTCGGCTTCGTGGCAGGTAGCGTCCCGCAGAAAGGAAAGGAAAAGGAACGGAAGAGTGTTCAGTGGTGGGAGAAGGAGAAAGCCTGGGAGGTCATCCAAAGAACGAATGTCGTCGTCGGCCACACAGCCCCTCGACCTCTTTAATGTCAACATGACCTTTTTAATGTCAACATGACCTCTTTAATGTCGCATCATGTGATTTCACATGCCAAAATCCTAGAGATCGAACTTGTCGTAGGACCTCAAGTTGGTCCAATTCGCAATCCATTCGGCCATCAAGTGGATCAAGGTCTTGATTGAGCTCTAGTGTAAAGCCTTGTGATTTAATTGATGGTTCAATTTCAAATTAATGATTGAGCTCCTGCTTCTAAATTGAGTTAACGAATTTATAGTAACTCAATTTTTTTGGTTTTTATTCAATTTTCGACTCAATTTTCTAAGGGAATATCTCATGGATATCCCTGAAGTTTGCAATATTTACACAAATACTCTAACTTTTTCAGAAATTGCATAAATACCCTTGGACCAGAATTTTCAGACATTAGTTTTGTTGTGTATGCCACTTCCCTTCTTCTTATGAGGTTATGTTATTTCATTTTTTTTTGTTACATTCTCTTCTTCAACATTGGTTACAAAAGAAGTACAAGCGCAACAAATAAAAGCCTAAAACTATGGTCCAAGAGTATTTGTGCAATTTCTAAAAATGCAAGGATATCTATACATATATTGCAATCTTCAAGGTTATCCACAAAATTTCATATTCTTCAATATTATGTCTTAGCTCCTGAGCACCCGGGCAACAATATACTGTCGCTCAAAAAGCTGGGTCAACTCAATTTTGATTGTTATAATCTCATTGCACGTCCACTGAAACAATTTCCAATCAAGCCTAGCATGATGGAGACTCTTTCCACTAACAATTCATATGGTCGGATCTTGTGAATTGTATTTTTTAGTTCGCACAGGCACTTTAATTGCACACAAGTCAGGCTTCTTTTGTTTCAACTTTGGGTACTCTAGGGTTAGGGTCCAATTGATGACCCATCTTGAGGATTTAGGCAACCCCATTGGTTCATTTTGGTAATTCTTGAATTGGGTCAATAACTGGGCCCTTACATAAAGTGGATTTTATATATTATCTTTGCTCTTTCACTACATTGATTTGTCCTATTGGTGAGTATAAAATTGATTTACCAAAGTTGAACTATTTGTGATGTAGATAAATTAGTACATGCAAAAACACTTTTGTGCTATGCTGATTTCTATGGAAGAATTGTTTCCATAGTTACACTAGTTAGCCAATGGCATCGAAGTTGTGATTCTTTTTAGTAGGATAAATCAATGTTGTTTGTCCATCATGTACTTGATTTGGTGAAAGAATTGAATTACTAATTAGTCCACTTGAAGTTAAGTAGGCTAATTATCTACTAGCAATAGAAAACATTTACAAGTATTAGGATTACAAAAAGAAACAAAGCAATGAAATAACATATTTTTTTGAGAAGGCTTACAGTATGATTGTTATTTCAATAAAGAAAAAAAAATCTAGTGGTCCATGCAAAATCCACTATGTCGTTGTGGTTATTTTGTAATTAACAAACAAAACAAAAGATAATCCAATAGATCTGAAGACAACATAAATAAGTCATAAAAAAACTTAGTAAAAGTAGTGCCTATGTTAAGTTCATTAATATCCATTATTATAACACAATTGATTTATTCACATTTGAGCATTTATTTGTGATCACTTGGACAATTCTATATGGTCGGCTTGTGATTGCGAAGATCCTTGTTTGTAAAATTATGCCTTTCATATATGTTTCTATGTTCAAAATTCACTATTGAACATTTTAAATGAATGCAATAAATATGTTAACTTGATAAAAACTTATTCGCTTAGTTGTTTGTATTTAAAATACTTTTGAACAAAATTGTTTTGTACAATACAATATAATATCAGTTTTGTTACAAGTTCCCATTGCCATATGCTCCTTATTGTTTTTGGAAAATTACGCTCCTTTACAATAGTTTGTGATATGTGCTCCACTCCAACTTCTAAATTGTGATAACCTCATATAACTGCTTAAATTTCTAATCATTGTTAATTTTCATATGGTTTTATCTTTACCACAAGAGGATTATTTGTACTCTAACGACAATTTGTGTTACTTTGAGGTTAATGGGAACATGGCCACATCTAATTCCATTATCATTTATATAATAAAGAAGTTAGCAAAACCATTTCACAAAAACTAAACAAATATAAATAAAGAAATATTTTTACTAACTTAAAAAACAATACAAATAGAAATAAAACTTTCTATATGTATTTTACGGTATTTTAATTTAATTTAATATATTAAAACATTGTTATGTGGAGCACTTAACCCCTAAAGGACCAAGGAGCCCACTTTGGGTTTTATGAGAACTCAGGCAGGCTCTATTGACTTCATAATTTGGAATTTTTTCATGAATTTTTTAGAATGGATGCTACTCATTATAATCTACATGTGAAGTTTTGTTTCATGTCATTCCAATAAGTCATGCAAAAGTTAGAAGGTTATTTTGAATTCAATGTCAAATAGGGTAGCAAAAATTATTATTTTATTATTTTATTTATAGAATTGTATAGATTGATACCTACTCAAAATAAACTGAATCACTCAATTCCAAATAATGAGGTAAGAGTTAAAAGGAGTTTTATATTGCGGGCAATGAAGGTAAGAAGAGGGTAGAAAAAACATATAAAGTTATTTTTTACTCTCAATTTTGAAAATTTTCAAATGAAAATGAAAATGTAAGGTGCAAATTGTTTGTTAGAGAGCTCTCACCATTGGGATTAACAATTTTCAAATTCTTCCAAAACTTATTAGCATATTAGTTATATCTTTCATTTATCAATACCATTCACTATACAATTTTTATAAAAATGAATTCAATATTTTTTTTGGTTAAATTTTTTTATATATGCTTTCAACCCATTTTCCAACATATTGCCAAAATTGCACAAGAAAATACAACATACGTGTTTTTCTCTAAAAAGTTTGAAAAACAAAACTTCACCTTCTGGAAGGACTAGAGAAGTTTAGGCACATTGATCTTGCAACTGGTGGGAATATTCATTCTAAAATTTTGGGACAATTGTTCTCGTGCAAGTCAACCAAAGGATCCTACGGTTGGATTTGTTAAAAAATATGTTTCAATGAAGATTTTAACCTTGCTTTGGAGACTAATATTTTGAAGCAGTTTTGGGCCTCTAAACACACAAAAAATTTAGGGGTTAATGAAAATCTTAAAGTTCTATTTTAAATTTGCATCAACAAAACATTGCATTCATAATACCAACAACACTACTTTGAACTAGTATATATATAATTGAAAATTGTAATCAAATATGACAACAAAAAAATTGGCAAGCATGAAAGGGGTCCTTAAACACACACTTGTGACCTTACATATTTATGTGATGTCACTTTCACACAGGAAACTATTGTTAGTCAAGTTCTTTATTATCACGTGTATTTTAGGGTCTTAACATTGTGATATTAAAGAAATCCGGTCGACCTCGTTAATCCAAATTCGTCTGCCGAGGCATAAACCCTTAAATTCTTAAACCCTTAAATCCTTAAACCCTTAAACCCTTAAACCCTGAAACCCCAGTTACCCCGGTTTCTAGTACTGCTTGTCCGTCGAGGTGAGTTTAGGGTTTTACGATTCGACTCTCCAAGCTTGTTCGAAAGCTTTCTCTTCTTCATTCGCGCCGTTTCTATTCCCCCCTATGACCTGATGTTGCACCGGCCCGAGTCGCAAGGCAACCTTCTAAGTTAGTGCACCCGAATCTCAAGCAACTAACCCTAAAATCATTCCAAGTTGAAAGAACTTTCAAATCTCTGGCAGCGCTTTATTAAAACCTCAGCGACCGGTTTGATTCCCATTTCTTCTTCTGTGCGAGTTCACCATCAGTCGCAAGCTCTCGGATTGCTTTCTAGTGTCCAGCCCGTGATTTCATTTTTTTCGTTTGCATTAGATGGCTAGGGTTTAGAGTGGAGCCGAAAGCAAGGTAGGTAGAGAAAGCATGACGAAGGCTAACAAGACTAGGAAGTTCGCACAAGTGAAGCGAATGCTTGCGCCGAAAGCTATCAAACAGTAAGTTTTTGTTTCCATTGCAACAGTTTTGACGTCTGGTTATCAAACTTCGTCATATGAGATTTGGAGTATGTTATTCAGAATGTGTTCCGTTTTTCTTCCTGTGCAGTTTTGATGCTTTTTGTTTGTGATATGCACAGATACAAGGACGATGTTTTGAATCCACAGAAAAAGGATTCCAGCATAGAAAAGCTACCTAGAAACGTGTAAGCGAACTCTTTCAACAATTGTTTCCTTTTCTTTTTTATCAGTTGTATGTTGGTCTTATTATACCTTTATCGGTTTGAAGAAAATGCGAGCACTTGCAATTGTTAGTGTTCGACGATGCTTAGTCTATTATTTTATGATGCAGACCGAATACGTCCGCGGCGCTTTTCTTCAAACATAATACTGCACTTGGACCACCTTATCAGGTTATAGTGGATACGAATTTCATCAACTTCTCTATCCAGAATAAGGTATGAATCTAGGGTTTCGATATTTGCCGTATCTGTTTTCTCAATAATTTGGTTGCACTTTATTTTTTTTGATGGCTAGTTTGTACTGCAAGGGGATCTGGATGAGGGAACTAAGCATATTATAGGGTTCCTTCCTTCAGATCTGATGCTTTGAGAACCCTCAGATTGATCCTAATCTCCACTTCAGATAGCTCTGTGAAGCCCTTCGTAAGGCACTAACCCTATGGAGGGGAATGATTAGGGTTTGTGATAAGTCCCTGCCGTCCTGCGTAGCACTGGATTGAATATTTTCGAAACATAGTACTCTTGGATTTGATTTCATTGACCTGTGTTTTTATGTATGCATTTGAGTCCTATGTACTTTGGATAGTTTGTTTGTAGTGGCAAAATACAGATTAGCGAGAGATTCATAGAGTTTTGGCTTTCTTTGAGTTCATTGCTGTTTTGATTGTTTTGGTTCAACGTAGTCTTGTATGTGACTGGTGTGCAGTTGGACCTGGAGAAGGCGATGATGGACTGCTTGTATGCAAAATGTAAGTTACTTTGCTAGTTATGAAGGTTTAGCTGTTCTTTGCTGGAGAATAGGGCTTCAGGATTATGTGAAGGTGATTACTTTTTGGTAAACTGAATACATGGATTATGAGCATGTTGGGGGTTGCAGGTACACCTTGTATTACAGATTGTGTAATGGCTGAGCTAGAGAAGCTCGGTCAAAAGTACCGAGTTGCTTTGAGGTATGTCTTGGATGCACTTCTTTATATTAAATTGTTGGTTTTTGGATCGTTATTATATACATTGAACAGATTTTTTGAAAGTGCATTTTTTGAGTGAAAGGTTTATCAGAAATTGCTTTGTTAGGTACAATTTTGTGTTGACATCACAATCTGAGTTACACCCATGTTGCTTTTACGTCAACCTGCAGTTTAGTGATTATAGAGGACAAAGTATCAGTAGAGATGTGCTCTTTCATTCGATTATAAAAAATGTTCATGGTCTGAGTCTTGATGAAAAACACTGTTTATGTGAGTGTTAATTCCTTGTGGTATTGTGGGCAATGGCTAGCAGAGTTGCAAAGGATCCACGGTTTGAAACGTTGCCTTGCACCCACAAGGGTACATATGCTGATGATTGCATTGTGGAACGCGTTACTCAAGTAAGTCCAATTCTTGCTGCCTAGTTCTTTCTGTTTTTTTCTTAAGTATTGTGGAGTGAACTCAGGGCTAAAAATTTAGAAGTGTTTGTCTTGAGTTATCTCGAGCTTCTTTGACGTTGGTGAGACTTAAATAAATCTAGTAGTTTTGTGAAGTTTTGTGCGTATTTTGACATTGATGAGACTATGTGCAGAGCAAGTGCTACATTGTGGCTACATGTGATCGTGACTTGAAGCGTCGTATTCGTAAGGTGAGACTGTTTGCACTTGTATTAGAGTAATGTTTCCAGCTTATGACTGTACTGCTTATTTGAGCCAAAGCCAGTGATGGTGGCTTTTAGTTTATTACTGATCTTCTGTGCCAGGAATAGGTTTCTGCAGGTTTTTTTGCAGGTTTTTGCAAAGTCATCCGGTCCGTTCTCATAGTTTTGTTTATTGCAGATTCCTGGTGTTCCCATCATGTATATTCAACAGCATCAATACTCTATCGAGAGATTACCTGAAGCCACAATTGGAGGAGGTAATTATCTCTTGGAAACAGTAGCCGAGTGAAGTTCTTTGTTCGTTTAGACCTGCATTTAGTATTGATGCTATGAAGCCTGTTTCTTCCTCAATTATCTTTCTAATCCGTGATCTGTGGTTGATGCCTGGCAGCTCCTCGAAAGTGAAGTTCAGGCAGTTTACTAGTTTTTCATTTGGAGGTGCCTATGCCGATACTGGAATCGAACCCTTACAGTTGCATAGATAGTACTTAGGGAGGTGTAACCCTTCATTAGAGTAGATATTGTGATTAGTGAGTAATACATTCACAGCTTTACACATGTCAAAGCTACGTAGTTGCTTGTGCTTGATTGTTGCCTGTTGTGGGACTAAGTAAGAATCCACATGAGATCTTCCTTCTTTTTTTTTTCTGTTTTTAGCAAATCCTTATTTTGTTCTTGCTTTTCTGTTTCTTTCATCTTGAAAGGCAGCAGCTGTTACAATTATTGGTATAATGGAATGTCGAGGGAGTCTAACTATTAAAGGCTGGGCAATACTTGATTGTCTTGGAGACGGTCAATGATGCAGAGAGTGAGGGTGATGTTGTATTTACTGCGCAATATGAAAACCCCCTGGAAGATTTTGTATGTATTGTGTACTGGAGTACAGAACTACCAGGGGGCTTCCAGGGAATTAGGACATTCCAAAAGTTCCGGAAAACTGTGTACAGTACCTGGATGGAGTGGGAGTTAAAGGCTCTGACATGCTGGTAGTGCCCATGATAATGATGGTGAAGGCCTGTGCAAATCTGATCAAAAGAAACAGTTGTTGCACCTGGTGCTGGTTTTCTGCTGCATTTTTTGTATGGGAATTGATATATGTACCACCCCTTTTCGATTATTCTACTACATCTAGTATACATGGCCAATATTTTCAGTATTGAAGTAAGTGTGGACCACGGGCCAAACATCACTAATTTGAAAATACAAAATACTAATTTGAAAATACAAAATACAGCTTGATATACAAGTTGCAATTTTAATTGGGAATTACTATAGCGACACCCTAAATTGCTAATGGGACACCCCTTTGAGCATGAAAATGTGATTTTTAATGATGATTATGTCGATTTTTTTATTTGGATCAAAAGATTTATTTCACCTTTATCATTCTAAAGCTATACTTAAAAAAAATAGGTGTGCTTAAATTTCAAACTAAAAATATAGGACTTTTGAGTTACTTATAGCAAAAATATATCAAAAAATAGTGTTGGTGCAATAAAATTTCCAATTTTTTTGTATTTTTCATGTTTTCTTTCAAGGAGGTGATAATCTCAAGATTGAATGAATGATGGACCATTTAATAAATCAAAAATAGCACTAAATTATCAAATTTCATGCTCAGAGGGGGTGTCCCGTTAGCAATTTAGGGTGTTGCTGTAGTAATTCCCTTTTAATTTTGTTTTTTAGCTGTCACTTTAAAAATATCTAAATTAAACTAAGCATATTTTAGATATTTTAATTGATACCATGAGCAAGATCTAGAGCTTAAAAAATATATAAAGGTGCAACTTTTAAGTCAAGTTGTATTTTCAAACTAGTGATGTTTTTCATGTGGTTCACACCTACTTTAATATAATAATATTGGTCATATATAATAGGTGTGGTAGAATAGTCAAAAAGGGGTGGTACATATATCAATTCCCATTTGGTGTGTATATGTGTACTCTTTCTTTGAGTAACAGCTGATAATTGAGACAAGGTGGCCTAAAACTAAAATTGCCGTAGGACACCCTAGAAGTTTGTTTAATCTTTAAATGCCAGTTGGTCACTGTGACCATCTTTGCTACAATGTTCTATATTGTTTTGGGAAGTGCCTAGCAATTATAATATAATTTCCTAAAGTTGCAAAAGTCAACAATTCATGGTGACCTCATGAAAATTGCAAAAAGGACAATTTGGGACCTAACATTGTGTTTTGAGTCTTCTGACAATTTGGGTTACGTAAAAATATGAGTGCATCTAATGAGGTAGTTTTTATCCTTCCATGATGAACCATGTGTTTATGATCACTTTTGAAAAAAAATCAAATGAAAAATGGCTTTTTTCTATTGAAGTCAGAGGACAAAATACATCCTCCTTAGTATTTAGGCAAGGTTAACCGCTCATCACTTAAGCAGACAATTTTGTTCTCATTTCTTGTATATTTTGTGATCCGCGAGGGGTTAACCCTTAACTGTCATGTGGAAATAATAGATATGCTGTCGTATAATTGGTATCAGATATATTGTTGTATAATTTGTTATTTGTTATCAAAAATAAGTTTTAATTTGGAATATCAAATAGCTCACTAGAACAACATTAATCTATATTCCAACTTCTTTGTTGATCTCAAATGTAGTAATGTGTAGATCCACTCCAAATAAAAGAGAAGTACTTGTATTGTATTGATTGTAGAGGGTCTTCTAGATGTTTAGGGGTTAAGGCATCCTATACTCTGGAAGTGTTAACTCATAAGCGCCCATGCCATTTCACCCAAAAAGAAGGGTTTTGGAAGACCTAAAACTTTGATGCATTGTATATTAGTCAATCAGATAACCCACAAAAAGTATCTTATGAAAATAGTGGAACACTTCCTTAGAAAACGGCTTACAAATTTTGGGAGCAATTGATTGTGGGAGATGGGAGATTTTAATATTTGATCAAACAACATGTGATGGCAAAATCTCAATTTTTGGTAGGTAGTTGCCATTTGATGATTTTTACAAAATTCTATAAGCCCCTAATTCATCTCAAATTTTGTGAGCAGCAAGATTAGATGTGAATGCACACATTTGTGGATTTTTGAACATTGTACTTCTTTTTATGTTAAGTTTTAGGGCTTCAAGCTGCTATTGCATGGTAAACAATGACCAACACAATTGATGAGGGTTGCCACAACAAAGGTCTATAACATGCTTGAATTCTTGGCAACAAATTTCCCTCTACCACAAAGCACATGCAAGGAAGCTTGTAAGGAGTATTGACTAGTTAGAGCTTGTAAGACTTTGCTTGCCACCTTGCCCCATATGGTGTTTCACCCAATCAAGGCTCTCCAGGCACTTGTACAATGTTTGGCATGCTTTGTCAATACTCCACTTGCATGAACTGCTTGAATGCCTTGATAAATGTAGTTTATAGCAAGGTCAAAAAAAATAAATCTAGTACCGCAAATAAGACTTTGAAATCATGTGAGGACGCTTTTGGTCTTTGGGGCGTTCAAGGGTTAAGGTGTCCTATTTGTACATTCTAGAGGTATGATAAACAATGTCCTAAATTGCCCTTGTTTTAGAAGCATCTTCTTACAATGAGATACACTTTGGCAAACATTAAGATAATGAGTGTATCAAGTTGGTACAACTTTTGATTATTGTAGATTCTTTTTATTTCATAAATTTATTACTAATTGATGGACATATTAAAAAAGTCAAATTGAATAGGCTAGAGGGTTGGTTGTGAACTTTCTTGTCTTTGAGGGAAAATTGGTTGAAGTTCTTTTTTGAAGTGTGTGAACCTTTGAAATATTTTTTTAAACTTTAGTTAAATAGAAAAAGCTGCTAAGAAAGATGCTCTTTAGATACCTCACCTTGTTTTGGCTCCTATGAATGATTGTAGAAACAGTTACTACATGTTTTAAAACAATGCCTTGGTTAAATGAGGCTATAATGGAGTACATGAAATGGTTTGGGTTTTATTTTGAAGGGATCTTTTTTGTAGCTATGTCCTTGAATAAAAAAAGTTACTTACCATATGAGAACATTAATGTTAAGAATGAGTAGAAAAAATAAATAAGGTTGGAAGTTCATTATGAAACTATGTGAATTCATTTTTAAATTTTAACTTTGAGTCTTCCCATGTTCAATAACTCTTTATTGCTTGCATAGTTAACAGATTTTTTTTTTTTTTTTTTTTTTTTTTTTTTTTTCATTTTATTAGCCAAGTTAAATGAATTGTGGATGTATGTTGTAGATAATTTGGGTATTGTTTGAATAAAGAGATCTATTTCTATATTAGAATGTGCTTCAACTATTTTTACAACAAGCTTAGTTTTTTACTAAGTTCTAAAAATATGTGAATGAATTTTTTGTATTTGAAGACATCTTAAATACAAGCAAAGATTGGATTTTGATACTTTCAAACCTTGAGCAAGGATTTAACTTCATGGACATCTCACCACAATTCTTGAAGGTTGTCAAATCCAAAAAGTGGTATGCAAATGATTTCTATGTGACTAGAATTGATGATAGACCACATTATTTCTTCTATTGTTTGGAGTTTCTAAATCTTAAATGTGAAATACATGTTGTGAATTTTGAAATTGCCTTGTATACTATATGTAGCCAAAAATGGATTTTGCAAATTTCATGATTAACAGTACACGATCTTTTTTAGATGAATATATGCAAAACATTAGGACATTTCCCAATGTTTTACATTATCCATAATCACACTCATAGTTCACAATTATACATAGAGTCCATACTTTCATGGATAGTCCTTTTGTGAAAATTATTTCCATTTTGTGGAGTCAAAGGTGCAAAAATAAAATGGTGCTAGAATCCATAGGCTAGTTGATTTATGATCCTTTCCAATCTCTCTGCTACTTCAATTTTAACTTGATTAGAACAACAAGGTACAAGGTCCACATGCACCATTTTCTCATGGAATGAGCGACACTCTATTAAGGGGGTAAACATATGACATCAGCTCAAGTAAAATTATAACATTGTTCATTTTTATTTATCATTTTGTTTATGTACTTTTTGTATTTATTATAGGCATTCATGCATTGGCGTAGTTGGCAATTTGAATTTACAATTTTCATAGCATTGTTAGTCACATGTTAGGGCTGATTTCACCCTACTTTGGTAATCACTTTCACCAAAATTTCATGAAAAACTACAGTAGTTGATTACTAGTTGCTTTTGATAATTACGCATCTTCAAGTCATAGCTTGTACTCCCAACTTTGTTTCTTCAAATCATAGATGTACTTTGATGTGATTGTGGTGTAGTTTGATTTGATTTATACAAATTTTTAGAAAAAGTCATACTTTACAAATTAAAAGATATATCTTCATTTTTTAAATTTTAATACACACCATTGACAATCTGACATGTTAGCATTATGGTATATTTGCATGTAATTAATTTAGGTAAATTGATAATATTTGTAGGAATTATCAACTTGAGTTTGAGTTGAAGGTCATAATAATTTTTTCCAGAATAAGGAGTAAATTAATTTTATGGAATTTCAATTCTATTTCCATTACTTCTTGCACTTATTTAAGAAACTTGACTACATTATTATGAGCTTTGTCCAAGTACTAGTTTGCCCTCTTCCATATGGGTAGAGATAACACAAACCAAGAGCTTGTTTTATATATGTCTAAAACTCATTCATCAGATTATAGAAAAACCTAGTCATATACACAAATGACAAAGAATGTTTGGTTTTGGGACGTATACATATATTTTTCACTCCGAAAGCCAAAATTCAATAATTTGAATCAGAAATACATACTTTGAATTCTTGGTTGTCTTGGAAGGTTCTTCCTTGATTTTATGAGATTTAAAATTTCCAAGATTTTTAGGTAAATGTGAAACTCATAATGTATTTCAAACTTCAAAGTTTGATAAATTCTTTCAAAAAAAATACCACTTGCTACAATAAGGCTCAAATGTAAGGTAGGCGCACCCATCCCCGTCATGTCCCCATGAGCGTTACCTCACATTGTTAGGGATTAACAAATATAAATCAAATGGTTATTGGTAATTAAGTGATAATTATGGACTTATGGGGTGACAAAGTGATGGTTGTGGGTGACTTGAATGACGGTTTTGAGTACCCATCTCACTATTTAAGAACCAACAAGCCTTGTTTTTTTAGCATCTCTTACACACAATTCCTACAATTTCACAAACTTTGGACTTTGAAAAACCTTTGTCAACTAATGCTTGCAATTGAAACCTTGAAATTGATGCCAATATTTTTGATTTCCTCTTCCTAACTTACAATATTTTTTCAAAGTTACTCAATTATTTTACCTACTCCAAAACCCTTATTTCCACCCTTATTTCCACCCTTATTTCCACGCTTATGGGTGCGCCTACCTTACATGAAGAGTTGGTTGGGCAACCCCACTCAACCCAAATGTCCCAGCCCCCATTCAATATGAGCCGTAACGCCACCACTCACTATTCACGACAGTACTCACTACTCTTCGACACGCGGGAAACCCCGGTCCCCCTGCGCCACGCGGTCAATTTCGGAATCCTACGTGGACTCCCGGGTGGGAGCCAATCAAACGTCGTCGTCTCCACCCTCTCCACTTCCCCAAGGACAGAGCTGGTGCGAGATCGTTCACCGCAGCGCCTGCGGATTGATTTGCAGGGCAGGAGAGCGTTGCTGGCAGAGTGTCGGTCAGTGCAGAGCGCCCCTCTGAAAACCTCCTCTGCTCTGCTGCACTTCGATTGTCAGAAAACACGTTCATCACTGCTGCCACTCCCGGTCTTTCTCACTCTCGCCCTTTCTCTCTCTCTCTCTCGTCAGTCTTTGAGCTTGTGCACTCACTTAACTTGCTCTAGCTCCTCGTGTGCCGTTTTCGCCTTCTTGGACTTCGGCCATCTCTTGGTTGCTTACTTTGCTTCGGAAATACGCGCCTGCGCATGGTTTAGTATGCTTTGTTAGTCCTTATAGGAACCCGTGCATACGTGCGTCGGCGATCCAAGTCCAGGTATAAGTGTACCTTTCTTGTATTTGCTGTAGTTATCGCCGTTTTTTCTTAAGTTTGTGACTTGTGACCGACCAGGTGCTTCCAACGCCTCCGTTTTGACGACATTGTTCTAAAACGTTATTTAGTGTCGTTATACGAGGTTGCTCTCTCTGTTATGTTTAACAAGCTCGTCGTGAAATGTAGTACAGGTAAGCGGTGGAGGAGGCGCAATGGTGCAGAAGCAGCAATCGGTGACGACGACAGAGGCCAACGGGGACACTAGTTGCGGCTCTCTTCTGCGCGAACTTCAGGTATGTCTCTCTCGCAACTGTTTCAGTGACGTCTATGAAACGCGCAGAGCGCACTCGCTTACCGTTGTAACTGGTAATGAGCCATGGCGTCCGGGTGTGGCGTGCAGCATATATGGGACGAGGTCGGGGAGAGCGACGCGGAGCGAGACAAGGTGCTGCTGCAGCTCGAGCAGGAGTGTCTACAGGTCTACCGACGCAAAGCGGATGCCGCCAGCCATACCCGCGCTCGCCTGCATCAAGCTCTAGCCAGCGCCGAATCAGAATTCTCCACCTTGTTTTCGGCTCTAGGAGAGCCCTCTTTTAGCCAACGTGTAAGTCATTCCATCTTTAGCTCTGTCTCTCCAACCTTCGTCACCAACGTACTATACTTTGCCGATATTGGCAAAAGCGTGACTAAACATGGCAGCTTGCCGTTTTCCTACAGGAGAAGCGAACTGGCACACTGAAGGAGCAGGTGGCCGCCATCGGACCTCACCTTGAAGAGCTGCGACTAAGAAAAGAAGGCCGGGCTCTGCAGTTTCTGGAGGTGAAGACGGAGATAGCGAAGATCCGTGAGGAAATCGCAGGCAACTATGGCGACGTGCATGTTCCTGAAGAGAAGGACTTGACGCTCCGGCGCTTGGATGAGTATCATGGTCAGCTCGCCACGTTTCAAAAAGAGAAGGTACGTGACAGAATTGCATGCATGCTTGAATGTGAATTAAAACTTATTTACTGTGCTGAAGTTGAGTTTTAATTATACTTTCCAACACATGTGTTTCTTAGAAACGGTCCTTTCAAAAGCATTTTTTATTCCTGGATCCTGACCAGAACTGGAAATTTGCTGGTTTTGGCAGAGTGAGCGCTTGCGAAGAGTGCAGGATTACGTGGACTTGTTGAATCAGCTGTGCTGCGTGATGGGCATGGACTTCTTGAAAAGAGTCACTGAAGTGCATCGTAGCTTGGATGACTCCCAAGAGCTCCCCAAAAGTATCAGTAATCAAACGCTGGATCGCCTCGCCTTGACCATACATTCTTTGCAAGCCGAAAAGAAGAAGAGAGTGTTGAAGGCACGATTCATACCATATCTCCGCATGAATGCCACATGAAATTCTCCGTTAAACTAAATCACATACAAATATTTGAGAGTTGTTCCAAATGTACAAATTGTGCTCAACTTCTCTTACCGACATATGTTTTGCAAGTTACTATAATCGGTGTTAGCTTGCAATACTGACTCTCTGTTTTAGGTTTAAGCTCGTAGGGGTAATGAATGACCCTCTCATTGTGGATGCGAGGTTACGCGAGTTCTGGCTTCTCTACCTTCGGTACATTAGCACGATTCAGAGCGCAACTGCAAAAAAGTTCTAATCACTAGAGAACAGGTTGCCAGAGACTTAGGGAGATTTAGGGTTTATGGTTCAAAGGTGCCAGGGTTGTGAATTTCCTCGAACTTGGCGTTGCTTGCAGATTAAAGAGCTTGGGACATCGATGCTGGAGTTGTGGAGTATAATGGACACTCCTGCGGAGGAGCAGCAAGTGTTTCGACATATCACATGCCTGGTTTCTACGAGCGAAGACGAAACTGTCGGACCCAGTTGTTTGTCCGAAGAAACGATTGAGCAGGTGTGCGAATTTCTGCAATTCTCTAAGGAAGAGTCTGTGGTGGTACTGTGGATTTGGTCGAAAACCTAAAACTGGCTCTGCTTTGTTGTATCAGGCGCAAGTGGAGGTGGAGAGACTGAGTGTGGTAAAGACCAGCAAAATGAAAGAGCTAGTTCTGAAGAAGCGGCGGGAGCTGGATGAAGTGTGCAAAAGTGCACACTTGGAGCCCGATGTGAATTTAGCAGTGGAAAAGCTTGTTGTTGTCATAGATTCAGGTATTCTCAGCGCTCCCTCTGCTATTCGAGGTTGAGGGAGTACTATGACCCTTTTGAAAAAAACATAAAATAGGTAAAATAAAAGTAAAATGTAAACATGAAAAGTGATAGAACGCCGAAAAGAATTCGATCCCAAAAACATTAGGATTAGAAGAAAAATTCTAAGAAAATCGATTCGTTGTACTAGTAGTTATTGACTTCAATGGAACCATCAATAAAAATGGGTTGCTCTTGAAATAATTCTGAACATCCATCAAAAGAAATGGCAGAAGATCAGTTTTCAATGACCAAAAGTCAAGGGAGCTTCTGTTAGGTGAATCTAAAAACCATAAAGTTTACAGTTTTCAGGTTCTCTTTGGATTGTAGGCAGATGCTTAGCAACCGTTTTTGTTTGGCTAAATATCATTATGTTTCAACGAAAAGATTGGGCTAGCTACAAGCCTGTTAGGAGTAACAAGGAAAAATTCGGAATTACTATCACCAGATATCAGCAAAAACAAAATCTCGAGAGTTGCTAGAAATCGTATTGTAGCTCCCAGTATAAGTAGCTCAACAACTCTTCGGAAGTTATGGTACAAGACACATTCGTTCTGTGTTTCTTGCAACGATCCTTGAATCGAACGTGGGGACAAGGATTTCGGCATTTGAGTAGGGAAGTGTACTTGAATGTGGGGCGCAGGGAAGGTGGATCCAGCGGAACTCCTGGCAACTCTGGACGAGGAAATTGCAAAAGCCAAGGAGGAGGTGGCCAGCCGCAAGGATATCATGAATCTCATGGAGAAGTGGATGTCTGCCTGCGAAGAGGAGGGTTGGCTTGAGGACTACAACAAGGTTAACCCCGAAATCTAATTTTTATATTGCACTCCTTTCAAATGGCTAGTTTACTCGGAAGAACCGCCATCTGATAGGATTAACGAATAGCCGAGTATGCTTTTGAAAGTAACAAGATTGAAGATAAATTGAAACAATTTAGAGATCAGCCACCGCAGAGAGAGAGAGAAAAAAAAAAACAAGCTCTTATTATGCCTTTACCTCTATATACATCACCGAAAATAAGAAGGAAGAGGACAAAAGCACTCAGTGTAATCTGAAAAGTGGGAGTTGTATGCAGAAAGTATTTCGTTCAATTCATGGATGTTCAAACTGATCTTCAAGTTTACTACGTTGGCGGTATCCAGAGCTGGAACTGCTGTAGGTTTACGTTTCATGTCGCGTGTCTTTAAGCATGCGAATGTCGAGAATTTCCTTCAACTTTCGCGAGATTGACATGAGCCACAGGAGTTTGATGTCAATGTACTAGGCCCTGCTATTCCAAGTGATCTCTCCACGGTTCTGTACAGATCTCTCCTCGACAGATCGGTGAATCTGCTTGAAAAAAATGCAAAAATGTCAAAAGAGTACAAAGGTTTGTGGGCCTGCGATCGCTTTGAAGGCTAATTGTTTGCTTCTTTGGTTTCAGGACGAGAATAGATTTGCGACCAAAGGAGCTCACCTGAATCTGAAACGAGCGGAGAAAGCCCGCGCTGCCATAGTCAAACTTCCTGGTATATTTTCGCATCTCCTCAGTTTCCAAGTCCTCTTCACATTGCGCAAGTCAGTGACGTACTAAACAAATCAGGGTTTGCAGCAATTTTAGAGTTCGTGTTTTGTGTTTTCCTCAAGCTTTGTTGTGCAAATCTCTATGCTGACTCTTCCAAGTCTCGCTAACAACAATTCCACGTCGGGCTTCACTCTGAATTTCAATGTGTTTTGAGTGACTCTGTACAGCGATGGTGGACTCTTTGACGCAAAGGACGAAAGCTTGGGAGGATGAACGAGGTCTGCCGTTTATGTTCGATGGGGTATGCCTTCCTCCATTCAGTTAATTAATTATCAAATATGAGACACACAAGTAGTTTTAACTGAAGTTTTGCAAATGAACGGGAAATCCTCTGACGAGAATTCCCCGATTTGGCTACTGGCAGGTGCGATTATTGGCTATGCTGAATGAGTACAAGACTCTAAGAGAAGAGAAGGAGGAGGAGAAGCGTCGACTCAGGGTACTGATCTTCCAATCCTCTCTTGCTTAGAAAACATGACAGGTCTTTTTTTTCTTTTTTTGTGTTGAGGTGAAGTTGCACATAAGGTTAGTCAGTCTCATCAGCTTGAGCCGGTTCCAGGACCACAAAAAGGTGCGCGAGCAAATGATCACCGAAAAGGAGACGCTGTTCGGGTCCAGGCCCAGCCCTGCGAAGGGAGTGCTGAGCGCGAAGAAAGGCGAACGAGGCCCGCGGATGAGCAACGTGGGAGGCGCGAATGGACACACTCCGGCAGCCAGCCGGCGGTTGTCTCTCGGCACTACGGCCATCATGCAGCCAGCAGCAGCGGCAGCAGCTCCAACCGCAGAGTTGTCACGGAATGGAAATGGCCATTCACGAACCCACGCGAAAGACGTCAAACGTGAAGCCACCAGCGCCGCAAATGGAACTGCAAACGGCGCCGCGGCTGCTCCTCCTGCCACAGTCGAGAAGGACGTCACCAGCACTGAGGCCGCATCCGCTCCCACTTCCCCTGTGGCCCTGCACTAGGCCTCCACCGGTATGCAATCCTAGGGCCGCTTCACACTGTATCATATGTCCCAGGTCCCAGTGAAATCTGAGAATCTGATTAGTGCAGAGCCGAAAGTTAGGACTTGGCGCTTCGCTCTATGTCCCATGCCCCGGTTCACTGCATTTTGCCTACATGGCAGCACTTTTGGAAGTTTTGGTGCCAAGAAGGTCGGACTTCACTCAAGGTTTGGGTCGACCATCTTGTTGGATCCAACTTTTACTCTAAGTTCCACCAATACTTTTGTATAAGATATTCATGGCTTTTTTTAGTTCTCCTTGTTAGCCCTTAATATCCCAACGAAGCTGGGATCTTGCGTTGAGGTGGACTTGCAGAGGTAGTACGTAAGACGTACTGTGAAACGCCTCTTATCTCCATTCAATACGTACTTCTTTACTATCAACTTGTCCATGAAAATTAAGTCAACACCTTGGTTTTCTTCACCGCTGCTCTGTTTCTTCTCATTTCCTGAGAACATCACTTGATGCGTTGTTCCTACTTGAGCTTATTTGTGTATTTTGTTTACTCTGCAGGGAAGCGTCTGCCCTAATATCTAAAGTTGGGAAAAACTGGGAAACCCCTCCAGGGCTTTAAAACTAAGATTGAGCAGCTGGAGGTCATCGTGGAGAAGAGGCGCTCGCTGTTTGCTGAATCACATAAATGAATTGCATGACAGTCACGAAGCAAGCGACGTCGGGATGAGTGGGTTCCTCTCTATTTTAGTGCAATTTTCCGAAGAAGTGCGAGTGGTGCGAGCTCAAGGGAATGGGAGGAACTGAAGTAAGCTGGCTGCGTGAATTGAGAAAGTGTAGAACGGTGGTATAGATGTGTAGGCTGTGTATATGGCATGAATGTAAGCAAAAGGTAGGTGTAATGGCTGTGCAGTGGACACATGTTTTGTGATTTGTGACTGCATAATGTTGGTTGCTTTTTCCTGAGCCATGATTAACACCATTTTTTTTGGGGTTAAAAGTGCACATAATTATATTTTAAAAGTTGTTATCGAGGGGTTGGTGTTTATTGCCATCTCTTTTGTGGCCTTCTATTTTCTAATTCTGTTGGGAACCACCGATGCCGTTTTTATGGTGTTGCATTTAGTTGGACTTCCAAAACAGAACATCTAATTGTTTTACAAATGCATTACATACAGGATCTGTATAAAGTACTTAAACAGACTGAATGGTTCCACTTCTAGAACTTTGATTAGAGAAAAAACATTGCATGGTTTTGTTCTAGAAGAAGCTTGATAAGGAAGAAGTGTACAGCTACCAGTCATTTAGCTTTTTGAAGGTTTGCGAAAAGTGGACTATCAATCACATTGTAAGTTTCAATGCAAGTTTCAGTCAGTTGAAGGAGGATGGATCATTCGTCAAATAAGTTTAGTGTTTTAGTAGCAAAGTACTGAAACGAGTACGATGAGTAGACGTCATACATGAATTCAAAAATTTGAGTTTCAGAAAGATACATGTTTTATTGGATTCAAAACTTGTAGCTAGACTTTTGGAACTAAAGGTTCCCAGAAATGATGTCAAAATTTGAGATTGTTTTAGAAGTTTGAAAATTATTACGCATTTGACCTTACTCAAATTTGTTAAACTTATCAAACATCTAAAACAATAATATTTCTTTGCGAGTTGGCCCTATGTTTCTGTCATGTCCAGACAATTTCTTTGAAAGTTTTAAGAAATTCAAAAACAGCATATAAGGTAAGGTAGGACCACCCATTTCTGATCATTTAAGCTCCTGCAGGACAGCACATTAGAGCAACAATGCGGTGCAAATTTTTCTTTGATGGCTTCGTACAAAATGTTACAAACACAATTTTTTTTGGAATTTTTCACACAAAATTGAGTTGTATATTTTGAAGTGCGTAAAGTGTTTTCAACCCATACACAATCACTAGACTCTCCTTATCCCAATCATAGCCAAAATATTTCTTGCTCACTACTTCCTATTTTCTTTTGGGACACATGTCATGACCTCATTGGTCTTAATCTTGAAAAGGGAAAAAATATGCATTCCAAGGCTTGGAAATAGGTTGGTTGGAAATAGCACACCTTAGAGGATGGGTTTGGATCCCTGGTTGGGAATGGGTGGTCATAAGGTAGGAGGTTTGAAAATCTTTGTGGCATTTTGAATCGCCCATATAGGATGCATTGAAATGGACATGAGGTGGTTCTTAGATTGCCCTCTTACAAACATTGAATGCATGGAAGAAAAGTTGTAAGAGCTAATCATTCTCTTTGCTTTCCCAAATCTCTTCACAACTTGCAAGTGAACAGTTCATGGAAGGTCTAGCATCATAAATAGACCTATGACACATGTCCTTTGAAAATTCATAAATAACTCAAAAATGCTTCAAAATTTATGAAACAACTTGTGTTACATTCCACATCTATTTCTCTTTGTTTGAAAAAATGGACTAAAAATCCTCCCATCCATGGAAAACCATGAAAAAGGGGGATGAGCCCTTAGATGGTCGGTTTTCGAGCCTCCTACCTTACCTTAGGAGCACCCCCCCTAGTGGGTGTTCCCATCCTTGAGACCTACTGTGTCAGACTTGTTAGTGACTGACATATATTGGTTATGGGTGACAAAGTGATGTTTATGAGTGATAAAGTGATGGTTATGAGTTACAAAGTGATGATTATGAGTTACAAAGTGATGATTATGAATGCTCCATCTCACTTTTTAACCCCTAAAGGACCACTTGTCCCCACGAGGGACAAATGGGATTTTGGGCATGTACTTATGGCTAAATTGCTTTGTGTAATTTTTGAAACTTTTATGGAAGATGGGAAATTCAAAGATCTGTGTGGGCATCTAATTTTTTCCTCATTTTGACATTTTTTGAAAAAGTTAAAAATGAATTCATGAGAATTTTTGTTTGGCAAGCAGCCCAAAAACTTTTTTAAAAATTGCATTTTTTAAAAATAAAAATTTGAGGTTGGTTCTTCAGACTTACATATATGTGAGAAGCTTTGAATCATTCAATTATAATTAATGAGATGAAAGTTATGAAAAAATTTAGTTTGCAAGTAGGTGTGGATTACGTAGACCACGGTTTTTTTTTTGTACTATAGCATTGCTACGTGCAATCTCCTGTGAGGAGAATATCGCAAGAGACAACAATGCATTTGCTAAACGCAAATCTTACTGTAGCCAATGTGGCTGCAAAGAGCCAGAAAAAAAAGCCCTGACGCAGACCAATTTCCATATCTTGACATACGTTGAAGAGAGCAATGGAAGTGTGGTATGTGGTGGTAATAGCAAAAACTGCAAGTTGTGGTGGCATTAGCAAAAGGAGCGGGTGACCTGTGGTGGATTGTGGGGGCAATATCCAATGGCAACAAACAAAGGGTGTAGATGGCGTGTTGTGACACTAGCATGCTTGGGGGTGGCAGAAGCAAAAAGTGTGGTGACAGCAGCAATACGCTACCTATAACATCATCTTCAATTTCATCAATCCAAAATATGCACTGTATTCAAGGTTCAACCATTCACGATTTTCACACATCTAATGCAAGATAATGTTTTCTTCCCATTTGGAGATAAAAAAAGAAGTAAAATTTTGAGGTGCCTTTATTTTACATACATTAACCCTTTAACGACCGTGGTCGATTTTGGAGGTGGGCAATCCTTTGTATTTTCATTTGGGGACATTTTAGGGTTATTGAATACATATGTCTATCACAAATCTGACCGTACATATGGAAGTATCTTGCAGCATTTAGTCTTATTCATTAATATTATGCTCACTCTTTAGTTGTTATGGCCATCTTTTTGCATTTATTGGTGTATTTTCAGCAAATACTTTTTTAGGTTTTTCAACCCTCTAGTCACATGCCACCTCAGATTGGCATGGTTATTGTCCTAAACTCTTCACTTTCCAATTCCCCAAATCTGTCCCCTTTGCCACATCATCAAATTCCTTTACATGCTCTCTCTACAAACTGAAAAGAGTCAAAATCGACCAGAAACTGGTCGACCACTCAAAGGGTTGAAGGGGATGTCCATGTGTTCAACATAAGATACTCAGGGTATTAACATCTTTGTAAAATGAGGTCATTAAGTGTATGTCTATGAATACTTTCAATGTAGAGGACATTGAGAGTTGTGGAAGCTTTGGAGGGTTAAGGGCCAAAGAGTAAGGCTGAGGTGAAAAGACTTTAAGTTCAATCCTGTCCTGTGTACAATGAAGTTCCGATCAAAGAGTAATAAAAGGAATGCAGCTTAGTGGGATATTTGCGAACACTCAGCAGCAAACTTTGAGTACTTAGGTGGCAAGACTGCCTCTAGAGAATGAGAGGAAAATCAAGAGTAAGAAGAGTTAATTTGACGCGATACAAATGAGGGTAATGAGAGTGTCTGAGCTTTTACATAGAAATCTGATTTAACAGTACGGTTCTTCAATACGGAGCCAACCTGAGATTGGCCCAGAGTGAAGTGTCAACTGCCTGAATTCCTGAAACCTTCTAAGGCGGATAATCATCAAGTCTGTCTCTCCCGGATAAAGCCACTATGCAAACGAAAGCAATCCTATTGCTTTGGAGGGGTTCCGCGACCTCTCGCAATTGAACCGAGCTGAGGAGACTTGTATATATAACAATGAAGCTATTCACTATGCACGTGAAAGTTCCGATATGAAAAAGAAAATGTACAGAGAAAAAGAATCAAAATTGAAATTAGCGGGCTGGTCTTTCAGTTGGTGGCACCCATCCAGAACCCGGTTTGCAAGTCACCATAAGATACACTGGCTCTGCGCTCCTCAAACGAGAACTCAAGGCTCTGCTGCATATGAGGGGTGGTATTCTCCAAGTCACCAACACGGGGAGTGCTGGGGTTAGTCTTCATGGGACTCTTCAAATACGCAGCGGAGGGCGTCGTAGGTTTATTTGAGGCAGCACGGTTTCCGGCATCATCCACATGTAATTGCTGCAAAGCCGCTGCATGAGGAAAAGAAGACAGAGGTTGGCGAGGAGCTACAGCTTCTTGTGCTTGAGGCTGACTATGAGTAATCACACCATTCTTGCCACCTAGTTCCATAAAATGACTTAATGAGGAAGGAATCAAGGCAAACAAATGTAATGTTGCTAATTAAAGATCAAAGAACTTCCTGTCAGCGTCTATTAAGGGCTGACAGTACAGCTAAAAAATCACACTTGCAGGAAAAGAAGAATCCACCTCTCCTTGACCCCAGTCGAATCTGATAACATGGATCATCCCCCTACTGCAGCAAATGATTTAATCGTGTTGATTAATAATTACCCCGAAACGTGATTGAGCTCCACGGAGACTATCGGAATCGAAGGGAAGGGCAGCTAACCCACCTGCAGAGCTCGTGTCGTCCTTGTTGATTGCAACGTAGTTCGAAGGAGCAGCAGGTCTTGGACGCCCTGGCTTCTGTTCTTTCGCAACCAGGGATCCCATCCGTGTGAGATTCCCATTACGAGCAAACTCGGGAGTTCCAGGCTGCATTATGGCATTGCCAAGCGATAGCCGCCTGTTAGGCACAGATTGTTGACTTCCACCAATACTGCTTGCTCTAGATCCAATTCCAGCTCTTCTGGGATTAATAGCGTTTTTGCTAGGGCTAGGCTTCGATCCAAAGCGACTTTCCTTTTCAGTCAGCAACTGTTCTTGTAGCTTTTTCTGATCCTGCAGAGACCACATGCACGAAATGAACTGAGAAGGTTAACAATGAATAAATACCTGGACGCAAATTTTAAATATTGTCATATGATCCAAGCAGGAGAACGATCAGTGAGACTCTCGGGTAAAATGGTATCAGCTTCCTTACCCTCATTCGCCGCTTCTCCTCCTCTTTCTCTTCTCTGAGATGGTTATACTCATTCAACATTGCAAGGAGTCGCACCTGCCAACCAAACCAACGACCACGGCTCAGAACAGAAACGATAGGCGTTGGAAGTACTTCTAAATACCTGTTTCAAGTCTAATAGCAATTTATAAACTGCGTGCTTCTTACCCCGTCAAACATGAATGGGGTATGGCGATCCTCTTCCCAAGCTCTTGTTCTCTGGGTCAGTGAATCCACCAGAACTGCGATCATTCACAACAGAAACAAACACGTCAAAAAATCAGAACCGAAAACTTGAAATCAAGAACTGTACGAAAATACCACGGTAACATGTGATGTAAGTACCTGGGAGTTTAGCGATGGCTGCACGAGCCTTCTCGGCTCGTTTGAGGTTCAGGTGAGCACCTTTGCTAGCAAATCGGTTCTCATCCTGTATTATTACCGTGTCAGTCAGCACTGGCAATCACAGATTAGGAAAATGAAAATAATGGATCAAACGAGGCATCAAAAGAATTTACCTTATTGTAGTCTTCAAGCCATCCCTCTTCCTCACAAGCTGACATCCATTTCTCCATGAGCACCATAATATCCTTCCTGCTTGCTACTTCTGCCTTTGCTTTGCTGATCTCGCCCTCAAGATTAGTGAGGAGATCCGCTGGATCAACTATGCCTGATTCAATCAATGCAACGAGCTTGTCTTCTGCGGTACTCGGGTCTGGCTCCAAATGAGCAGTTCCACATATTTCTTCCAGCTCCATACGCTTTCTCAGCACGAGCTCCCTCATCTTGCTAGTTTTCACCAATTGAAGTCGTTCAACCTCGATTTCCGCCTGGTTCAAACAAAGCCCCCGGTACAGACGGTTAGCAAGCCCTCAGCGTACAAATTGAATAGACTGCTAAGTGCAACGTGACCCATGTACCCCAACTGCTCGCTTAAAGAGATGAACTCAGGCCAACAATCTGGTGATCACTTGTACGACCTGGCAACTTCATGATTGTCAGAGACTGAAATTAACTGACCAGCTCGATAGTTTCCACTGAGAGACAACCGGGAGTAGTAATTTCATCTTCCTCAGCGGCAATGTTGCAAGTGACGTGCTCAAACGCTTGTTGTTCAGAAACTGGAGAATCCATCAGACTCCACAGCTCTACCATTGAAGTACCGAGTGCTCTAATCTGAGGGATCAACGATAAAATTTTAGAAAAAACTGTCAATACATTGCACTTTGTCATCGAAGGATAACAACGATACTTACCACAGGGAACACACTAAGAAATCAGAGATAACCCTTCCGAGAGTCTACTAGAAAGATCAACCCAATGATAGATAGCTACCTTCGAAATCCGTTGCCTCTTTTCGACCTCCAAAGATTGAATAGTCTTCACAAGAAGGTCCAGCGTGGCATTGCTGATGCTCTTAGGAAGCCCCTTTGCATCGTCCAAACTAGGGTGAACCTCAGAAACGAGGTGAAAAAAGTCCATGCCCAATACGGAGCAGCTCTGATGGATCATGTTCACGTACTCCAGCACTTTGTGCACCCGCTCACTCTGCAGAACACAAAACCAGTTATAATTGAGTCTCAACTGGTATGCATGCTCACAAATGACAAACCAAAACAACATAATCGTCTAGAAGAAGCCTAATTGGGCATGGTTTACTGCAAATTGTCAGCCTATCGAAGCGAAGAACTAGCTAGCCCACGACTACGTACCTTCTCCTTCTGAAGAGTTGCAAGCTGCGCATGATACTCCTCTAATCTCCTGATAGTCAGGTCGTGCTCTTCATCAGAATACATATCTCCATAGCTCGATCCTGCGATTTCCCCGCAAATATGAGCAATCTGCGTCTTCACCTCTGCAAACTGCTTCGCTCGTTCCTCTTTCCTCTTGCGGAGCTCTTCTAGGTAGGGTCCAATCGATGCAACTTGCTCTTTCAAAGTACCACCGCGCCTTTCCTGCAAATAATTGTGGAAATAAATTACTAATCCGTAGAGAATAATCCGAAATGAAAGAGTCCTGTCGTAATCGAATGTTGACATGATTATTTCTCCTTAGCATCGGAAATCTGCTTGCATTGAAACTCTCAAATTACGAATTGCCAAGCGAGAGCAAGAATCTCACTCGCAGACTGAGCGTGGGCTCCCCAAGAGCAGAAAAGAGTGCAGCAAATTCTGCTTCGCCACTAGCGAGGTCCTGGTGAAGACGGGCGCGATTTTGACTGGCATTGTCCACTTTGCGTCTGTAAACCTCCAAACACTCTTGCTCCAACTGCAGCAGCATTTTATCTCTTTCGGAGTCGCTCTCACCAACTTCATCCCATATATGCTGCAGAGAGAATAATTATCAGGAATACATCAGCACATTAACAAGAATTTCACAGAAGAATCAATGAAACTTTTAGAGTCCACGTAAAGTTAACACACCTGAAGCTCACGAAGCAACGAGCCACAAGTCGTATCCACTTGCTGCACTCCAGGCTGCTGTCCCATTGCTATATCCTTCGTTGTCACCTGAAGCACCACGATCATCTCCTCGTGAATAAAGACGAGAAATAGGCATCAATCCGAGCCGCACTCCGAAGATCCACGCGAATTAATCATTTCCACTACCCTGATCTTAACTTCTATAAATCCCGCTCAAAATATTCAAATCCGAAAAATCCAAGAAACTAAAGAAAGATCCAGAACACAAACAAAATAGTCAATCCCGACTACATTACCACTACTACAAACCGTCCGAAGAGCGCAAATCTCACTCAAAACCTTAAGAATCACTGCTCCGCATTCCATCAACGGATTTTTTAAATGTCATAAGGTGCAAGTGTGGAAACCAAACCGTCCTCAGAACGCAAATCTCACTAAAAACCTTAAGAATCACTGCACCGCATTCCATCAACGGATTTTTAAAATGTCATAAGGTGCAAGTATGGAAACGAAAACGTCTGAAGAGCGCAAATCTCACTCAAAACCTTAAAAATCACTGCACCGCATTCCACCAACGGATTTATTTCATGTTATAAGATGCAAGTGTGGAAACCAAACCGTCTTAAGAGCGCAAATCTCACTCAAAGCTCCAAGAATCACTGCACCGCATTCCATCAACGGATTTTATTAAATGTCATAAGGTGCAAGTGCGGAAATCATACCTGCCAATCGAAGTAGGACCAGAAGGACAAACAGCCCCGCTACGCATAAACACAGTCCCTGCAACACCAGAAAAGCTCCAGAGAGTTCGAAAACCTTGAAAATAGACTGAAAAAAATACGAGAAACGACCAAAATGACTACTGGATCCACCAAAACGCGCCTCGCATCCTTCTATCGAAAGCTTAACGGCCACTCTGCCACTTCGCAAGGTTGCGCTGCGGATTAAGCTTACAAGCGAGTATGCGAATGCGAACGTTGAGAGATTGAGGCCCAAGGGCGGGGTATCCCTGTAATGAATCGAAGCCGATCCGTCAAGATGCTCGTCACGCTCCGGCCTCTACGGCTGAAAGGGCGCCCGCCAGCGCGGCAGATTGGGAGCTCCGGATTAGTTAGACCCGTAAAAACTTTCGAAATGGTTTCTTGCACGACGAATCGGAATTGGCCACGTGGGATTCGTAGAATTTTAAATGAACAACGGGAAGGAGGGAAACTGGAAACAAGGCCGTTGGAAGTAGGCGCTGACGTCAGCGTGGTTTTTTGAATGAGGCGCTTCAACAGACTGAGTTCCGTTCGACGTTCTCCTGCCTTAGCGCTGCTTTCATCCAGGACTTCCTTCATCCGCTGCTTTCATCCAGGACTTCCTTCATCCCCTGCTTTCATCCGATCCTCATTTATTAGACGCCGTCTGTTTTTTTTCGAAATTCGAAACCGCGGGTTCTTGGGTATATTAAATTTTGGGTAATCACGTGGAAAGAATTGAGTTCCATTCATTTAATGACCTAATTGCATTTGTTAATTGCAAAATGTGAAACATTGCTCTTTGTAATAAATAGACAGTTTTGAACTTAACCCTTTAAGGACCACGCGACCATATTTTGGTCGTTGGGAGTGGTTTTTGGCCTGTAGGTTGAAATTGCTTAATAATTTGGAATTTGGTCTTGAAGTACGCATGCGACCATAAGAATTTTGCATCCATCTACAAAAATAACAATGTATTTGGGTATGCGAGTTGACAAATAATGGTGTTTATACGGCATGGCTTCAAAATACATATCCAATTTTTGTCAAAGATGTATCAAAGCAACAACACAATACATCAAGTATGCAAGAAGAATGTCAAATTTCAATTGCACAATTCTAAAACAAATTGCTTAAGAAATATGCTTGTATTGTTTTCATATATGATAGTAGTATAATTGTAGTATTTGAAGATCTACTTAAATGTTGTTTTCATTTGGTTTTAAAATTTGTCATCCTACATGTAAGGCCAATTCTTGATTGTTTTCACCAATTGGATTTTCCAAAATAATTATCAAATTTCTTGTAGAACCGTTCTAGGGTAGCAAAGAAAGTGGGTTTTTGGACCCTTTTTGTCCACTTAACTACACCTTGTGATTGCTATTTTTGTCTATTTTGAGTGAAACTAGTCTTGTTGGAAAGGTGGGAAACCCTACTCTCTAGAAATGTAAGGCTCTTCTCAACCAAAGCTTGCATGAAGCATTAACACTCAAAACCACACAAGCATGAAAAACTAAAGATTTTCTGTATACGGCTCACTTAATCATTATAATATTTCACCTCCAACGGTAGATCTAGCTGAAATTCTTATGCTTTACAATAAACAAGGTGTACTTCCCATTTGTACAATTGGATTATTGAAAATGGGTCCATATTCGAGTCAATTCCAAATCTAATCTTACAGCCCCTGTTTTCAGTGGATTTTGTGAAAATGGGTGTGGTTGTTAAAGGGTTAAATGTCCTTCAAGTACAAATTAGAAATCCTCATTAACCCCTTGACGACCCAGCTTTCAAGAAAAGATTGAAATGGGGCGCAATTCACGCCCCTCATGCATTGAGGGGTTAAGGTAGGCGCACCTATAAGCGTGGAAATAAGGGTTTTGGAGTAGGTAAAACACTTGACTAACTTTGAAAAAAATATTGTAAGCTAGGAAATGGAAACCAAAAATATTGGTATCAATTTCAAGGTTCCAACTGCAAGCATTTGTTCACAAAGATTTTTTAAAGTCCAAAATCATTGAAATTGTAAGAACCATGCGTAAGAGATGCTAAAAACAAGGCTGGTTGGTTCTTAAATAGTGAGATGGGTATTCAAAACCGTCATGCTAGTCACCCACAACCATCACTTTGTCACCCATAACTATCACTTAAGTACCCATAACCACTTTGATTTTGTCAATGACGCCCGTGAGGACGTGACGCCCATGAGTGCTCCTACCTTAGAATTTGAGGGTGTTCACATACATGTTTGAGGCATACAAGGTACCCACTCAATTTATAGCGGAGTTTGTATTTTAAGTTAAACCAAAGGACTTTAATTAGAAAACAAGGAATTCATTTAGAAGAAAATTGAGCCCAAAATAATTATAAATGACTCATTGTAGACACAATTTATAATCATTCTTGACGATGTTCATGATGTTTTTGGACATGTTTTTATTAATGATGTTGTTGCTATTGGCAATATCTTATCCAAAGAAAAAATATCAGATTACAATAACTCCGAAATTATCCATCGTGGCTCAGGTCTTGCAACCACAATCTTAAGACAAATACACAAAAATTACAAAATAAAAATGAAAATGAATTTTGAAAAGGATATAGTTGTATAGTCTGAGATAATAATAACAAATCGTGTGGGTGGCATACATTTTTGTAAAATGGGCTTGATTTACTGATCATTTATTGAATGTACTTTGAAACAATGATACAAAATTAATCATGAAAACGAACTCTTTTAACTTTTAATTAAACCCATATCCACATCTTGGCCTAGTAAGGTTTTTGGCTTGTTCCTATGTAACGAAGTAAGTATGAAAAAGAAGAAAAAGAAATAGTGAAAACAAAAAGATTTTATATTAATGACTGCAACAAGATCAGATTATATAAAGTTGCAAAAACATTATTTTGTGTGTGATTTGAATGAAATTAACCCCTAAAATATCAAACATTGTTTGTTTGTTTTTGTTTTATTTTGTGCCTAAATAGCAATTTTGGCCAGGCTAGTACTTATTGAATTTTAAAATGTTTTTTCACAAAAAAATTAAGAGGATGTGTGCTTCAAGAGTACCTTTCCAATGCAACAATATTTAGACCATTTTTATTTGTAAAAAAAAAGTTTTGATGGAATATATATTTTTGTTTGCTTGAAAGGTAGCACAGACAAATTTATTTATAGTGCAGCTAAAATTTTGAGATCTTGCCCAAAGATCAAGGGGCAAAGCTATTTCCTTCTCAAACCATCACCCAATCTCATTTTGTGAAGGCAATTGTCTTTGCTTACTGTCCTTTACTTCACCATTAGTGGATGTGGCCCTATGTTGATTGAGCTTGTCACAATTTTTGGTTGATTTTCTTTCATTCCTTCCTCCTAAGCTAGCTCAAATCTAAAAATTTATTGTTCACATTTTGAAAGGATTCATGTACGTGGAAGCCAAAAATTATTAACAAAATGGCTTTGTATGAGAATTTTCTTGAAGCCAGTTTCCTATTCTAAATTTTTATTATGTGTTCTCCAATTCAAAATATTATGAATTTTGTTGGGTATATGGCTAGCTTTATCAAAATCATTAGTCTAAAATTTACAAGCAAAAAATGTCACCTTAGTACAAAAGCCTCCCCAAATTAAAGTTGCCTAGAATTTGAATGCCCCAATGAAAAAACTATTTCTTGCTTCAAACCTTATAATCTCATAATCCATGCACTAAGTATCTTTTGTATTTTTTCCTTAGCATACTAAAATAGTATGCTATAAGATCCTTAGGTAAATTGTATTGAGATTTAAATTCACATTTTTTAAACTCATTTTTATTATGTTTTTTAAGAAATATAGTAAGAGCACTTTAGGGGTTGAAATGCATATGTGTACCAAAATGCTCGATCAAACATTTTTGGTCTCTGACCTTTTTTGTGGGCTGCCCAAGATGTAATTTTTCTTTTTTTGAAAAACTAAAAAATACTTCCATACAAGAAAGTAAGTCTACTTTCCAACCCAATTTGAATCATGTCAATTCAAATTAAACTCCACCAAGGAGAATTTTCCAAAGACTAACATTTCAAAATTTGCTATTGTTATAAAAATTACTATTTTGCAAAACTAATGATGTTCTCTCCTTCAAAAATATTGCATTTTTGGGTTTTAGACTATAATTTTTATTTTTAACCAATCATACTTAATGTTTTTATGAATAAAATTGATAATTTTGATGAATATTAAATAATAAATGCTTCTTAATTCATTAAATAAGAGTCCAAAACCTTTATTGAATGTTTGGCCTTAAGGATAATTGCTAAACATCATGATTCTTGTTTTTTCTTTTGACTCAAACTTCACCAAACTTAGAAAAATATCATTTTATAAGGCATCTATGTTTTGCCCTTACCGATTGAGCGTTTAGGGTTTAAGATGGATGTTTTTACCTTTAAAATTTAAGAAGGTCAAACATTTAAGGAACTTAAGTTTAATTTGGCCATTGTTTCATCTGTCATGTAATTTTAAAGTCATACCAAAAGAGTTCAAGGTTGATTTAAAGTGCAACGTCCTATGCATATTTTGCAACTTCCATTGCAAAGGCATGTTGTTAATCCCATTAAAAAGTTCAAACACTTCCATTCATTTTTTTTTTGCTCTGTAAGAGTTTATGGTTTTGATAATAAAATCAATTTATAAAATCACAAAATGTGCATAGGAATACACAAGTAATACAAAAGTACATAAATACATTCATCTATAAATTTACGTACGTGCAAACCAACGAATGGAGCCCTATTATGCAATTGTATATTGAAAAATGTACTCAACTACTTATATTTACTTGGTGTGGGTGTAATTTATTTTAGAATAACAATAAGAGAAGTTTTAATGCTAGCAATAGTTATTCATTATTGAATTGATTAAGTTACTCATTAATTTACATCATTTGTTTTAGTATGTATTTTTTCAAAATAAGTATCATCCGAAATAAAATTTGAATTTATTGACTACGTCTTATTACGGAGAATTAATTTTTAGAAAGACGGTTTAAGCTGGAGGATAGATTTAAAGTTTGTAGTGGAACATTTATAGCTTTCATGTATAAGGAAATTGTTTTGGAAGTAAAAATGTACCATAAATTTACTTAGTAAAGAAATTAGTTTTTGTTGCATAAAAACATGTGCTTCATTTGTTTGTTTGACAATTAAGTAACAATAACATCATTTCTTCCAAAAGTTACATCAAAGTCATAGAAATTGAAATACATCTAATGTTTTACTTGAATGGGTATTTCAAGCTAATTGACTGAATTTTGATGCACGGATAAATATTGATTGTGATTTTGTTGTATAGAGCAAAAGAACGTTGTTACAAATCAGGTCTTCTTCATAAAAACCTTTTGCAAATGTTTTAATTTTTTTGAAGTTCATTTAATATTGATAAACAACACTCAAATAAAGGAGCATATCAAAACAAAGTTTGTAATGTTGAGTTATTAGTTAGCTACCAACTTTCTTTGTAAAGTTTGTGAATGTGTATTGTTAAGTTATCCCTTAAACAACCAAGCAACCATAGGACATAATATGTACGTTGCTATATAATTGGCCAATGTTACCAATAAAAAGTTTTAATTTGGGATCTTGACTACCTCACTAGAACAATATTGATCTATATTCTAACTTCTTTATTGATCTCAAATGTAGTAAAGCTGTGGATACATTTCAAATACAAGAAATGTATATCATATTGTACTACTTACATTAGGCTGCTCAAACGTTTAAGGGTTATACTTATGTATCATTAGAGGTTTTTATATGCTAACATTGTGTATGTTAGGTACATCCATACTTAGTTTTTTCAATTCCAATTGGATCTCAAAATTGGTAGTATAGCATTCAGCTCTCACAAGACAATCAAATATACATTTTGGTGACATTTGGCAAAATTGCCATTGCCTCATGATACAATAGTGCCTCGCTAAGATGAACCTTTATAAGAAAAAATACTTGGCTAAGATGAAGTAGATGACTGTCCCTATCGGTTGAGGAGCTACAAAAGATCTTTTAGTTACAATGAATGTTTTCCTTACATGAAATGAATATGCTGTCCACATACCTTCATCGCATCAAGGCACTATTGTAACACAACTATTCACTAATATTAAATACCCATTTGAAATTATGTCTAGTTTCCAAGCAAGCCCATTTTATGTTCACATTTGGATTGATGTATCCTAATTTATGCACCCTAAACATAGAGTCAATTGAGTCATCAAGATCTTTTAGTAGCTCTATTTAGGTTTTAGTAAATCCTTTCATTTCCTTGGTTTAAAAAACCTCCAAATGTACTTTTATTTATTTCAAAGATCATCCATTTACTAAATGTTGTCTCGAACCAGATTTTCAATTGTTTTTTGTTATACCATTTAGATAAGGATATCAAAATGAAGAAGATTTTTGTTTTGTGGTTTTAATATCAAGTGTATTGTCAAATACTACTTGATTGTGCTATTTGAATAAGTATTGCACTACTCATGGCCCTTTAAGATTTGGGTGATTAGGAACATGGAGTTCAACAAGACTTTCATCAATTCTTTCATTGGATACAATTTCGATCCAAAGTTTAGTTACATTCAAACTTTAACAATCTAACCTCTTTGCCTTTTTGGATTTTCAACAATTGGTGGTGGGTTTTACTTCCATTAGAAACTCTTTTTGCAAACCTTTTTTTTAGTTTTCCTACATTCCATTGTAATAAGTTTGATTGAGATACTTCAAACATTGAGGAAATCATAACATTTTTATTTATAGATTGATATCATATTTAACTAAATATGGACTTTACATATTCCATAAATAATATTGAAAAAACACAACATAAGATCTCTTTTTGGAAATTGGAAATGTCCAAATAGTGATAAATTTCCTAATATTTTGCCTCAAATATGTATAGTTCATATTTGCCTAATTTTTTTTGTGAATCTAAAGATACTTCAAGGTTTTGCACAAGGTTGTTACTTTGGGCGAGTTGAGGCTGTTGGATAGCACAGACGGGCGGACAAATCAGACAACACGGGCAGACAAATTAGACCAAACAGGCGGATTAGGGCATTTTTAGGGTTTTTGACCTAAAAATGGAAGAGTCAAATTATAAAGTTTCATTTTTATTATGTGATATGGTTTTGAATTCACGTTTTGACTTCATGTTGGCAACAATGAGTGTCACTAGCATGTACAAAGTAAGTTTTTTCATCATTTTGGACCATTTTTAAAAGTGAATTATGAGTTGACTTCACCAAATGGACCATGACCTCAATCAGACACTTCGAGCGTATAGGTGGCCCATGTAGTTCATATTTGATTAAATATAGCATATGAAATCTTTGTTTGTATAAATTTTTAGATGTGTAAGTATTTCCATTTAAGATTTTTTCAAGACTTGGTCAATTACACCTAGTTTTTTCTCTTACTCAATGTTGTGACATAAGCATTTAATTATGAAATATTGTGACGTCCTAAAATAATTTCTAAAAATACTAAATTGCAGTTCATTTATTCAATAACATTAAAATTGAAATAATTTAATGAGTCAAACATGATTGATAAGTTCCCAATCTTTGAATGCATATTATTTTGTTTTCTAGAAGGCCAATCATAGATTTCTCAAATTTTGTTATTTATGAATCAAAATATTGGTTTAAAGAACTCTCATTTTGAATAGAGTACATCTTTTCCAACCATTAAAGCTTGCATAGTTGCAAACTATATTAGTTGAAGACTTGAAGTGTTCTAGCTTCTTTATTTCAGGTTAATCTCACAACATGCTTTCAAAAACTTTGATTCTAAACAATAAAGTTTTGATAGCTTTCTAAACATCATCTAAGTAATACTTCAAGTATTTGAAATTTGTAGTATGAATAGATATTATTTGAGATCTAGATACTTTGTTATGTGTGAAATGTAGAATCTATATAAACACATTATAATTTTTTTAAATACAAAAGATGGAAATCCCTTTATGTGAAACTTATTGATTAAAGAATCTATGAAGTTTTGCACCCTTTTACTAGCCAACCATAAACAATGTTGACGATATCTTCTTCCTTGCTACACAAATAGAGAATTTAATGTTCACCTAATAGGAGTTTTCTTCTTTTTGTATTAAGTTTAAACCAAGGGAGACAATTAAATAGGACTAAATCATTTTAGGAAATTCATCATTTAGATGCATATATTACAATTCCAACATAAAAACCAATCCTTTCCATTATTTCTACTTGCTAAACTTCCTTACTTCTCTTGGCAACCATAAACGTAAGTTTATTAATGCATATATATCATTCCTCTTTTTCTTCACTTTTTTTTCTCAATTAGTTTCAATTTTATAGTTTTACTCTAATTTATCATTTGCTCCAAGCTTTTATATGGTTGTTCAAGTTGATGCCTACAACAGCAACCAACACTCTCTAGTTTCTCATGCAATACTTTATAGTTGATTTTTCATTTAAATTTTTTACTACCTTTACTCCTTCATCTCTCAAAATTTTATACCAAAATACCTTCAATCACACTAGTCAATTTATTTTTTCACTCTCCCTATTCTTTGGTAAAATTCATATTAACATTCAACTAGAAAATAGTTAAGATTGTGATAAGCTTTCGGCAACTTCCATTTAATCAATAGAGAAAATTGAAATTGTTTACTCTAAATTCTTCATGCTTATCTCTTTGATACACTCAATCTAATTGTTCATAATTTCAAATCAGAAAAAAGCTTTCTTTTATTCTTCAATCCAATTTGGCTTCAAAAGTCGACATACACATTTCAACAAATCTTATCTTGGTCAAACCAAACGTCAAATTCATGACCAATTTGGAAGATCATCTACACTCTCCAAATAGAACTAAACTACAGTATCAAAGTATTTATTACTCTACATACACAATTTAGCTTGTTAAAATAACAAAATTTCAACCACAAACAACATTCAATTGGACTCACAAATGATTACCAAATCAATTTTGTAACAACTCTCCAATTTAAATAGTCATAAGCAAACATATTTAATAGATTTACACTCCACCTTTAACACATTGTACAAATATAATGACATTTTTGAGTTTGGTAAATCACCTTTATCAATTCCCAAATACCATAACAAAAGAAAAGAATTGATATTGGCTAAAGTTGCAAGCTTTCATTGCAATACTACATAATATTTAGTAGCCTGAGGAGAGGCTGCCTTTCCCTCTCTTCAAGTATCATCCACAAACTTCATCATAACAATTTTTTTTTTTTTTTTTTTTTTTTTTTTTTTTTTTTGTTTTAAATTTCTCTAACATGGCTGGCCCCCACATCAATGTATGTGCACTAAATTGAGCCTCTCTTTCATAAATTCTTTGACAAATTCAGCCAAGTGTCCTCTTAGCTACTGATGGGTGTGGAATATTCTACACTCTTCAGTTGGAGGGAGGGTAGTGAGGCTGACTGCTACTGAATGTTATTTAGGCTTGTATGAGTGTTGGATTAAGCTGAGAATTTGACATGTCTGTTTCACCTTGACCCACCAATATAAAGAATTGTTTATATGTAAATTAAATGAAACGAAAACCAACAATAAATTGTAAAAAATGCAAGATATTCATAATGTAAATTTGTTGAGTTTCCATTATTAAAACACCATAGGAAGTAAATGAAAGGAGAAATAATACAAAAATAGTAAATAAAAAGGAAAAATAATTCACATGAAAGAAATAAGAATTCTATTGAACACAAGGAAAAACTTGTCAAGCTAAGCTACACTTTCTAATTTCTCTATTCACATACAAGCGATTGACAATTGATTGAATTGCGTTTCTTGTAAATTCAAATACAAATCCATAAATTGAAGTTGCATTTGTGCATGGAAGCCTGTCTTTAGAAAGGTTCTAAGAACATCCCTATATAATAGAATATGATTTACCAATCTGGCGATCCTTTTACCGCAATATTTTTTACTGTGGGTGAATAAACATGCATGGGTAAAAACTTACTTGGGTAAAAAATTGCGTAGGTAAAATCTTGCCTGAGAAAAAAATGTATGTGTAAAAGAAGGTATGTCTAAAAAATGCGTGGATAAACAATATTAAATGTAATAAAATTGCTTGGGTAAAAACATAAATATAAAAAAAAATTGCGTGAACAATTACTATGTTGGTAAAAATTTGTGTAGGTAAAAGATAAATAATAAATTTTTATGTGAGGAAACAATGATGTTCCTTTACTATGTGGGTGTAAAACTCTATGGGTAATTGGGTATAGAACAAAAAATACTTTATTGCAAGGGAATGCTTTGAGTAAAGTTTGAAATTAGAATGCGCAAATAAAAAATAAGAATTATTTTCTTGCAGGAGAATTTTTTTGCATAATTGGGCTTGAAATTATTATGCATCACATCAAACCAGTGGGTGCCTATACTAGTATGATATTAAAACAATGAAGGAACACAACAAAAGTCAAGCTTAGATCTAATTTATTATCACTTAAATTCTTGCTCTACACTTGGGGAGATCACTCCTTGGATCACTCCTTGTAATTTTATGGTGTACACATCAGTTAAGAGGGTATCTAATGCAAGGATATTTATTTAAAATATGGTAATTAAAGTGACTGTATTTTTATATAGAAAGCTACGCAGATCATATTTCTAGTACCTTTTTTTTATAGGGTCATTCATTTGGTTTTTAAATGGGGACATTTTATGTATAAATTTTGTTTGTCCAATTTTATCCTATCTCCATTATTTATAAAAAAAATCTTACTTTCTATTACATATACACACATAGTATTCATCATGAAACCAATAACAAGCATATAAATTAAAGGGCTATTGTCCAAGTGAAAATTTTTATTAACCAATTTTTAGTGTTTCTAAATTCTATGGCATGTATTAGAACAATTTAACATGGAGAGCAACAAACTACACTATTTTTTTTACAACCCCTATTTGTTAAGGCTAACTTATTAATAAAAAACCTTGCTACCAAACATTTTTACATATCCTAATTTATACATGTTAAAATATATAGTATTTCATGAACCCTATAGTAGCTCTACATATTATATAATTTTTATCCTTTGAACTAAATGGACCCTATCTTTTAACTCACGTGGTTCCTAAAACATAGGTTAGTGATCGCTAGAAGAAAAACAAGGATAAACAACTAAGTCACTAGAACTGCCTTGCAACTGCACAACAACTACACAACAACTCCACAACATTTGCACAACTACAATCTAGTCACGCAGTCATTGTGATTTGTGGAATTGTTTATCCTTGTTTTTCTTCTAGTGTGATCTCCCTGAGGCTCTACACATATTTTAATATTCAATCATTATGCAATAACAAAGTTAAAGCCAAATTTCTTCTTCATGCATTGAATTTACATGCTATTAAAATCCAATTTTAATGACATTATAATATAAACCAAAAAAATCATAAAAAATAGAGTATTGCTTTTGTCACCTCAAATGGCAATTTTGCTAATGGCACCACATGCCACCCATACCTTTTGCTACTAACACCGCACCTTATTTCCATAATTGTTGCAAACGCATTTTTTAAGATAGAGACGATTACAATTGAGGAAATTTCTCAAACTTTGGAAAGGATTAAGATTGAAATTGAGATGATGTCTCAGACAAGAACAAAAACTAGAGTCAAAATTTTAGAAACTAACATTATATTGGTAATCAAAGATTGGAGTAGGAACATGTTACAAGTGACATTGATGAGAAGAAAGAACTTGAGGTCCCTTGACTCTTTATAAATATTACAATATTTAGACTAATCTAATTTGTTTTGGAACGGAGTCACTTCAAACCCAATGGCTTAGGACTCAAATTATTTCACTTGCATTTCAAGAAAGTCAAAGGTGGTTAGTTCGAGCTTCAAGTTATTTTGTTTGCACTTCAAGCAATTCAAAGCAATTTTGTGTAAATCAATGCACACCCACTGCTTCCTAAAACAGTTAATTTTAAAAAAAGTTATACTATGACATGTCTCATTTTCAATATTGAGATCAAGGTATTAACATGTCATCTTTGCAACAGTAATCCACTTTTTGCCACCAACATTTTTGGTTAGTGACACAACATGTCTCACACCCATTGCTTTTTTCACCACTCTCTACTCAAAGTTTTTTTCTCACAAAGGGTGATATTGCTAACACCTTTGCAAGCCACGGCACTTTGATTGCTCATGTTAAAAGCCAAGTTTGTTTTCCAGTTATGCATTTGTGATAAAACTTTTTGACGCCTCTTGCAATTGCCTCCAATTGAGTTGTAATTATGACAAATGTTAAAAGAACAACATCAGTAGCTGAGAAAAATGCATTTTGACAAAGAACAAGTTGTGATTACAGTAGCAAAAAGGTGTGGGCGACATGTGGAGAGTGGTTAGGGGCAAATTGTGATGACAATAGCAATACTCATTAACTCCTAAAGGACCAAGCCCATTTTTCTGTGAAAGTCCTTGAAAATTGTCACTTTTGGGAAATGGGTACAAAGGTAGGAATTTTCTTTTTTGAAAATCCAACCATAGGATCTTGTCCTAAACTATGGGAGGTACTTGTGGAGAAAAAATCAGCTCATTCTAAATGTAGAAGAGTGAGATATTGACATGGGAAGTAATAAAAAAAAGTTTTTTTTCCCTGCTGCCCAAAAATTTCAGAAGCCTTTGATCACTTCAATTTCAAAAAAATTGCTCTACTCAAAGTTGAGGATTATTTTTCCTACAAAGAAGACCAAGTTAGGTAAGTGCGGGAAAATTTTCAAATGGATTGGAGGTGTGAATCATACATTGTAAAATCTTGCAATGCCATAAGGCCATGAAATTTGCATATACACTAGGCAAAATTAGAGGATTTATGTAAAATTGAGAAATTTGAATTATTGTGATCCAATGGTGAAAAGCAAGGAATCTTAGTCTACTACAAGTCTACAACATGGACAAGAAAAACTCAGAAAAAAAAAAAAACACAAAGAGCTCAAAAAAGCAATGCACCAAATTTTACAAGGGGCAAAAGGAATGGAGGTTTGGAAGTCCCATAGTTATCAGCAAACTAAAGCTTCTCACTCATCAATTTAAATTGAATGATTCAAAGCTTCTCACATATATTTAAATGTGAACAACCAATTTAAAATTTTTATTTAAAAAAAATGCAATTTTTAAAGAAGTTTTTTGGGCTGCCCGGATTTCCCGCCCTCCCTTGTTTTTCAGAAATTCATGGACAACTTCTTCAATAAATGTTTAAATGAAGTTTTTTTTTATGTGCACATACATCTTTGAATTCCCCACCACCCTCAAAATTCAAAAGTTTATAAAAAATTAGTTTAGTAATAGGTACATGCCCAAGGCTCATTTGTTCCCCGATGGGACAATTGGTCTTTAGGGGTGAAATGTGTAGAAGATTACAATATGAAATTGAAGGGAATTATATTTGGGAATGTAATATAAAAAAGGTGTAAGATAGTTTACTTGAATTGCAACCCTCTCTTCTATAAAGTCCTTTAAATAGTTTAAAAATGGAAATGAAGTGATCCTTTAATGTACCTTTTTAGTCATAAAAAAAAGTGTATTCTATTGCAAGAGTTAATCATACTCCTTGTTTTCTCTTATCAAGTTGTAAAAGAATGAATTTTGGGAGACTTATGAGTCACAAATAGGTGCCTACTACAAATTGTTTTGAAAATTCATCAAGGGGAATGCTAAATTGTGAGTGGGTATCCAAGAGTCATGAGCCATGAGCCTTGAGCCTAGATTTTTTGTCAAAGTATTAAATTTCATTTATAAATGTGTACATGGGACCTTATAATTGTGCATTATAAATGTTTATTTCTTGAAAACTTGCTCTTTTTTTAAGTTTTTTCATTGATTTTGAGTTCAAAATTGATTCCCACTCACAAAATCTTGACTCACTTCTCATGGGCTCAAAGTATTACGCTCACAAAATAGGGTCATCCAATTCATGAACAATTCAATAATGCTTAAAAAAAAATTGTCTTACACTTGGTATCTATTTCTCTTTGTCTAAGAATTAGACAAAAAAAAAACCATTCTACATGTCTAGAAAGCCCATATTGAAAAGCATAAGGAAAAATTTGAGCCCTCCAAGAACCCCCTCCACATCCTCTAAAAGGATCCCAATATATGTACTTACTATGATAAACAAATCACTAATCCCCTATTTGTGCTCACCCATTGAATGCAATGCAATCATGAAAATCATATTATCATGTTATCCCAATTGGACAAAAACTATGGGTATAAATGTGCAATAGGACCATAAATTCTATTTTACTCTATTTGAATAAATGAATGAGTACTTGGATAATGACTAGTGAGTACATTTACATATTTTATGAATACAATACCTTTCATATTGTTTTGAATTGTGGATGTAGCTAAGGTCCTTCATACAAAGATAACAATAAATATGAGTGATTACTCTTGGACTCATGCTAGCCTAATAGGTTTGTCAAACATTAGGAGGCTCTTGGGGGGCCCAAATTTTTCACTTTCTTGGCAAGAAAGTGACAGTCACCGGAGAATGTGATACTAAAGAGGTGTGAAGAAAATCCTAGCAGTGTTCGTCCATGCAAAGTCGTGCTCTCTGAAAAAGTACTTGAAAACGTCCGTGCTGCACAGAAACAACGGACGCCAGAGCTGGTCACTGTGAAATCATGTGGATTGGTACAAAAAATGCAAAGAACACGAGAGTATCAGTTTACCCTTCGTTACCGAAACTCCGACTTTCGTTGCATTTGCTAAAACTGGCCAAAACTCACGACATTGGCAAATTCTTACGCAAAAGAAATCCTAAAATACAAAGTTTTGTATAACTTAGTAGGGTGCTTGTTGGAGAAGCTTGTTTGCAGTGTAAATGACACTTACTGACAAATGCTGGCAGGAGCTCTGAATCGTGAGAACTGAGAACGATGTTGATGTCGTAGAGAGCACGTCAAGGGTAGTCGACGTGAAGGTCAACCGAGGCTCTCCAGCTGCAGCTCTCTCCGGCCTGTGGTTGATGTCATTCCTTCAATTCTTATCCAGCTGGTTGTCGCTTTGCCATACCTGTTGCGTGAAGGTATCGTCTTGCAGCTGTTGATCCTCGCAACTTGGCATCAACTAGGGAGTGATTTCAGCAATGGCATGGGTTCTCTACTTGCATCACGGCCTTTATGTTCCGAGCTTGACCAGGAGCTTGACTGATTGAAGCAAAAAAAATTATTCAGCATATTCGGCTATCCTAGTTCAGTGATCAATCGGCCATCATCTGTAGCAGTGCCACTAGCGACCGGGCAATGGAATAGGTTCCTTTGCAAGGCTTGTGGTTTTGTTGTATGTTGGAGTTTGTGGCATCCACCATTCCACCTTGCAAGCAAAGCTTCTGCAACTCTTGAAAGTAGCTTGTTGGACAGCGTTGTTGTAATCTGGTAGTTCCACAGTTTTCGTAGAAACGTGTAATCTGTTTGCAGTTCAGTATCGGGGTGTCTGGATGCACTACAGTGCTCGGATTATAGCTTATGCCAGATATTTGGGAAGAATTGTTGATGCTTTAAGCTTCCATGGCTTGGTCAATTGGTTGTATGTAGGAGGCCTCGGTTGGGGTGTCCTGCCGTTATTCAGGCTGCAGGTTGAAAATGTGCGCATATTGTATACTCAAATGCAGCTAGTTCCTTGTTTTTCCTCACTATCTAACGAGTGCCTGTACTACTGATGGTTACGTTTTGGTCGAAGTCTACGCTCGATTGGCATACAAAGCCCTTGTCACCGTTGACTCCACAAAGAGTTTCACCGAAAGGTACACGACCTAAAGGAATTACACATGGCACTGGTGCAACCATCAAGACGATCGTGAAGGTAAGCGTTTGATTCCACGTTACTCTGAAACTTTCACTCTGACACACGTTATTTGCATCCTCCCAAATAATTGCATGGCGATCTCTATAGCGTTAGCCCCCGCGTTAGCCGAAGTGCAAGCGGCTGAGGTTATGGCGTCCTGGCTAGTCAATCACATTTCTATACAAGTATTAATAGCAAGAACTCACAACATCATATACATTCGCGGAGTGTTTAGATGCAATGAGGAAGCCATTGCTCTGGATGTGTTTGTCCAACCCTGTTCTGGTATATTATGCCTTTTCTCTTCCAAAATTTATGTCTTCGCTAAGGAGGTCTGAGGCCGCAAAACTGATGCATCCATAGCCAGTTTTGAGGCAATTGGAGTAGGTCTAACACAGACTAGTATTTTGCATTTTTCGGTCAGTGCTGTGGATGCACTGTATGAGAAGGAGCTGAATGTAATTGCCATCAGAGTGACACCTGCGGTGAAAGGCAAGGAATTGCAGGCGTATCGTGCTAAAGAGCAGTTTGTGCCTACGAAAGCTCGGACAATAAGCAACGCTTTATCTGATTTATGTTTTTTCGTCTCGTAATCACTATCAACATGATTACAGATTTCACCTATAACATTACTCACGAACAGGAAGAGTATAGTAGCAATGCAAAACTACTGGCCGGGATCTAAGTTTGTATAACACCCTTTGGGTCCAAACAGGAACACCATTGACACTACCTTAAAACTCGAATCATAGACGTACAGCTTTGCTGATACACATGTATTTGAGTTTCTCTGGGATCATACTGGTGTGTTAATTCTGTTGTTTAGGAAGCTGTATTGACGCTGAAACCATACACGTCAGATTTAGCTTGACAATATGGAGTTTACAGTCACGGCCTTATGTTTCTGTCGGTGATGCAGGCTGCACAAGTTGGGTTGGCATTCAAGCTCTAGAAGCACAGGTATTTCAGGTCCACGTGGGGAGGCCTTGGCAAAACGAGTACCGTCGAGCACCGAAAGAGAGAGAGTGCTTCAAGCTTAGCGTAGTTTGAAAGACCTTGCATCCCCACATCCTCGAGGTCAGTTCCCTTCTCGATCCTGACTCCCCTCATACTCAGTGAATTTTTTTTCTGGCGATTTGTTGCCACACTGGCAAAAAATCTGACAGATTATGACCACTATGCATCAATCCCTCCATTTATTTCTCCAATCAGCCGTCAACAGCTGGACTCTGGCAAAAGAAAAAAAATGCTTTGCTGATACTGTGAGTGTTTCTCTTCTCGAGAAGGGCCACATTACACTTTCATTAAGCTCTGTGGTTTCACTTCATTCCTCTCAGAAAGAATTCAGCAGATGCCTAGTTTGCTTGTTCGGCTAAAGGAAAGTTTTCTTCGTTGCATGATGGGCGCAAGAGCTTCAAAAGCACAGCTACTAATTCTATTCCTCTGTTTATCAAAAGTGTTTGTGTCCAGCAATATTCGTGCCTACTGGCTTGTTGTAGAGAATCAGCTGCATAGTAAGGCTCTTGAAATTCTGCGGCAATGCACATTTACTGAACTTGCTTTGTCTGTCTGTTGAAGGTGTAGCCCAAGTTTGAATGCTGCAATTGAGCAAATTCACTCACTGACATCACCCTCTCGTCATGAAGCGAGAAGCAGAGCCGATTCTGAGGTCTTCAAAGAGGCATGAGGCAACAAACATGGACGATGCTCTTGCAGCAATGGAGAGTTCGGGAAGCATCTACTTTCTAAAGACACTCCCCCAGACAACAATACCTGCTCTTGCACCACTAGCTAGTTCTTATTTGGTATGCAACAGCATCTTCAATCCAAAACTTGAATTTTGCACTCTTCTCCATTTTGCTATGGTGTTCAATGGTGTATAGATTTGCAGTGAGCATGCTCTAAATGCAGAATTGAGTGCACTTTTCCTTGCCAAACCATACTTGTGTCAATGACCATGATATGCTAATGAAGTGCGTGGTACTGTTGCTTTTTTTCAACCAGGTAGTACCTGCACAGTTTGTTCGTGAGCACGCTGACAAAATTGAAGAGTGGGTCATCCTTCGAGTTCAGTGACCTAATGGAAGATCATCAAGGCCATGGGCTGTGCGACTCAGCGTCATTGTGATGTCTGATGAAGCATGTACTGTAAGATTTCGTACTGGGTGGAAAGATTTTGCTGCAGGCAATGGGCTGAGGATGGGTGATTCCCTGATTTTTCTTTTGAAGGAGGGTGTGAGATCAGAGTTCGAAGTGCACGTATTTCGAGGACCTAAGGGGACTCCATATTTCCCAGACCTGTGTGCTGCTAGTTCCACTGCTCCGGACAATGACAATGATGATGAGGACAAAGAAGAAAAGTACTTGTCCAACTTGGAAGAAGAAGAAAGCCTTGCCAAGGACTCAGACAAAAATTGTGTTTCCAATTCAGACTTAGACGATTCTGACAAGGACTACATGCAGAGTCCTGTCCGCTCTTGTGTGCATCATCGACATGCTCCCACCAAAGCTTCCCTTGGGAATGGCCGTGACGGTAAAGCTGCAGAGCAACAAATCAAACATTCTGAAAATGGCGAAGCTTTTCCAGGCTTCCGTAAACTATTGGCAGTCATCCACATCCAACGATCTTGTGATTCTGCGCTGCCTAGTTTAGGGCAATTTGTAAGTTTCTTCTTACTATAAACCTCAAATGTAACAGAATGACGACACTTAGTATGAAATTCTGCCAGATCACGAGCTTGAAAGTTAGTGTTGGGACATACTTATCAAAAACGTATTTCTGCTTTTGCTTTCGGTATAATTAGAGATTCTGTCGATTGTCACCCCCTTTTTATGCAATTCAACAGTGATTTAAAATGTGTCCTTACCTTACAAGCGCAGGAGTTTCCATTGCACTTTGTGAGGTCCCATGGCAAGCATCTTCAGGCAAGTGTCCAACTCCAGGGAGTACTCGAAGATTCTCCAGTTTACGAGATACCTTGTTCTCGATCCACATGGGCTGCCAGTGACCACCTGAGGATATGCTTCAAGCCACGTGAATGGAACATATTTGTGACAGCCAATTGCTTGAAAGCTGGGCAGGAGCTTCAGTTTTCAGTGATTGCTGACTCGTACTTCAAAGTTCGAGTAATTTAGACGTGTTTCAGCACCTTTGTTATCACCGCAAAAAGAAGGGACTTTTTAGACTTGTCTGTCTTCTTATAACCGAACATTTAAAGAATTTTCTATGATCCCTTTTGTATTAGTTTTGATGAGGTTTGCACCTTACAAAATACACGGCTTTCAACCATATGTCGGTGTGTACTCACAATTTTGAGAAGAAACATGCGTGACTGTACATAAATCAAGTTCACAGTGTGTACCTACATGCTCTGTCTTCCAACCTTCCTCAATAATTTGCTTTGGTTTTGGGGTATGTTTCCATTTAGTCCATGATAGTGAAGCTCGTTGCGAGATAGTGGAGAGCGAAATGTATGTTTGGGTCAGTGTAAGACACCACGCCCCTCTCAGTTTGGCATAGGATTTTTTCACTTTTTTCAGGTATTTGATATTTGTGCATGAAAGTAAGAAAGTTAGTTTGTAAGAGGAGATTTCCATGGCCTGGTCTCTTAACCCTGAAACTCATCGTGAAAGCTGCTGCATGTCCAGACTCCAGAGGTGCGAAATGTGAGTGGAGAGTTTATAGACAAATTTAGTGAATTCCAAACTCTAGGCGTACTACTGATTTAGCTGTCAGTGATTCTGTAGTTATCTACACCAAATAGTGCATTCAGATAGCCCCATTATACTATTTTCTTGACATTTCACATGATTTAAATATTCACTAAGACTACAATAATTTTTGTCAATAACTATTGTGATAAACAATGGAGGAAGCAAGTAGAAGTTGGGCGTAGCAATCAGTGCCAAAGCTAGAGAGCAAGGAAGCTGAAAGTTCACACAAAACCAAGAATCACTATAATATATAGAGAATTGCATGCCCCTAGAGGTGGTCAAGGGTGAGTCACATGGTGATTTTGCCAAGGTAAGGAAACCAGATTGTTTAGGCAACCTAAATGCACTAAGTTAGAGCCGCCTATTCCCAACCGGGGTTCTATTCCCAACCCTTAGCGTGTGTTGCTTCCAACCAACTTATTTCCAAGCCTTGGAATGTGTATTTTTCTCCTTTTTAAGATTAAGACAAATGAGGTCATGACATGTGTCTCAAAAAAAAGTAGGCAGTAGTGAGCAAGAAGTATTTTGGCTATGATTGGGATTAGGAGAATGATTGTGTACGGTTCATAACACTTTATACATTTCAAAAATTTGTATATAACTCAATTTTGCATAAAAAATTCCAAAAAAATTTGTGTTATAATATTTTGTATGAAGCCACCAAAGAAAAATTTACGCCACATTGTTGCTCTAATGTACTATCATGTAGGAGCTTAAATGATCTGGAATGGGCTTAAATGATCTGGAATGGGTGGTCTTACCTTATTTGGCGTATTTTTTGGGAAGTTCGAAGTGAAGTCTTGCGGCTTCTCAAAACCGTACAATATTTGACAAAAGTGCACGTGTACTAAAACTTTTTGGTCTCTTGTTGCCACCAATATTGTTTGAACAAATATTGTTCTATTACTGCCTGGGTGTTGTAATTTACAGCCTCTTCAACATATTTTGTTGGAACTAACAGCTCCGAGAAAGAATCTAGCAAGCCTACTTGGATTGGCTTCAGGTAACCACATTATCTATATATATATAATAGAATACGTTTTACCCCGTGATGAGGCTTTGTACCTACCACATATTACCTACCTACCACTTTTATTTACTTGCTTGGGTAAATAAACATGCATGGGTAAAAATTTGGTTTGGTAAGAAACACAAAATATGATATACCCATTTAGCAATATTTTTATTTTATTGTAGTATTTTTATTGCATGGGTAAATAAACATGTATGGGTAAAAATTTGCATGGGTAAAAAACTTGTATGGGTAAAAACTTGCATGGGTAAAAACTTGCATGGGTAAAAACTTGCATGGGTAAAAACTTGCATGGGTAAGAAACTTGCTTGGGTAAGAAACTTGCATGGGTAAAAACTTACATGAGAAAAAATGTATGGGTAAAAAAATTGTTTGCATAAAAAAATATTTGGGTAAATAATAAAAAAATGTGATAAATTTGTGTGGGTAAAAAACAAAAATATATAAAAAAAATTGAGTGGATAATTACCATGTGGGTAAAAAATTGTGTTGGTAGAAAATAAATAATATTTTTTTGCGTGAAAAACTGTGACTTTCCTTTTATTGCATGCATGAATAAAAAACTCTATGGGTATTGAAAAAAAATTGTGTTGTAAGGGAATGTTTTGTAAACAATGACAAATGTTTAACGCATGAGTAAAATTTGAAACTGGAGTATGTTGACAAAAAGTACAAATTATTATCTTATGAAGGAAATGTTTTGTCATTGAACTTGATCTTATTTTGCGTCCTGTTGGACCAAGGGGTGCCTATACTAGTCAAATATAATTGATGTTTGTATGGTGCATCACCAAGTATTCACATATAATCACTTTTTGTCCAAATTGGCATGAGAAATAGGCACGTGTCTCAACTCTTGATGTTGACCAATTATATACGTTAATGTCCACAATGTTAACCAATCCTGTTTGTTACTGAGCTTCTACTTGTCTTGTTGCTTTGCAACTCAAGAGCAACTCAATTGTAGACCAATTTGACTCACATTATGGCCATTCCATAATCCATTCAGAGCCCAAATTGCTAAAACCATTGCTAAAACTAACCAAAAGAACTTCACATTTAACAATGTAAATTTTCCTGACACCGGTTTTCATATATTTGTTGTTGGCTTTCACAATAATTGTAGCAGTAAATATTTTTTGATTAGAGGAAAGCCAAACTTAGACACGTTTGTGAGCACTAGACCTCTCCAAGGCTAGGTGGCATGCCAAGCTGTGGGTCCAAAATGAAATACCTCAGCTCTTTTTCAAACAAGGGTAATAAATTAGTAATAGTCTGTCCTGTGCTAAGGTAAGAGGCTCATAAACCGACCATCTAAGAGCTGAAACTGAATTTTGGGGAGGTGGAACTTCTTGAAATATATATTTCAGTAAATTTTTCTTGGAAGACAAGAGGAATTGGCATCTAACTCAAGTTATTTTGTATTTTTTAGAGCAATGTGGAATTAGTTGTGAAATTTTGAAGTGGAAAGGTCATAAGGCAAATGGATCACTTCCTCAAATGTACGTCAACTGTACATTTCTGAAAGGTTATGAATAAGGATATGTACCGGTGGAGTTCATTTGGGGAGGTAAGCGGTATTGCTGCCTTTACGGAGTTCAAGTCTTTTACCTTAAATTTGGTCATTTGATTTCCTTGCTGTGGTTCCCCAAGTCTTTGACTCCAAAAGTGAATACAAAACTCTTAAGTTCAATCTCCGGATGGTAAATATCGAAACTCACTACAAGGGAAACTATTGAAAATGACAAAATTTTGTCCAAATCAACATGGCTTAATCTACAGAAATTGTTCAATTTGACAGTCTTTTTGTCATTTTGGACACATTTAGTCACTTTGGACATGTCAATTAGGACACAATTTCTTATAGTTACTCTTACACTTAAGGTAGGAACACCCATAAGCGTCAGTGTCCCCAAAACCGTCACCTCTGAAATCTTGAAAAATCTCTAGAAGTGAATAGATGTAATGACAAGGATGTACAACATGTGAACATGAAATCTTAAAAGTGGTTATGGGTGCAATGGCAGTTTGCTCTTTAAAAATTCACAACTTATTCTCACAGTATCCAAATAATACATTTGAAACTGCAAACTCATTTTTGTTCTTTTCCTAATAGGATCCTATAATTTGCTAGTTATTTATTAACAGTCATCATGTTCAAAACCCTTAGTTGGACGTTTATGGGTGCTCCTACCTTAACCCCTGAGTGCCCAGGGGGAATTTTGCAAAACGGGCCTCGTTTGAGCAATGTTCAAAAAATGGTGTGCCCTAGGCTAAAAAATCACATCCAATGTAGTTGACCGTTGAAAACTGCAAATGAGATGGGTTAGAATGTGTTGTGTGAATTTGACCATGTTTGACCGTAGAGTTTAGGTTTGTATGATGGTCAAACTAGAGTGACTTGGGCAATTTAGGCCAAATGTGGTCTGTTTTTTTACTTTGGGTTTACTTTTTGGAATGAAAGGCATATGGCCGTGGGTAGAATTTTTGGTGGGGTATGGGTACAATATGTAGGAATGTGTACAAAAAATTTCACAATTTTTTGATAATGGTAGGGTGTTGCTTTTGGGCCCCAAACTGCAGAGGGTCAGTGCGCTAAACAACCAACAACTAGTGGGCTTGGTTCTCTTGCACAAAGGCCTTTTGCCATAAAACTGGAACTCAGGAATTCATCTCAACTACCAGCCCAATCACCACTCAGTACACAACAAAGAACCATGATTACCCACTCCCAATTAGCCATAACCCCCCCCCTCGTGCAAGCAGTACCATTTCCCAGAAAGTACAGCCTAAGGAGAATTGTTTATTTAAAAAAATTGATCTGGATTGTCCTAGTTTGAGGCGCTGGGGCGCTCAGGGGTTAACCCCTCAAGGCCTAGGCAGAGTATTTTGAGTTGTCTGGTGATTTTGGGCAGGTCACAAAAAATGGATTTTGCATTTGTTTTTTATTTTAATTTGACACATGAAGTACCCAAGGAGTAGCTTTAAGGCCCAACAATTTTCATAACTTTTGACTACATGGTTCAAAAGTTATTGCATGATTTGTTGTTTTCTTTGCTTGTCAAGGCAGTCCAAGCAGCTCAAAAACTTCTTTAAAAATTACTTTTCAAGTTTGTTTGTTTTTTTCAAATTGGTTCTTTAGACCTACATATAGGTGGGAAGCTTTGAATTGTTCAATTTCCATTAATGAAATGAAAGTTATGAGAAGTTTTAGTTTGCGGGTAGGTGTGGAGTCAACCTACCCTCAAACTAAAACTTCTCATAACTTTCATCTCATTAATGGAAATTGAACAATTCAAAGCTTCCCACCTATATGTAGGTCTAAAGAACCAATTTGAAAAAAACAAACAAACTTGAAAAGTAATTTTTAAAGAAGTTTTTGAGCTGCTTGGACTGCCTTGACAAGCAAAGAAAACAACAAATCATGCAATAACTTTTGAACCATGTAGTCAAAAGTTATGAAAATTGTTGGGCCTTAAAGCTACTCCTTGGGTACTTCATGTGTCAAATTAAAATAAAAAACAAATGCAAAATCCATTTTTTGTGACCTGCCCAAAATCACCAGACAACTCAAAATACTCTGCCTAGGCCTTGAGGGGTTAAGCTTACTAGCGGGTGAAAATGGTGAGATTTCCCATCCTGGCCCCACAAAACGGCATGCCTTAACCCCTGAGCACCCGGGCCATGTTCTGTGAAAATGTGTCGCATGGGACATGTGCGCAATTTTTTCCCCTTTCCATATTTGTTTTTGAGAATGGGTGTAGCTGACCGTTGAATTGGGTGATCAGTTACTACACAAGGGTCACTCTGAAATTTTTGTGAATACTTAGCAATGCAATGGAGAGATTGTATCAGTCAAAACTGCCATAGAACATTTTGATTTGGGTCGATTTGTGGGACACTTTTCCGTTTTGTTCCTTGGTTTGCTTACATAGACTTGTTCAAATTCAACAAAATTTTGACAGTAGCATGCCAGGTAGGTGTATTGAGCTCTTGCAAATTCTTATTGAATTTTGACCTTCTCTTGGTGGACAAATCTATCCTTGAACCAAGCTAACATGCCTGCCAAAGAGTGCAGTGACCTCACAGCATGGACAGAAGCAACAAGTGCTGTTCTTTCTAAATAACTAAAATTTCCATATCAGACCCACATTTGCATGGCTCCCACAAATTATGCAACCGGTGGGACTATAATCGTCCCAATACATTCCATCTCCCTTGTACAGCCTGAGAACATCATACAATTCCCTGAAATTAATGGGCATGAATGGGAACAAGGGACCCATTTGAACAAATCTACAAGGCCAATTTTGGGGACGTGGGGCGTTTAGGGGTTAACCCCTAAAGGACTAAGCCATTTTTTCAGTGAAAATCACTCAAAATTGCCACTTTTGCAGGGGTTAGTAAGAAGGTAATTCTTTTTGAAAATTTGGGAAATCCAACCATAGGATCTTGCTCTAGATTGGATTAGGTACTTGTGGAAAAAAAATCAGGTCATTCCGGATGGACATGAGTGAGTTCTTTACATCTAAAGTGAAAAGAAAAGTTTTTTTTCATGCTGCCGCAAAATTTCAGAAGCCTTTGACCATTCTTACATGAAAATAATTGCTCTACGCAACTTTGTGCTTTGTTTTTCCCATGTAGGAGATCAAGTTAGCTATGTGTGGGAGAATTTTCAAATCAATTGGAACTACACAACACATAGGAAAAATCAGTAAGTAAAAAGAAGTAGAGAATGAGTCAAATCACTAAATTGTTAAGAATTTAATTATTAAAATGAAAAATGCAAATCCCAATGGTCATAATGTTGTAATAAACAATCTACATCCTTTGGGTTTGTTTTTTTTCCAAAATAATAAAAATTGAGTAAAATAAAGGACTTCAAAGTTTATTTTAGAGTAAAGATTCCATAACTGTTTGCAAACAAAAACTCCTCATAGCTTTCATGTCATTGATTGAAATTGAATGATTCAAAGCTTCTCACTTATAAAAAAATCTAAAGAACCAATTTCAATTTTTAATTTAAAAAAAATTTAATTTTTAAAGAAGTTTTTGGGCTACCTAGTCGGGTAGTCCTCCCTTGCTTTTCAGATTTTCATGCATAACTTCTTCAATAATTGTTGGAATGAGGAAAAAATTAGATGCCCGTGTAGATCTTTGAATCCCCCACCTTCAATAAAAGTTTCAGAAAATCACACAAAGTAACTTATCCAAAGATACATGCCCAAACTCTCACTTGTCCCCCAAAAGGACAACAGTCCTTTAGGGGTTAACCCCAGCCCACTCTGAGGAGCCTTGTATAGTACGTGTGAACACCTCACTAGCTCACCTTGTCATGCCCCAAGTTTTGAATTCTTGAATTGTACCTATCCAATGCTACCAGCCGCCTTTCCCTTTGGTACTACTGTAATGTACTATCCTTGGGCATAATGCTGGTACAGCGACTTAAATGATAGTGTTTCCACGGATTGCACCAAAACTCACCCTTGTCTTAAATGGCAAATGAGCTAAGGTAGTACGTTTGAAAACTGCCCATCTAAGGGCTCATCCCTCTTTTTCATGGTTTTTTGTGCACTAGTATAAATGTACTAAATAGTCTTTTAGCAACTTCTTGACAAAATTGTTAATGTACACTTTGAAAATGTCCAAGTTTAACACTATAATAAACAAATTAAAACAACTATTGAAGATTAATGTTAAACATCATCAATTCACATAATTGAAGAATATATGAACTAAACTTAAAATCTGCAATTTATAACCTAAGAAGGTGCCATGCATGTAGCTAAAAGTTCTTAAATAAGAAAAAACTTGTAAACAAAATACTAAACTAAATGAGAAATTACTGCAACTTGCCCACTACTAAAATTCAAGGTGGGTTGCATAAAATTCATTCTACAACCCATGCCTTTGGCAGGTAAAGATAAAAACAAAAAGTAAAATTAATAGGACCATAACATTTAGTAGTGCTACCAGATGAAATGGTGGGGAACATTTCACACCCATCTTTAGCTATGGGAACACTTGGCTGAATTTGTCACATAGTTTATGAAAGAGAGGCTCACTTTAGTGCACATAGGTCGATGTGGGGGCCAGCCATGTCAGAAAATTTAAAAAAAAAAAAAAAAAAAAAACCCTTTTTTTGTTTTGTTTTGTTATTTTATAAGGATGAAGTTCATGTATGATACCTGAAAAGAGGGAAAGGCAGCCTCTCTTCAGGCTACTGAATGTTATGACTGCTTCAAACCATCCTACAAAATAACCAAGTAAAATAGCCTCACCAATTCCTCGGTCGTCCACTCTGAACCAATCCCTCGGTCTTCCACTCTGGACCAACCCCTCGGTCTTCCACTCTGGACCAACCCCTCGGTCTTCCACTCTGGACCAACCCCTCGGTCTTCCACTCTGGACCAACCCCGTGGAAGAGTCCTCTTTCCCTCACTCGAGCACTGCAAGATTCTCCCGAGATTCTCCAACCTTTCTAAGTACGAAATCGAAACAATCTGATTGCCATGCTTTCTAAATGTACCACCGATTTCATCTTGAGTTTCGATTCTCCTGTAGTTATATATTTTTTAACTTTTTTTGAGCGTTTAAGTTTTTCAAGGAGCGTTGAGGAGTTTAATTTGCGTGACACGATCATGAGACGGCTCTGTAAAGAAAGTCCTGTGGCAGGCAATTCGCCGTTACAGATTTTACAAGAATATTCTGCCTCGAAAATGCCGATGCTATGCTGTAGTCTGTCTCTTTGCTTGTTCTCGAGATGGCAGCTCGAAAGATATCAGGTTCATCTGCCATAGTGCGAAGCAATTTGGGAACAAGTTTGTTGTGCAGAATGCCATGATTCTTGCTTCTGAGGAGCTGTAGACTTACAATCGATTCCACCGTTAGAATCATTGTCTTTCTCCATTCACTTCGTGCGAGCAACAATGACGCACTTGGCCAAGTGAGCGTCCTCATTTGCAATTTTGCTTTTCTTCTGAATCTTACATAATACTTAATTATACACTTTAGCTGATTGTTTTTGTGTTAATTACTAAAGAAACAAGAATGATGTTTCTTACAACAATTTTGAGGTCATTCAGAGACTCGATCTTTTGTCGAATCTTGTTTACGGCCTGAGTGATTTTAACAACCTTTGCTGATTCTCATGAAATGTTATGTTAGCACCATATTTGTTATAATGAGAGTATTCCAGTGAAATGAGAGGTAAAATACCCAAAATTCAAAAAAAAGTCAATTTGACAAAAGGTCTTACGTCAATTCAGATTGATTCAAGTTGAATTGATATAAAACCTTTCAGATTTGACTTAAAATTGAAAAATTGTAAGTCAATTCAGCTTGCTTCAAGCTGAAATCTCTCAATTTAATGGAAATCGGTGATTTTGGATGAAAATTGGTGATTTTGGTCAAAATCTAACAAATTTATTTTGAGAGGTCCCCATTCTCTCATTATATCGAATATGGCTACAGTACCCATTTTAGTAACATGGAACCCTGGATATGTTAGGGTTAGTTGAAAGCACTGACACTCCGGATTGCTGATAACCTTTGGTTTACAGATCTTGGAATACTCTCTCAACGGAGAAGAAGACACTCTTGCATGACATGTATGACCAGCAAAAGCAGAGTCCATGGTATGACAATCTTCGTCGCCCGGTGACAATACTGGAGCCGTTGATCAAGAGTGGCATTCGTGGAATCACCAGCAATCCAACGGTATTTTTTTCCAACATCTGTGATTCTTATAGTTCTCCAGCTGCAGGAAACCGATTCTCCTACTTTGAAGAATTCAATTCTTTATTAGTTAATTTGGGATAAAATCTTGATTTTGGGACTTTTTAATGTTTCATATTTAAGAGTTTTTAGATGATCTAGATTGACTTTTATGATCATTTCTTCAAGACATTACATCAATGATGACATGTCTTGAAGGAATTATCAAAAGAACTCACGATAATACTCCAAAATATTCTCACAAATGCAAAATTTAATATCCCAAAATCCGTTTTGGGAAGTGTTTTTCCCAAATTAACGAATATCATTCAATTTATATGCCAAAATGTTTATATTAATAGCAGCATTACGTTGTGATAGTCATCATTCTTGGGCTCATTCCTCTAAACTTTTGTTTTGTAGATTTTTGAAAAGGCCATAACAGGGTCCGCCGAATATGACGACCAGTTCAGGTATTACTGTTTTTGCTACGAGTACTCTGTACAAAGCTTGAAAATACTTCTGCTTAGTTGTTATGTTTGTATGGAACCGTAAATCTTGGGCAAAGTACTTACGTCTTCAAATTTTGGTCACAGAAACTGCATCAGAGAAGGCAAGAACGTGGAGGAAGCATACTGGGAACTTGTGGTGAAAGACATTCAGGATGCGTGTGACTTGTTTTTGCCACTCTACAAAAAGAGCGCTGGTACTGATGGTTACATTTCCGTTGAAGTTTCTCCCCTTTTGGCAAACGAGACGCAAGACACCATTGCTGCTGCAAAGTATTTGCATCAGAGGGTAAACCGAGCCAATGTTCTCATCAAGATCCCGGCAACGCTGGAGTGCCTTGAGTCAATCACTCGAGTCATCGCAGCATCCGTCAGTGTGAATGTGACGGTAAGCGTTTGACTCCACGTTTTCGAAATGTGTGCTCTGACAAAAAAAAAGTTGTTTGCATCCCTTCCAAGTCCCTGCATAACCTTATTTTCTACCCCCTCTGTCCCTCTAAAGAGCTCCAAATCAGACTCATTTCTTGTACCACTAAAAAGCTCCTTTCTGCTAATCTCAAACGCTGAGAAAGCGTTTGTCATGTTCAATGATCTCATGGGGGCATGTTAAGCCATTAGAGAGCATTCCTCTCCTAGCTTGGCATTGCCCATGGGAGGCACCATTGTTGCTACCAATCTTTTAAATCATCAATAAGGAGGAGCTGGCAGCACGCACAAAGATGGTACTTTTTTGCATGGAATTTGGGTGCCCGAAAGGCAACATCCAAGCAGGAGATTTTGCATACATTTGGTAGATGGTACATTGATTCTCGAATGCATGTGTCACTAGCACAATGACAAAAAACACAGTTAATCCTTTGCAAGAAAGCTTTTTGGACGTTTTTAGAGGGACAGAGGGAGTAATATTTATGAATTTTCTCTCCAACAGCTTATCTTTTCTCTAGCGAGGTACGAGGCAGTCATTGAAGCATACCTTGCGGGACTCGAGGCAGTGGAAGGAGATCTGTCGAAGATAGCGAGCGTTGCATCTTTCTTTGTCAGTCGCGTGGATGCGTTGATTGACAAGAAGCTAAATGCGATGGGCACCAAGGAGGCGCTTGAGCTGAAGGGCAAGGTACTGCAATCTCCTTGAAGCATGTAGACGAATTGTTCATATGAAAACTTGGAATTTTTTTTTGTGTGTTTTGTTTGTTTTGTAATCGACATGTTTAAAAAGGTGCTAATTTCACACCATATTTGCAAGGAGGAAATTGGCCTCTTCAAAACAACAGAGATGTTGGTTTAGTAAATCTTAATGTCTCTCTCCATGAAGACAGTAGACATTAGTTGTATTTTGGATGTGTTCCAATCCTACTGCTGCACTTGCAATGATTCTGAAGTCAAACATCAAGGTTTTCTTTTGTTTTGGGAAGAGCTTGAGCGTACATTTCATGCTTCGATGTTACGATTTAGTCAAAAACCTAAATTCCTCGGTCATGACGTTGTGCTGTTGGTCATGATGCAGGCTGCAAGTGCACAGGCTTCGTTAGCGTTCAAGCTCTATCAGGAGAAGTTTTCAGGTCCTCGTTGGGAGGCGTTGGCCGAACGGGGAGCGAGGAAGCAGAGAGTGCTTTGGGCTTCAACTGGTGTGAAGGACCCATCATATCCAGACACTCTTTACGTCAATCCCCTTATCGGCCCTGATACCGTAAGTTTTTAGAAAGAAGATAGAAAAACCTCGTTTCTCTGTTGAATCCACACTGGCTTGATTGCAAAACCTTTTTTTCAAGTTACACAAGCAAACTTCCTGCGTTAACCTGACTTCACTTTGCATGATTTGTAGGTTACTACCATGCCTGATGTGGCACTAAACGCCTTTGTGGACCATGGAACGGTGGCGAGAACTATCGATGCTGACTTACCAGAGGCGAAAAGGGTGTATGATAAGGTAGAGGAGATGGGCATTCGTTGGGGGGATGTTGGAAATCAATTGGAGCATGAAGGCGTCGCATCATTTAAGAAAAGCTTCACTGATTTGGTTCAGAACCTGACCGGGAAAGCGGAGGTCCTTGCAACAAGTAAGCACACCCAATCATGCTCTCGATTTGAAAATAATTCTCAGTTTCTTCTACCTTTTAGTTTCCACGTTTCGGGGGGTGACCTCCAACTGCAAGATTTTTACCGTAACTGTTTGAAAAAAGCGAATCCTTTGCAAGATTCTTATTTTTACTGTTTTGAGAAAATCCTTTCCCGTTCCATTTTGTGATCTGATTCTACATTTTTGTCAACAATGCGTAGAGTTTTCAATGCTTGTGTAAGAGTTGCCTCGTATCAGAGTACACATCTTTGGTCTTTAGCAGTTTTAAGAACTCACCCCTCTCCTTAGTAATGGTCACCAAAGAAGATTCTAAAATGTCTGAAAATTACTATATTGAGCATGCGAATGCCTTTTATCTTCTTCTTACAATTCCCCTCTCAGATGGCCTTAAAATTGTGCACATAGCGAATCTGGATTCCCTTTCTAAGAGTGTTTACCCAGTTTCTGAAGAACTTTACAAAATCTTGCACTGCGACACTCCCTATTTAGTATCTCGTGCACCTTCATTACAACATTACCGGTTTTCTGATAGAGTTAATATGTGTTTCTTTCTCCTTTTTGCAGGTGTTTAGATGTGGTATCGTGGTGTTTGAGGTGTATGTTTTAGAGATGGGACATAAGCAGGTGAACTAGTGATGTGGCATGTGATTTTTCAAATCTGAAATTTGTTGATATTGTCATCTTTCAAACCACATCACAACGACGAAGTATATATGTATAGCAAAGTAAAGACCGAGTGTGTATACTACTAGAGAGATACTTTTGGACGTTTCTTCTTGTGCAGTTTAGGTTTTTGTGAAGTTTGCGCACACAAGTTTCTATTGTTGGAGCTGCAGTGGGAGTCTGCTGGATTTAACTTTTATGTAACAACACGATTCTACAAAGCTTGAAAGGCCTTGATCTCTTCAAGTCTACATCCTTTTGTTATGTTCCTTTTCAGCAGTGATACAGCAGGGGATCTCTGTGTGGAAGTTGCTTTTTGTTGCGGATAGGTTATGAATGAGCCATAAGTGGAACAAACATTGTTGACAAGTACATACGTATATATATAGAACCCCATGAATATGAAAATATAACAATGGTTGAAAGGTAATACTCTCCTACAATTTACTTACTCTACGATAAATAATTTTGTAAGTTAGTAATTTGTTTGTACAATATCCAAGTAGTGTAGATTCTAGTATTTTAAAATCTCCTGATCAAAAATGGGGATCAAGGCCTACATAATTCAATGTTATTCCTCGGGTGTTATTCAAAGATAAAGTATTTGTTCATGTGGATGTGCTTGTATAGGTTATTGTTTTAATTCTCTAACATTTGTATGGAAGAGATCTCCAGCACTCTTCTTTGCAATTCAAAAAGTGCATATTTTTTATCTTAGAAAAAAATCCTCCAATTCAAAAATAGACTTAGTATTTGCCTAGCATTTAGTCCTTTTGAAGAACATTGATAGTTTTCTTTTCAAAATTAGGGTTAAGTTAGATTTTTGTGTAGTTTGCAACATTTTGAACAAGATAATTATAGCATATAATATGTTTTTGGCAAGATGATGGTGTTTTAGGGTGGACATTTGTTATATTTTACCTCCAAGCAAGTGCTTCCATGTCATTACTTGATTCTTGTATGATTTAAGTCAAATTGTAGATAGATTTTTGAAATTTTTTATTTTGCACAAGAATTTCACAACTCAATCATTTAAAAAGAATGCCCATTGTTTGATTCTACTTCCATCTTATCTTGAAGTAGATCTCAATCTATTCAAGTCCACAATTTGACCAAATATACTTGGATATACTTCAAAGTAAGATGGGAGCATGCCAAGAGCACAATAGGAGTTGAACCCGTGTCTCTACTATGGCGTCCTTTGCCATGTGCCACTAGGCCAACTTCAACTTGTTGTGAATTGCATATTTATACATACTTTAATAGTCACAATTTGTGCATTATCCACATGGTCAAACTTGCCAAGCCCAATGCTATTGTTGGATACAAATGGTTGCACCTATTCCAATATTGGTGATCAAACATGTTTGATTAGTCTTTTGGATACTAATGTTTGAACCTCTTCCAATACTATACTAACACGTAACCTAATTTGATATTAACATTTGAACATATTCCAACATTACATAACTTAAACTTGTTAGTGGCTAATCGATTGTGAACACAATCTTGCAATAAATCATTGAGTAGGTATGATTTGCATGAAAGGTTGCACTCAAAAGCACATTCAAGATTATTTGGACAATAATTTATCCTTTACAAATTTTAAAAAACTTATAATAAACTTCCTTAATTTTTAAATATTATGAAAAAAGAATAAAATCTCTCTTTTCTCCTTTGATTCAATGAATTATAATGAATTATTACAAGTTGAAAAAAAGTGTGTCCATTCCAAAGATTATAATACTAATGAGTACTTTTTACATCATTTAAAAAAGCAATTTGCTATGTTATATTATTTTGTTTTAAAAAAACCCTTAATTAACATCCATGATCCTCTTCACTCCTTATACGTGATATAGATTGAACAATGAGAGGTATGAAGGATATGAAACTTAACGTGCTTGCATGCATGAACATTCATGATATGATCATATGAAATATGAGGACAATTTGAGGATTTATCAAGAGAAGATGTTGTGAGTTTGGATACTAAAGGACCATAAAAGACCCCTTTAAGGTTGGAACCTATATATGTTTTAATTATTTTATCATTTTTGATAGAAAGGAGAGTTTTTAGGGATTCACGGAGGACTTGCCATACTGCCCTAAACTCTTATGGCTACCATTGCTATTTTGTACATCGATTTCCATCAACAATTTATTTTCTTTCATTTGGTTTTGTTCTTTTTTCTTTAACCCTTAAATGTCTGGGCCCATAGCTGTGCCATGCACTACACTGTACAACTACAGTGCTCAAGCTGTGCCCAGATTGTAATATTGTTGCAAAAAGTGGGAAAAGTCAATAGTGCATGCTGCCCACATGAAATTTGTAAGAGGGCAAGAGAGGACTTATAAACCATGATTGTGAATGTTTTCACAAATTTTAGTTTTGAAAAACATGAGGACTTTCAATCAATCCAATTTTGACACTCTATGGTGAAGAACCTTGCAATGACCACTTTTTTTTTAAAATTGAATAAAAAAACTTTTTTTTCCAACCCTAGATTTTCTTTTTTGCACCCAAAGGACAATAATAATCCTCTTTGACCTTTAGGGGTTAAGCCATTTAAATCAAATATTAAGAAAAGAAAAACCGAGCAAACACGTAGAAGTTTTATTTTCTATAATACATATATATTTCGGCTGCTTCCTTTAGATCTTGCGCAAATGTGCAAGCATGGACAATAACACAAAAGAAAATAAAAAGAATTTTTTCTGCCACACCTCTTCTAAAGTCAAGATATTTCTAATATTTTTACTCAACCTTGCAACATACATGTGGTTGTCTGGCTTGTATAATGTGTTGGATATGTAACTTCTTTTAAAATTTACATTTTTTTTAAGAGGATTGGTTTTTCTTTTACAATTGATTTATGTAGTTGCAATATGCTATTTTTACTTTGTTATCATTATTTGTGTTATCATTGTTTGTGTTTGACAATTTGATATACTACAATTTGTTGTACATTATTTTTAAACAATATTGCTACATTGCACAATCAAACCATATTTTCAAATCCCTACAACAATAACAATGTTTAGTCTTTAACCATATCATAAGGGGCAAAAAGAGAAACATAGATTATGAATATAATCATTGTTATAAATTTTTACATACAAATTATCATACAAAAATTATGGGTTTACAAAACCTTAAAGGAACACAAATATCACCAATGAGTTGAATTCCATTTGGCTTCATTTAGAGCTTGAATGCAAGCAAGCATTGTGTCCACCAAGCTTTGGAAGTATGAAAGTGCTGAGATGGACTGAAATTCTTTCAAAGTGGTACACATTCTATGGTTAGATTGCAAAAATTATGAGGATTTAAAGTTTTTTTTCATTAAGTGATGTAAGAGCTTTATTTTGAACTTAGGTTTAAACATTACATTTGATATATTGGTAAAATAATGCATTTTGGAACATTTGAACTTTGTGCGCTTGAGAGTATTTTGGTGATTTAAAGTAAATTCTATGATGATTTCTTCAGGGTCTTACAATAATGATTTTGGATCTTGAAAACTTATCATAAAATTCACTTTAAATTGCCAAAATACTCTCACAAACACAAAATTCAAAAGTCTCAAAATGTATCTTTTTTCTCCATTTTTTTGTATTTTGTAACTATGACTAGCCCTTCTAACCACTCTCAAAAACTAAGTTCAGAAGAATTTTGTTTCCTTAATTATAACTCTTAACGGAACCTCCTCTTACATTCAAAATAAGGTGAACCTTGTTTGGTTCATTGCATGTTTGACTAGTAAATATAGTGACAATAATGGGGTCCCTTGGAAATCACAGTGGGGGTGACTTGTACAGGTGCATGGATTGGCTTACGCATGGACTGGCTTACAGTGGAGATGCTCTTAGGGTATCCTCAATCCACCTAGCAAACAAGCCCAATATACCAAGCTTGATTTACTAATAGTCAATAGATCATCACATAAAACATAAAATTTATATGATTTAAAGAATATGAAATTTTGTATTTAGAAAAAGCAATAAAACTTTGGTTTGTATATTGCATGATTTAGATACATCACACCAAATGTTAATTAACTTTCAAAAAAATTAGAAGCCTCTCCAAATCAAACCTACATAAGGAAATTTTGGTAAACGGTACGTACTATTGCTATCCCCTTTACTAAAATTTCCTTATGTAGGCTTGATTTGGAGAGGACTCTAATTTTTTGGAAGTTAGCTAACATTTGATGTGATGTATCCAAACCAAAACTTTATTGCTTTTTCAAAATAAAAACTTCATACCCATTAAATTGTATAAATTTTATGTGATGATCTATTGGCTATTAGTAGATCAAACTTGGTATACAAGGCTTGTTTGCTGAGTGGATTGAGGATGACATGGCATCATCAATGCAACTGGTAAACATGCCTGGTATAGCAAGCTTGATTTTTTAAAAGACAACAAATTTCAACAAAAAAAATTTTATGATTTGAAGGTCATTGAAAATATCATTGTGAAAATGCAATAAAATTTGGGTTTGGACATTGACTAATTTAGATATATCTCATCAGCTAGCTCTTGAAAAATTTAGAAGGCTCTCCAAATCAAGCCTAAAAGAGGGAAAGTTAACCAAGGGGACGATATGGAGACATCATTTTCTCTTCCCCTTGATTGAATTTTCCTCTTTTAAGCTTGATTTAGAGAGCCTTCTAATTTTTTTTTGAAGCTATCTAACTTTTGATGATATGTATCCAAATTAGTGAGTGTTCAAACCCAAATTTCATTGCACTTTCGCAATGATATTTTCAATGCCCTTCATATCATAAAAAAATGATGTTGAAATTTGTTGTCTACTAAATAATCAGGCTTTGCTAAACCGGGCCCTGTTTACCGGTTGCATTGCAAATGCTCATAGGCTTAGTCATTTGTCAAGCTACTCAGCCATACAATAAAACAATTGAATTCAAGTGCTGTGAAACACCGTGATTTTTGTACCACCGATGTGCACATAGAGAGTACCATAAGGACTGGCCGCTAGTAGCGTTACACAGTAATACAACTACACAAGTCAAGTGAATCTAGAGTGGAATTGGAAATTCAAAATTGCGGCGTGACAAGGTGAGGACGTGAGGTTTTCACTTGTGCAAGGTTTCTAAGAGGTCCGGTGCTCTTAACCCTTAAACGTCGATGCCGACGGTTTCCGTCCGCTCAGTGAGAAAAAAACACTTCCAAGGTTGGACAAAAAGCTTTTTTCACCCGTTTTTTTTTTCAAAAGTGGTCATGGAGATGTGCTCCATTATAAAATGTTAAAAATACACTTATAGATTACCCCATATTTTATAAACTCTAGTTTGTGAGAAGATTGACAACCGTAGTTGAAGATTCCCTATTGTCCTAGTTACGATATTTGTGAGGACAACTAGCACTATTGACTTTTGGAATTTTCAAAATTAATACTATAATACGTGAGCAATACTGTAGAATCATTGTTCATGCAAAAACACTATTCTAGGGCAGGCACAGTGACTGCCCAGCGTTTAGGGGTTAAATAAGTCTAGTAAACTTAAGCTTAGCTTCTAAGAGGTATGGCGCTCACAAATAAGTCTAAATTTACCTTTCCTTCAACCGGAAAAATATTCATAGCTACAATAACTGTGAACCAAGGACAAAATTGTGAAAACCGGTGTCAAAATAAAAGAGCACTATACTGTCCAATTTGAAAAGAAAAAAAACTGATCACTTTCAGGAGGGGTTTTTAGCAATTTAAGCTCTTTTTGAACTACGTCATGGCCATAATGTAAGAAAATCCAGTTGGTAATTGAATTGCTTTTGGGTCGCAAAGCAACAAGAGAGGTAGTAACCCAATTGCTTTTGAGTTGCAAAGTAATATGAGAAGTACACTAAGTAGTGCATTTAGGTTGCCTTAACAATTAGGTTGTTTTATTTTGGAAAGTTATCCCATGATTTATTGCTTGACCATTTAGAGATACATGCAACTCTTTTAAATATTAGGATTTCATATGGTTTACAACTTGGTGCTATTAGTTTTAGTGTTTTTTTGTTTTTTCATAATTTTATTGTTTATTCCAAGCCCTTTACTGGTTGTTTGTTGCAATATTTATTGATAGAATTACTATAGTACTTCCAAGTAAGTATTTAAATAGTGCAGAATATGAAGAAATTAGTGTTGGGCAATCTAAATGCACTACAACAAATAGTGCATTCAAGCTGTCCCATATTAATTTCTTGACATTTTGCACTATTTAACTATTTACCAAGACTTTAATAACTTATGTCAATAATTAGTGATAAACAATGATGGAAGCAAGCAAAGGTTGGATGTAACAACAAATGCCAAAACCAAGAACCAAGGAAGTTGAAATTTTACACAAAACTAAAAATTGTTGTAGCATAAAAAGAATTGCATGCCCCTCCAAGTGACTAATGGTGAGCCCTAAGATAACTTTGCCAATATAAGGCAACCTAATAAATGCACTATTTGGTGTCTTTAGTGTAATAGTTCAATTGCTGACTGGATAAGGTCAAAAATCAAAATAGAGACACAAGGCTACTATCATATGAATTTGAACCAGAAATGACTGCTTATAGCCAATCCAAGCAGGCTACGCTGTTAAGAATTCTGCTGTTGGCCTGTACAAGATTCTTTCTTGGAACTATTAGTTCCACTTTAATATGTTGAAGAGGCTGTAAATTACAGCCCTTAGACAGTAGTGGTAGCTAGTCACGGTTGAGTTTCTGTTTTCTCAATCTTCACGGAAAACCTACATACCGAGCTGTCTGCAATTGGCGTGAGCCTAGTTCCGTGAAGATTGAGAAAAAAAATTCTCTTTTCTTAAGCGTGGAGAAATGGCTTGAGAATTTTTTTGTGTGAGAACTCTTACCATTTACTTGCTTGTGAACTACTTTTGACCCTTGCTTTTTCTGCTCCTCCAATCGGTGGCCGTGTTGCCTTCCTCAAAGTAAAACATTCTCCATTCTTTCATTCTTCATCCTCCATCACCCACAATAAGGGTATCACACCTCCTTCCATGAAGAAGTGCTTCCATTGGCTCCTACAATTGCTCAGCCATTTCTCAATCTTCACAGAAATCTCAATCTCACACCAACCGTGACTACCACTAGTTATGGAACAGCATTTTGCTCAAACACCATTCATTTGGTGGCAACCGGGAACAAAATAATTCCAGCACCAGTGCACTTTTCGTGAGATAATGTGCTGTTTCCAGAAGCTAAAAGACTTCACACTGAACTTCCAAAAGACCTAGAGAATTACAGAATCACGTACAGCAAAATCACAAGTGCGTCTAGATTCCAGAACTCACAAAGTTTGTCTAGAAACTCTCTGCATAAGTTCCGCTACCAACCTCTTGAAATGTAGCTAAGAAACTGATATTCTAACCTTCATGCACAAAGTACCGAGGAAGAAAGAGTATGTAGGTACAGTCTGTGAACTTCATCCACCCCCATAGTTCTTCTAAAAATTGTAAATATATACCGACATATGGATGAAAGCCATGCCGTTTGTATGGTGCCAAACATCATCAAAACTACCTCAAAAAGAAGAAAAAAATCCTTGGTTTGGTGATAAGAAGATAGACAAAGTCCCAAAACATCACAGTCTTATTTGCGGTGTCGACAAGGGTGCTGAAACACTCCTAAATTACTCGAACCTTAAAGTATGAGTTAGCAGTGAGTGAGAACTCAAGCTCTTACCCAACACTCAAGCGATTGGCTTTCACAAATCTGCTCCAGTCAGGCGAGTAAAATCGTCCCCTCATATGGCCATTGTCCGCATGCTTGCAAATATGATAAAGTAACACGAAAACTGGAGTATCTTCGTGCACTCCCTGGAGTTGGACACTCGCTTGAAGATTCTTGCTATGCTTCCTCACAAAGTGTCTTGGAAGCTCCTGCGCTTGTGAGCAAATGACACATTTTAAATTATTGTTGAGAACTTGAGATGCATAAAAAAGGGGTGATAATAAAAAGATATCTTAGTTCCAAAAGCAAAAGAAGAAAAATATCATTGACAATTACGTCACAAAACTCTTGCACTCTAATAATGCAGCAGAATCTCATGATAAGTCTTGTCATTTTGTTACATTTTTGAGGTTGTTTCATTTGAGGTTAGAAGTTAGAAAAAACTTACAAACTGCCTTGAATGCTTTTGTATAGATGAACCAGGAGCACAACGTCGGCTGATGTTGATGACGCTTACTTATTTACAAAAGCCTGGACAAGCTTTGTCGATTTTTGAATGTTCGATTTGTTGCTCTAGTTCAGCTTTGCTGTCATGGCCATATCCAGTGGAAGCTCTGTTGCGAGCATCTCGATGTTGCACATGAGTGTGGACACAACTCTGCTTATAGTTGTCGCCGTCTGAGTCCTCAGCAAGACTTTTTTCTTCTTCTGAATTAAAAACATACTCTTCTTCTTCATTTTCATCACCGTCTTGAGCTGCAGTGGAACGAGTATACAAGTCTGGGAAATATGGAGTCCCCTCCGGTCCTCGAAATACGTGCACTTCAAACTCTGATCTCACACCCTCTCTGAGGAGAAAAACTAGGGAATCACCCATCTTCAGCTCATTGCCTATACAAAAATCTTTCCACCCAATGGCAAATCTTACGGTACATGATTCATCAGATATCATTATGACGCTGAGTCGCACAGTCCATGGCCTTGATGACTTTCCATTAGATGAATGAATTCGAAGGATGACCCATTCTTCAACTTTGTCAACGTGCTCACGAACAAACCGTGTAGGTACTACTTGGTCAAAACAATGCCACAACGGCACGTACTTCATCAGCATTTTGTGGTCATTGACATAAACAGGGTTTTACAAGAAAAGTGCACTCAATTCTGCATTTAGTACATGCTCACAGCAGACTTGTACACTATTCAACACCATAGCAAAATGGAGAAGAGTGTAAAAAGTTAAGGGTTGGATTGAAGATGCTCAAGATTGCATACCAAATAAGAACCAGCTTGTGGTGTAAGAGCGGGTATTGCTGTCTGTGGGAGTGTCTTTAGAAAGTGGATGCTTCCCGAATGTTCCACTGTTGCAAGAGCGTCCTTCATGTTTGTTGCCTCCTGCCTCTTTGAAGGCCTCAAAATCGGCTCTGCTTCTCGCTTCATGGCGAGATGGTGATGTCCGTGTGTGAATCGCTTGATGGCAGCCTTCAGGCTTGGATACACTTGTAACAGGCAGACAAAGCCACTTCAGTAAGTTTGCATGGCACCAAAATTTCAAGAGCTTTACTTTGCTGTTGATTCTCTACAACAAGTTGATAGCATCATAAAGCAACCAAAAGAAATATTTTCCTTAAGCCGCATGTTTAGGGGAAGCAATCAAAGTCGGCTCCGGTAGATTCCTTTAGAGAGCACCAAAGAGAAACAGTGTAGGTAAATGAAAATGTAATGTGGTTCTTTTCGAGAAGATAAACACTCACTGTATCAGGGCATTCAGGATAAAAAGGAGACGGATGTCGAAGAACTGGAGAATGATGCAAGATTTTTCAAAACATGCTAAGCCTGAAGCAGTCTTTCTTTCGGTGCTCAGTTCCGGTTTCGCCAAGACCTCTCCACATGGACCTGGAAAACCTGTACTGCTTGAGCTTGAATGCCAGTTCAGCTTGTGCATTTGCAATGTAGAGCCTGCATCACCGACAACAACACAACCTTGGTACCAAAAAGGCTGGATTTCAATCAACGCCTGACGTGTATGCTACAAGCATCAACACAGCTACCTGAAACAACAGAACTAACACACCGGTATGATCCCAGAGTAACTCAAACACATGTGTATCAGCAATGCTGCCCGTCCATAATTTGAGTTAAGCCAATGACTAATGTGCTCCTTGTTCGGACCCAAAGGATGTTATACAAACACAAATCCCCATAGTTCTGCATTGCTAATGTACTTCCTGCTCACAAGTACAGCTATTGATAAAGTTTGTAGTAATGCTGATTAAGATCACAAAGCGAACAAAACATCACACAGTTGAAGGGTTGCTTATCGTCCGAGCTTTCGTAAGCACAAATTACTACGCTAGTACCATAAACCTGCAATTCTTTGCCTCTCACCGCAAGTGTCTCAAGAGACAACCGCATTCAGCTCCTTCTAGCGAAGTATTAAAAGCACTAACCGAAATAATTCAGCGCTACCAACCTTCGGTAGTTCTAGTCAAATTGCCTCGAGTCTGGCAGTGGATGCATCAGTTTGCGGCCTCATGCCTCGTCAGGGAAGACATGTTTTGCGAAAGAGAAAAGGCGTAATACACCATACGAAGGTTGTATAGACAATTGCATCCAGAGCAGCGTCTTGCTCATCCGCTCTAAACACTCCGCAAATGTATGTGATGTTGCGAATTCTAACTAAACTTCTAGAGTTGTGACTGACCAGAAAGGACGACATAACCTCACTAGCTTCAAGGATCGAAACTGTACCACTTGTACAATGGCCGATATCGTAGAATCAGCAATGCACCCAATTGGAAGGATGCAAATAACGTTTTTCAAAGTGAAAGTTTCAAAATAACATTGAAACAAACGCTTACCTTCAAGTATATAATGACGGATGCAGCTATAATTGCTTCATAAGAGCTTAACCCACGTTGATTTACCCAGGCCTTCTTCGAAAACACTTAGTGAAATCAATGGTGGCCAGGGTTTCGATTGTCAAACGAACGAAGAAACGGGATTGTGACATCAGTACCAGCACTCTTTCGTTACCGAAGAAAAGTAAGGCATTACCTGCATGCGAGCATAAACTATGGGCGCGTTAGAAGCTTGCAACATGGACACCTGTACCATGTCGCGACCGAGGACTCTAGTTACATATACTAATTGAGTAATCCATGGATGACTTCGCATCAACAATTCTTTCCAAATACTCAGCATAATCTGTGATCCCGGGACTGTAGTGCATCCGGAAAACACGTTACAGAATTGCAAAGAGAGCAGACGTTTCCGAGTTAACTTACGGAAACTATAGAACTCCTCGACTACATCTACGACTTCAAGCTACTTTGAAAAGTTGCGAAAGCTTCTCGTGCAAGGTGGGTACTATTGACTATCAACACGCAACGAAACCATAAGGCAGCCTTGCAAAAGAGCACATTTGGTTCCGCAATGGTTCTTGATGCTACATTTGACGGCCCATTGACCAGTCAACATGAGTATAAGGTAGAGGGCTCGAAAACCGTCCAGGCTCTAAAATCGCTCACCCTCCAAAATGTTCACTTACTCTGTACATGTATTTTTTCATAGACTTCCGAAATGTAGAAGAAATGTACATTTGAGGAGGTGAGTGGTTATAGAGCCCTATGCCACTTCAGCTTCAAAATTTTATAACTAGTTCTACAAAACTTCCAAAAATATGAAACAATTTCAATTAGATGTCAATTCTCTGAAAAATATTTCAAGAAGTTATACCTCCCCAAAATTCAGTTTCAGCCCTTAGATGGTCGGTTTATGAGCCCTCCTACCTTAGCGACTTTGTGTGGTGGATCCTCTTCTTCAGTGTCGGTCAAGCTCGGAACCTAAAGACCATGGTACAAGTTGAGTACTCACGACTCAGTGTGAAAACTGCAATCCACCATGAATGGCTATCTGAGATGATCATCACGAAGACGATCCAAGCACGTACCAGGACCGTTTTGCAAAACATCCACCAGTGAAGGACTTGAAGGATCCGAGAGAGCCCTGCTCGAGAGCCTGGCTAAACCTGCACGCCAATTAAATTCAGTACCGATGTGTGCTCTCTAGCTGCGAAGTTGATATCGTTTTCACAGCGCCAACGTTGTTTAATGCCATTGAAACTACACAAAGCTTCTTCAATGTGCACCAAGCTTCTTCTAAAACAAAGTCTGCTGCAGATGAATGTTTCAGGATTTTCTTCGGGAGATCTCGGCAAAGTCGTGAGCATTGGCCAGTTCACAGAGCATGCCTTGCGAAGATTTCTCAATTCCTCTTCAATACCACCTTCACGAAGATCACATTACCACCAAACTTTGGAAAAATCTTGCTCCCATTTAAGGTAGCAAGACCCATGAGCGTGAAACTAAAGACTTTGGAGCCGGAAAACCAATTGATGAACTTTGAATTTTTTTTATATTATTGAGCAAGAGTAAACCAAAAATACTGGCATCAATTTAAAAGTTTCTATTGCAAGCTTTTGTTCACAAAGACCAATCACTATAAATGTATAGTTGCACACGGGTAAGAGATGTTAAAACAAGGGAATTGATATGTGCACACCTGGGGTTTGATATATGCACACCGAGGGCAAGGGGGGCAAATTTTAGATAGTAATCATCAACAAGTTAAATTTGGAAAATTTGAATTTGAATTCATATTTGGATTTAGAAACCTTGCTATAGTCTAGAACCACAAAGGAGGTTACAATTGAACAATACCTAGTAGAAAAGCTTAGTTAGGGAGCAAATTGTTACTTTTAAATTGTTTACAAAAAAAAGGTAAGCTTTTTGTGAACACTACTTTTTGGATTTTATGTTTGCATTTGAATTTTGAGTGTGAATAGTTCTAAAATGCATTCGGGTTCAGAAGTATAGTGTAATGTGTATGTGATTATGAGAGCAATCGGATAATAGACTATAGACGGTTGGAAATTGCATAGCCTAAAGTTAGTTACAGAAATGAAGAAACTTTCTTTCCGCATATAAGGCTATGGACTTCTTGGTTTTTCTTTGGAGCAGAAATTAGAATCTGTCTTCCCTTGCAGTGTTTCTTTGTTTTCTTTGTATTCAGTTTTCTATGCTTTATAATATGTATGCGCCCAATCTGCTTTGATTGTGGAAGGCAAAATTCTCTGTGTTTTTGTATTTTTTGACTTACAGATTGCAAGACCAGTGTTGTAAGAGAGTGATTTAATTTAGTTGATGTAATTTGATTGATTAAATTGATGACTGATGTGATTAAATTGGAATATGATTAAAGGCAATGGCCGATTGTGACATAGTGAGTGAGCATACCAGACCATAGCCTGAGTGTAATTGCTTAATTACAGCCTAAGAGAGGCAAGGCTAACGTCTAAAGTATATATTTTTATTTGTAGAAATAGAGGCTATGACTAGTGAGAGCAACTCAGTGATTGAGAGCTTAAGGCAATAGCCAATTATATACTCAGTGATTGAGTAGAAGTTAGCAAAATATAGCCGGAGTTGTTATAGAAATTTTATCTGTAAGAGAGAAAGCTATAATCTATAATATTACAAAATTAAGACTATTGCCATTGACGGTGTCTTAGTGATTGAGAGCTTAAGGCTATAGCTGGATTATATTTGTAAGTGTATTCCTTGCTATAGCATGATGTAATTTTTAATTGATTATGGCCAAGGCAAGAAGCAAGAAAGGCTATAGACAAGAAAAGTATTCAGATTATTGCCACTTGATTGACAAAGACCATATGAGTGTTTTCAAAAGAAACATAATGCTCAAGGTAATTGATGTAACCCTAATTGTAAAACTTGATGCATAGAATAGTCTAATGTAGTGAGATACTCTTGAGTGAGACTATTTGGATTATTTGAGAATGGATATTAATCCTAATTGAAACAGGCAAGAACATAGCCTGAGTGGTCAGACAAACAAAAAGGCTATGGACTAATCATGTTACTAATACTAATTAAAGAGAATGCTTAAGTACAAACAAATGATGGCCATGATCTAAAGAGGATACTTTGCGTGTGCCTTTTACAATTGGAATAAGGAGAAAGTCTATAGCCAAAGCGTGAAGCAAAAATTATAGCTAAATATAAACTCCTGGTTATTGGAAATACTGCAAGTGAAAGCAAATGACAGTTGACATATGATGTTGTTTATTTATATAGTGTTTATGTGATAGTTTTTGTGATAGAAATTGAAGGGGCTATTAACTGAACGGAATTCTTATCGATTGAATGATAGAAATTATGATGATTATGATTATGGAAAAACTATGGATCATTTAACCATGCAAATAATTCATTCTTTTCTGAATCCTTTCTAAACTAGGCCATAGAAGTGTTGAAAGCAGAAAAGGTTAAGGATGGAAATTAATTGAATTTGCTAGGAATGGTTATTGATTACAAACGACTAACGCATGGTTTTTGACAGACATTGACTGCCAAACTATTGCCACATTGTGATGTTGATAACACACAATAACCAGACTATAGCCTTGGACCATTTGGCTACTAATTGTGACTATTGCCAAAGATTATTGCTTGTATTGTTTGATGAATGTTAATTCCCTTAATCCCATTTTTAATTTTTTGATAGTGATACAACATTTGCATGGGATTGCATTCATGTTTAATGGACTGAGTATTAGCTATTGAAACCTACATGTGAGAGAGTAAACACAAGTCTATTTACCCAATTCCTAAATGGATATACCTTTGTCATAACCTTATCCTTACAATTCCTAAATTGAATGTTATTTACCTTATATTTGACCTTAGATCTTATAACTTTAGCTATTTTAGACTTTCCTTGAACAAATTTGGTGTTAGCTTGTCCTTGTGTTTTGTGAAGCTAGCCATCAAATTATTACTACACTTTTCCACTAGGCTTGTTTAATTGTGACCTTCATTGAGGTTCTAGACTAAATCAAGGTTTCCAAATCCAAATCTAAATTCAAATTTTCCAAATACAACTTGTTGATGTTAAACATCTGAAATTTACCCCCCCCCATGTGCATATATCAAACCCTAGGTGTGCATTTATAAAACCCTGGGTTTGCAATTATCAATTCCCTAAAACAAATGCTTACTTAAGTCTTCACTATGCTCATGTGCTTGGAAAACTCTTGGATGGTTACGTAAATAGTAAGATGGAGCACCTATAACCGTCATGAAAGATGACAAAATATCTTGCTTAGGATACTTGGATGGTGTTTTCATCTCTTTTGTTTATTTACTCAAGGTATTGCAAAACTATTTAACACCATTCACTGAACTTATCTGCAAACCCATTAGCATTCAAATGGAATGCACTTGTCACCTACAATCATCATCTTGTCACCCAAAATCATTACTTTGTCACCCTTAACCAAAAAATATTTGTATTCATTAATCAAGGGGTGAAAAAAACACAAATATTAATATAAAATGTATGTCACGCCCATGAAGACCTCACGTTTATGGATGCTGCTATCATAATGATTCTAAAATGCATAATCCCGTTTGTGCTCTCAATTTTGCATCATAGAATTTGTATACAAAAATACTCCTCAGGAATTTGATATGTAAGAAAAGGATGATGGATTTGACAATCATGAAAAGGATTAGGAATTTGACAAGTATGAAAATAATTTCAAAAAGTCTTCCCACTTTTATAACTCAAGTACCTTGATCACAACTTGATACTGACATATTTTTTTATCACTTTGAGAGTTTAAATCTTTAAGGAAATTAAAAAACAACAATTGGGTATATTTTATGGTGGTGGATAGGGTTCCAGTTCGTGATTGAATCCAATTTTTAAGTTGTTCGAGTGATGATTAGAATTTCTCACAAGAACTTTAAGTGTTATATAACCATTGTTATGTATTGCTCAAGTGCCTTTGAACTACTTTATGTCCTTGTTTGTTGGAGTTAAAAATTGAACTCAATTAGATTTTTAATTTTTTTATGCTCTCATCAGCAAAAAAATAAAATAAAACCATGTTGAAATTTGAAATTTGATGAATATCAATATTAATATGATATTGTAAAAGAATGATTTACCAAATCATCAAATTCACACTTTATATGTACAGTACTTCTAAATGTCAAACTATGCTTAAAACAAAACTCAAAAATATACATATGTACATGTGTGGTTTAATTGTCTTGGTGCTATTACATTTTTGTACAAATACAATGTTTAACCCTTAAATGCTAAGGTGGACGCTTTTTGTCTGCTGGTCTCAAAAAACACTATGTAGCGTAGAAAAAAAGTCATTTTTGTCTAATTTTTTTCAGAAGTGACCATATACACATGGGCCACCATGGATGGTAAAAAAACAACCTTACATGATACACTCGTATTTTTATGTGATCAAAATTGTGAGAAGATTCCGAGACACAATGTTAGGTCCCATACTGCCCTTCTTACCATTTTCATGAGGGCAGCATGCACTATTGATTTTTACAACTTTCAGAACAAATCCAATAGGGCGGCGCTGTCCCGAAATTGTAGAGCTCCTGCTCAAGCTCAAGATAGGCTTGCAATTACAAGTCCAATGTTTAAGGGTTACAAATAT